>JBBCBC010000018.1:17096777-17426040 GCA_037126765.1 Stenogyne calaminthoides
TTTCCTAGAGCACTCGGATCATTCATAATCTTTGGTGAATCTGACTTCAAGTCTTTCAATGGATTATCTTCTTCCATTTCAAAACCATCAAATTTGGCAATACCCGTATAGTTCAATTTCTTTGATATGATGGTGCCTTGACACATTATGGCAAGTGTGTCCCCAAATTTCTTTAATGAGTTTCACGGAAATCATTCCCATAAAACCATCATCAATAGTGTTATTATTTGTGATATTTTAGTTTTGATGAATTATGCTGAAAACATTATCAACTTGTGTTATTGAAGCTAATTCACGGATAACAAGTTGAGGACGAAAGAACAAGTTGAGGGAACTCGAAAATCAAATAGATGATCGAGAGATCAGACGAAATGATCGATATCAAATGGAATATGAATGCAGATGGGTTAAGCGATGAAACATGTCAAAATCGGAAGAGAAGAAAAACTAACTTGGTGATAGAAGATCGGATGACGAACAGATTTGTCAGATAGTCGGAAAAAGCGATCCGGTAATCTGCTGATCGAAAACGAACAAACGATAAAAAGCGGCCGGAAGATCGAGAAGAAGGTGCAGTCGGAAGAGGCGGATAGAGGCGATTAAAGATCGGGCGTGATCTGAATCGAGATAAGATAACGATCTTGCGATATCTTGACTGATGTTATATCGATGTTAGGATATTTGGTTTTGATGAATTATTATCAACTTGTATTTTTGAAATAATACATATAACAAGTTAAGGAAGCGAAGAACAAATTGAGGTTCGCGAAATCGGGAACGTAGATGATCAAAGATCGGGCCGAGAATTACAGACGGTAATCGGTGGATAGTAAGAATCAATTCGATTATTCTTGAGGTACATGCAAATCGAATGTGAAGAAAGCTAAAACCGATAAAACATAAGAGAAGGTTCTTGGATCAAATGATCAATTAGATATGAAGAGGGCGGATGGGGCGGTCGAGATGGTTGTAGTCGAATCAAATATGATAACTTTGATATGCTTTGATGTCTTGACTTCGATGCTATCTGATATGTTGATCTCGAAGAGTGTTGATCTGATCGATCGGTATTTGATCATATCCAGAATAATCAGATCTTTGTGGTAATGTGACTGTGAGGTCGGCGGGGATGTCTGGTCGGAAAGTGAACTTCGATGCTTTGAGTCTCGATATCTCTGATCGAACTGGTCGCGTCTCGAAGTCTTGAATCGAAACACGAGCTCCAGATAACACGAAGGCTCGGATAACACGAGTTGAGATATCTGACATTTCGATAACTGGATAAATGAAGGCTCGGATCTTTCGGACAACTGAAGGCTCGGATAACTGAAGGCTGGTCTCAGTTAACACAGAAACGGAATAGCACAGAAGAGATAGGCCAGATGCAGACTCAAAGATCTGGCAGTTAGATCGGGCGTGTGTAATGGGGAAGGAAGACAACAAGCCTTTGCAAAAAGCCCCTAGGAATAGTATGGATTTGAATGTGATTCTCTCAACGGTAACATTCGAATCCATTATAAATACTAGTTCTTCCTTCATTATTAAGTGTGGAAATGTGTGGAAGTGTGTGAAATCGTGAAAACACCATTGAAGCTATAGAGCGAACCATGTAGCATTTCCACCATAGAACACGAGCAAAGAAATACGCGTATATTCAAAAGTGTTCTACCCTGAATCTAAGCACAAATGTAATATCCTAAGCTTAGAGATTTTCTCATCCTTAGCATTGAGGCAAAACAAATGTAATGGAAAATCTCAACCTAGTTGAAACCAAACAAACCTTACCCAAATCGGTTTGATAGGATAAGTTTGTAAGTGAGTGTGAACTCGTTAACATCTAGCAATCCAGAAAGGGAGGGTAAGCAATCCGTGAGGGAGATAAGTCCGTTTGAGTGTGAACTTCGGTAAACATCTGTTGGGTGTGGACTAATGCGTTAAACTAAGTCCCGATCGGTTAAAATAAATTGCCTTTTGGTGAGGGAAGAGTGGATGTCTGGCGGGTTTCGTCCGAACCCATTTATAAAATTGTGTGTTTTTCTTGCTTTATGTTTATACTTGCCATATGCATTTGATTATAAGCAAAACAACTCACATGAACTTAAAACGCAAAAATTAGAATCACTCTGCCCTCACCCTTGTTTTATATGCATTACATGTTTCTTTAGCTCACGCGTGGGTTTTCCACCAAATCGGGACCAACAATTGGTATCGAGGCGGGAGTTCAAAGATCAGCGATTTCAAAAGTGATCGACTGTTGATCCATTTTTTAAAAACCCATTTACGGTGATACCATCAATTGGTATCGGTGGGAGTTCAAAAAGATCTTGATTTCAAAAGTGATCACTGGCCCGATCCATTTTTAAAACCGTCTACGATATGATACCAACAATTGGTATCGGTCGCGGGAGTTTAAAAGTTCACGATTTTCAAAGTGACCACTGAATTGATCTTTTTAAAACCCGATCTACGTATAAATGCATATATTTTAAATGTTTTGGCGTCATTTATCAAAAGAAAATTGTTGGGATATTTTAGTTTGATGAATTATGCCAAAACATTATCAACTTGTGTTTTGAAGCTAATCTACATATAACAAGTTAAGAACGAAGAACAAATTGAGGGGAACTCACAAAATCGAGTAGATGATCGAGATCGAGGCCCAAGTCTACAAGCGAGATGATCGAGATCGAATAATAGATGAGTTTCGAGTTTAAGCGATGGTTTATGCAAGTCAAATGTGAAGAAAAAGCTAAAGCCGACCAAAAGCGAGAAGAGGTTGCGGTTAGAAGAGGGCGGATGAAATTTGATCAAGATCGGGGCGTGATCGAGATCGGATATGAAGAGGGCGGATGAGGCGGTCGAGATCGGACTTGAGCGAGTTAGGATATATTTAACCTGATATGCTAACTTTGATGTCTTGAGTGATGCCATCGATATGTTGATCGAAGAAGTGTTGATATGATCGGTCGGTAGTCGGATCGAACAAAAAAAATCATATAACTTAGTCGATGTGACTGACGGTCGGGATGTATGAATCGCGGAAAAATTTGAATTTCGATTAAGCTTTGAGTGCGGTATACTGATCGGACAAGGTCCGCTCAAGAAGTCTGGCGAATCAAAAACTGAAGGCTCGAGATAACACAGAAGGCTCGGATATCTTGAAGGCTCGGATGCATAGATAACTGAAGGCTTAGATAACGAAGGCTTAGATGCTCGGACAACTGAAGGCTCGGATAGGCGAAGATCTGAGACTCGGAAGATCTGAAGAATATAGCCGTTAGAATCGGTGGCGTGGACCAATGAGAGGAAGACAACAAACTGAAAAAGGTGCAAAAAGCTCTGAGAATAGTATGGATTTGAATGTGATTCTCTCCAGCGGTAACATTCAAATCCACACCTCATCTAAGTTCTTCCTTCATTTTTAAGTGTGGAAATGTGTGGAAGTGTGTGAAATGCGTGAAAACACCATTGAAGCTACAAAGCCATGTCATGTAGCATTTCCACCATAGAACCGGAAAAAGAAATACATGCATATATTTCAAAAGTGTTCTACCCTAGATCTAAGGACAAATGTAATATCCTAAGCTTAGAGATTTTCCCATCCTTAGCATTGAAATTTAAACAAATGTAAGGAAAATCTCAACCTAGTTAAAACCAAACAAACCTTACCCCAAATCGGTTTGATAGGATAAGTTTGTAGGTGAGTGTGAACTTCGATAAATATCTAGCAATCCGAAAGGGAGGGTAAGAGCAATCCGTGAGGAGATAATCTCGTTTGAGTGTGAACTTCGGTAAACATATGTTGGGTGTTGGACTAACGTTAAACTAAATCGGATCGGTTAAGTCGGTGCCCGCATGAAGGAAGAGTGGATGTAGGATGGGTTTAAATCAAAGAACCATTATAAAATCGTGTGTTCTTTCTTGCTTTATGTTTATTCTTGCCATATGCATTTGATTATAAACAAATCAACTCACGTGAACTTAAAACACAAAAATTAGAATCACTCTGCCCTCACCCCTGTTTTATATGCATTACATGTTTATTAAAAGCGTATACGAATGGGTTTTCCACCAAATGGGACCAACATCGATATGTTGACTGAAGATGTGTGGATCGATCGAATCGGTAAGAATAAATCGGATGCTTTGGAGTCAAGTGACACGAGGGTCATAAAGTAAAAAGTGACACGGTCGGGATGTACAGTCGAAGAAGCCCGAACTTCGGTCGACTGATGTCGATATGCTCGATCAGAACAAGGTCCAGCTGAAGAAATCGAGACTTCGGAGAGCACGAGACCGGGCGGAGAATCGAAGACTCAGAGAAACCTGAAGACTCAGAAGAAACCTGAAGACTCAGAGAAACTTGAAGACTCAGAGAAATCTGAAGACTCAGAAGATCCTGAAGAATATAGCCGTTAGATTTAGCTGACATGGACCAATGAGGCGAAGACAACCCAGCTGAAAAAGGCTGCCGAGAACATCTGAGAATAGTATGGATTTGAATGTGATTCTCTCCAGCGGTAACATTCAAATCCACTATATCTCTAAATCTTCCATCAAATTAAGTGTGGAGAGTGTGGAGAATGTGGAAAAAGAGGCTCTGAGCGAAAGAGCCACATACTCAAGTATTCCCCACCATAGAACACAAGTGCGTAGATATACAAATATGTTCAAGAGTGTTCTTAAACCCAATCTAAGCAACCCAAGATATATCCTAAGCTTAGAGGAACACGACCAAGCCTGAAAAAGCTGCAAAAAGCTACAGAATAGTATGGATTTGAATGTGATTCTCTCCAACGGTAACATTCAAATCCACACTATAAATCTAAAGTTCTTCTTTCATTTATTAAGTGTGGAAAGGTGTGAGAAATCGTCTGAGCCAAATCATCTAGCATCTCCACCATAGAACCTGAGCTAGAAAATACGCATATATTCAAGAGTGTTCTACCCTGAATCTAAGCACAAATGTAATATCCTAAGCTTAGAGATTTTTCCATCCTTAGCTTTGAAGGCTAAAACAAATGTAAGGGAAAATCTCAACCTAGTTAAACAAACAAATCTTTACCCAAGCCCAAAAGTTAGGTTAAGTTTGTTCCGCAAGATTTCAGACTAGGGATTCTAGTTTCTAATTTCTGGGATCGGTTGAGTGAGAACTCGGTAAACATCTATAGGAAATCCCGTGTGGGTGATAAGTCCCGTTTGAGTGTGAACTCAGTAAACATCTGTTGGGTGTTGGACTAACACATTAAACTAAGTCCAGTCGGTTAAGTTGGTTAAGTAGGTGCCCCTTGTTATAGGGAAGAGTGGATGTAGGGCCGGGTTTAAATGCGAACAACTATAAAATCGTGTGTTCTTTACTGCTTTATGTTTATACTTGTCATATGCATTTGATTATAAGTAAAACAACACACATCGTTCTTAAAAGCAAAAAATTAGAATCACTCTGCCCTCACCCCTGTTTTATATGCATTACACGAGTCTTCCGCGCACATGGGTTTTCCACAATTATCGGGACCTTCAATTGGTATCGGTGGGAGTTCAAAAGGTTCGCGATTTCAAAGTGACAACTGGTGATCCATTTTAAAACTTCGTTTACGATCGATACCTTCAATTGGTATCGAGCTAGTAGTTCAAAAAGGTCGCGATTTTCAATATGAACATCTGACGATACCTTCAATTGGTAAGTGATCACGGTGATCCATTTTAAAACCCATCTACGATCGATACCATCAATTGGTATCGAGGCGGAATAATTCAAAAAGGTCACTATTTTTCAATGTGAACATCTGATGATACCAACACTTAGTATCGAGGCGGGAGTTCAAAAAGGTTCTAAGCTTTCAAAGTGACCACTGATGATATTTTTTAAAAACCCGATCTCTGTATAGATGCATATATTTTAAATGTTTTGGCGTCATTATCAAAAAGGGGTTGGGATATTTTAGTTTTGATGAATTATGCCAAAACATTATCAACTTGTGTTTTTGAAGCTAATCTACGGATAACAAGTTAAGGAGACGAGAACAAATTGAGGAGGAACTCACAAAATCGGAAAGAAGATGATCGAGATTAAGCGAGGCTCTGCGAGGCCAGGGGCCAGTCAAAATCGAGGATAAGTTAGATGAGTTGATTCGGAGTTAAGCGATGCATTTGTGAAAAAATCGAAGTGAAGAAAAAGCTAAAACTGACCGTCGGAAGAAGGTTGCGAATCAAGAAGAGAGTAGATGGGGCGATCAAAGATCGAGGCGTGTCGAGATCAGATATGAAGAGGAAGCGAGATGGGGCCCGGTCGAGATCGGGCGTGATCGAGATCGGGCGTGTCGAGATCGGATATGACTAACTTTGATGTCTTGACACGATCTTTATCGATATGTTGATCTGAAGAGTGTTGATCTGATCGGTCCGGTGATGGATCGAACAAAAAAATCGGATTTTGAGTCAATGTGACTGAGGGGTCAAGATGTTGAATTAGGAAGGAGAATTTGAACTTCGATGCTTTGAGTGTTAGTATGCTTGATCGGACAAAGGTCCGCTCAAGAGAAGTCTGAATTTGAATCAAGATAACACGAAGCGTTCGGATGATAACTTTGAAGGCTCAAATAACTTTGAAGGCTCGGATATAAGCGAAGATCTTTGAGGACTCGGAAGATCTGAAGAATATAGCCCGTTAGAATCGGTGGCGTGGACCAATGAGAGGAAGGCGAAAAAACTGAAAAAAGCGCAAAAAAGCTCTGAGAATAGTATGGATTTGAATGTGATTCTCTCCAGCGGTAACATTCAAATCCACACTATAAATCTAAGTTCTTCCTTCATTATTAAGTGTGGAAAGGTGTGAGAAATGCGTCTGAGCTAAATCATCTAGCATCTCCACCATAGAACACGAGCTAAATACACGCATATATTCAATAGTGTTCTACCCTAGATCTAAGCACAAATGTAATATCCTAAGCTTAGAGATTTTCCCATCCTTAGCTTTGAGGCTAAACAAATGTAGGTAAAATCTCAACCTAGTTGGAAACCAAACAAATCTTTACCCAAACCCAAAAGTTAGGTTAAGTTTGTTTACTTAAATTCGGACTAGGGATTCTAGTTTCACGATTTAAGGAATTCGATTGAGTGTGAACTCGGTAAACATCTATATCAATCCAAGTGAGGGGTGATAAGTCCGTTTGAGTGTGAACTTCGGTAAACATCTGTTGGATGTTGGACTAACACGTTAAACTAAGTCGATCGGTTAAGTTGGTTAAGTAGGTGCCCCCTTGTTATAGGGAAGAGTGGATGTAGGGCCGGGTTTAAATGCGAACCACTATAAAATCGTGTGTTCTTTCTTTGCTTTATGTTTATACTTGTCATATGCATTTGATTATAAGCAAAACAACACACATCGTTCTTAAAAGCAAAAAATTAGAATCACTCTGCCCTCACCCCTGTTTTATATGCATTACACGAGTCTTCAGCGCACATGGGTTTTCCACAATTATCGGGACCTTCACACATGCACTTCGTGATGAACCCAATCCATGCCATATCTACCCATGGAAGGGTGCAAGCGTCGGTCATGGTCAAAGTTCATCATCCACACATGTAAATGCGTATTGACCTCAAGTCAAAAAGGAGTATTGCATTGCTCCCTCTAAGGACACTATTGGAAATACATGCGGTTTCCGGGATCATGAGATACCCCTGGGTAGTATCATCATGAGATACCTAGTAAGTAGTAAAGTGAGATCTTACTACACTCTCTAAGAAGTATGATCACGATCACACCAATCTCTATTGCATCATCAATATCCCATTCTTGATGATCCTTGATCGGGGCTATTTTAGAATCAAGCTTAAGTGATCTGAGTTCTCACAACCTCAATGACAACAATGACTCATGGGAACACTTGTATGAATAAATGCAAACAATCAAACATAATATTTGTTGGTCCCGGTGCAAGCGAGTCTTGCGTGTATGGGGGAATACTGCGTGTTCATTGATTTTAAAACTTTTTCTTCTTTGAGGTCGGATGGGTCGGGGTTGTCACGATGATTTGGTACGAGAAAGCCCTGGATCCTTTGAGTCAAAGTCTACCTTATACAATGATCCTGAGCTGCTTTCAGAAGCCTCAGATAATCTCAACTAAGCCTGAGTTTTCAGAGATCCTGAGCTGCTTGGATAGCTACTCAGATTTGCGGAATGGTTGGCCCTAAGTTTATACTCGTTTTAAGCTTTGCTGAAAACCTTCCTTTTAATGAAGTAGTGATTATGGTTGTGATTCGGTTAGATGCAACCGGTCTTGATCTTACGAGTCTTGAGTCTTACGAGTCTTGATGTCTTATGAGTCTTCAGAGATATCTTGATTGATATCTTTGAGTCATCGGTTTCATCTTGAGTCTTGATTTTCATTTCATCTTGAGTCTTGATTTCTCATTTTCATCTTTTGAGTCTTGATTTCTCGGTTTCATCTTGAGTCTTGATTTCTTAGTTTCATCTTTTGAGACTTCGGTTTTGATTTCATCTTTGAAACTTGAAACTTCGATTTCATCTTGAAACTTTGAAACTTCTTGAGTCTTGAGAATCTAACTTTGATCTATATCTGTGACTATACATAGTGCGAGATAACATCACGAACACTCTAAAGCTGAATCGACTCAACTATCAAGATTATCTGAACATGTCATACTCGGGGTTTTGGAATCTAATCAAAATCTTCTTTATTAAATTCATCTCCCAACAATTTCCCTTTTTGATGATGCAAAAACCATCTTGTTACAAAAACACTTAACCTATACTCGGTTTTTGATTTTTCCTATTACAATACAAGAATGGCAAATCTCCCAACAATTCTCACAACAATTTCACAACACAACATAAGGCATATCAAATATAAAGACATGTAAAAAGATAATGAGATATTATCTTTGAGCATAAAGATAAAGTTTCATTGATTGTAAGATAAAAGTTCTGATTACAATGAACTTATCAAAAAGTAAAGACAAAAATAAAAGAATTACAAGAGTCTTCAGTCTTTGGTCTTCAGTCTTCTTCAACCTCATCCTGAGGCACCTCTAGGTTGAACATCCCATAATATCTTTTCTTCAATGCATCCCTCTCCTTGATGATATCTGGGTTGTTACCTGTCAGTCCTAACTAGATGGCATACTGAGCAATTTCCTGAGAGATGGCTGTCTCATTCACCAAGCCATTCTCTAGTCTAGGAGCAGGGTATGTGTATGGACCAGGGGCAACAATTTGAACATTAACTTCATCTGCAAGATTTATCCAACTCTGCAAGTACTTTGGATAGGAGGTTAATAGATAATCAATGAAGGCTTCATTTGGATCTGAGCTTTTCCCCTCCATTCTCTCAGAACATCATAATAAAACCAGAAGGTTCTCTTTATTTCTTCCCAAGCATCATTGAATTGGATAGGCATCCATTTATCAATGTGTGGCCACTTCTGAGTTTTTTATGTACCCCTCCTTTTGCTCAGGAACTTCTTGAAACCGACTTCTGCGCTTCTGCTCTTCTTCTTTCTTCTTCCTTATCAAAGGGACTCCTGGCCCCAGGCATTTGTTTTCTTGGCTTGTTTCCTTTGAAGTGATCTCAGAGCTTTCCTAGTGTTGAAGACTTCCTTCTCAGCTACTTCTTCAGACTCTTCAAAATCCATGATCAGCTTTCTTTGTGTAGCCTTAGAAGCTTTAGCTCTCTTCTTTTCAGGTTCAACAAACGCCACAACCTTTCTCTTAATAGGTTGTTCAACACCGGCTTGGCTTGTTTCTACCCTTCTTCTACCACTCAGTTTTTCAGCAATAACTTCTTGCATTGTTTCCTCAGAAACATGAGTGTAGATAGGCTTTTCAATTTGCTTGGACTTGAGATTTTCAGTGGCTTCAACTTCCTTTAAGGCTTCAACAATATTCTTCTTTTCAGCCTCCTTGTCTCTACCTTCCTCTTCAAAGGTGTGTGCCAATAATTCCTTTAGCTCGGCACCATACCTTGGAAGAAGTTGGGATAGTGCGGTGTCCATATGATATTGTTCTTTGCTGACACTCCGCACTTCTCCAGCCAACTGGTCTTGCTCTTCCTCCAGCCTCATCAAGTGGTTTTTAGCCACGGAGAACTCTTGAACATATAGGTCTGGTGGTTGGAGAGTACATCTTTCGACATCTCTGTCATCTTGGTCATGAGCATGGAGCCCATTTCCTCAACAGCATTCTTGATCAGTTGATCATTCTTCTCCACCAGCTTAGCTTCAAGAAATGAAGTCCTTTCCTGATACATCTGCTTCATCTCACTTTTCGATTGAACCTTGACTCCATCTACCTTCCTTCAATGGCGGTCATCTTGTCATTCGAGAGATATGCTGAAATTGCATCGGGATTTGAAGTAGAACTCAAATTTTCTATCTTACGGGGATTTGGTTGGCAATGATTCTTCAATCTGAGCAACTTTATCCACAATTGGCACAACCTTATCCAGCTTGTCCACTATGGGACTGAAGTCAATCTCAGGAGCATATAAGACTTGTTGCTTTTTCTGAAATTTGGATTTGCTCACTTTGAGCCTCGATCTCCACAGGCTTGATCTCCACGAGCCTCGATGCATATCGAGACATAACAAATTTAAAGATAGGAACCCATTAGCTTTGGCATAATTTTTAGTAGTGCAAAAGTTACGAAAAATCTACTTTCCGATCGAGGATGTGAGATATCGAGTATCGGCCTCGATGTCGGGGCACCAACATCGGCTTCCCTCCTTCTTTCGGCAACCTTCTTACGACCCGGCTCATCAAAATCGACACTTTCATCGAGCTTGGTCTTCACGAACCGAAGAACTTCGGTTAACACTCTGATCTCTTCATTCCACGGTCCTCTCCTGAATGAATGAGGCAATGTTGAGCATTTAGGGCAATGTCAGTTGGAATGTGGTGTGGTCCTTAATCTAAAGAAGAGATCACGAAGGTGGGGATATGAGCTCATTTCGAGTACTGTCAAAATGAACCATTCCCCTTGCTGTGCCCTTTCGGTCTCTTACGCCCGCCCTTCTTGACCGGGCTCTCGGGTTGATAGGAAGTTCTTGGTTGTTGAGGATCAAAGAATGGATCACTCGGGGAGCTCATCAAGATTTGACTCACGAGGCTCGGCTTGATCTGAGGTTTGACGGCGATTCCTCGGTTGGAACTGAGCTTGATCGATCGGTCGAAGTCCTTGAAAATTTCTTGAAGAATTTATCTGAGATCGGGGATGTCTCAGAACTTGAGATAAAACTTGCTCCTCGGTTTGCTCTTACATCGTGAACCTGGCCGAGCGATTACTTGTAATGGCGATTTCGAGCTTCTTTGGCCCTCAGGTTGTACCTCCTCGGGTTCCTCACCTCCTCCTCGCCGATTGGAAATTAGAACTCTTCTACCCTTCGGAGCCCGAGCTTTCTTCTTTAGGGCTTCTCCTTTCTCCCTCTTCACCTCCATCAAAGCCTTCCCCCTGGCTTGATGGGCTTCTTCAGCAGCTCCTTCTGCAGCAGCAGTTGATTCCACTTTCTTCTCTTTCTTACCCTTCAAAGTATTTCTTGTTGTTGTAGGCTTGAACATGATTTTAGACTTTGGGAAGGGTGAGGAGTTGGCAAAAATGTCCTCTTCTTCAAGGCACATCTCTCAAGATAAAGGCTATCTTGGTTGCATGTAGGATTTTGCCTTTGATTACAACATCTTAGATCCTCCTTCTTGATCTGCTTCCCTTGGTCACTCACCACTCTGAAAATCAGTGGTGGGTGAGTCTTCTATAGCAGCCATCAACCTCAACTTTGGCGTACTTATTTGCTCAAAATTACCGGATCGACTCATAATGCATTTACTAATTATATCCAGCAAAACTCTGTATTTTGGCTTCAAATGCCGTTTATTCAATGTAGCCTCAAACTTAATAGGATGCTCTGTTATCCTATCAAGGAATTCCTGTTCCCTACCCAACATATACGTCGTAGGGTCTTCACCTCTATTACACAACTCAAATACATCATTTAAATTCTTAGGGATTATATACAACTCCCTCACAAAATCAATGTATTTAGAGCTATGTTCTAAGTGAGAAAATATAATTTGTGACTCAATACAGTCCTCCTCGTCTATTTTCAGATTAGAGATAAATTCGATTACCTCCTTTGAATATTCCGCCTCTGGTTGATTTGCAACCAGGTTTGTGAGCTTTGCGACCCGTATCATGTGCAATGCCTCTTCTTCATGGGTTGCATTTGATGATCTCTCGAGCGATACAACATATTCGTACCATGGCTTGTTCAAAATCGCGAGTTTATCATAAACGGAGAACGTCATTTTGAAGAATTTTGAGTGAAGGGTTTTAGAACGATGAAGATTTCTGGGCAAAAATGGGTTTTTGTGTTGCAGAGTGTTTTGAGAACGAAGGTTATGAAATGGGGCTTTTGAATGAATTCTCAATGAATATATAGAATTGATTCGTGGGAAATCGTATAGATTGAATAAATCAACGGTTGAGATTAAACACCGACTAATCGGGTATATGAAAGGACGATTTCACGAATAATACGCCGCCAATTTAACCTTATTGGTGATTAATGAACAGTGCAATTAATTACTGTTCCTGCAGACCATTGACCTCCTTCGGGTATTTCAAAGGTCCCGCCCAAAACATTTCTTCAGGTGTTTTGGTATTTATTGCCAATGATTATTGAGGTTCAGTTAGGCAATAAATGAGTTGCATGAGTCATTACCTCTTCAGACTAATTTCCTCTATCAGTCTTACTGAGTTTTGACCTTGATAAAATGTCGATTATATCTTTGAGTACTAAGCGAGTTGATGTAATCTTGAAGTCTTGAAGCAGAATCGATATATCTTGAAATCTTGATCTTGATATATCTGAGTTTCCCAAGACTCGGATTTGGTCTTTTTCAATTTTATCTGAGGTTTCTCGATAGAATCTGAGAAAAGCGCATGCATCGAAAACCTTCAATTTTTTGATTTGCACTATACACTGGATCAACATCCCTAATTCAATGATAGTTCACGAAATCTTGATTCAGCCAAAAGTTTAGTCAAGATATCAGCTCTCTGTTTATCAGTATGAATCTTCTCCATCCTGATGTCTTTCTTCTCAACAAGATCTCTGATGAAGATTCCTTCCTTAGTCTATTTCTCCTGAAGTCCAGGAAGGAAATTCATCTCACCCAACAATGACATCTCAGACTCTCCTTTCATCAGGGCAAAGTTGTCTTCATTCAACTCAGTGCCCTTGTCTTTCACATGAAAAACAGATCAGTTCTGTGGTACCCATTTGGTGTAGGGTCCTACCAGGTTAGCTATTCCTTTTGGAATCCCGTCGCCTAACAACTCTAATTACTTTAAATTATACGATTTGTCTCCCATAAACATCTACATACACATTCACCACCCTTGGGCATGATATCCTTTGTATGAGTGCGGCCTTAGCATGAACATGAGCCTTAGAGTTCTTCTTGAGTGCGGGCCTTTTGTTCAAGTGCTTGGGCTTTTTCTTGTTGATGCGTGTCTATGTTGACTTGGGTTAGGAAACCTTTACCCTTAGGCAAGTGGGGTTTGGGTTACTGTCTTTAAAATTGGGGTCTTTCGATGTCGAGGACTTGGTCTTTTCGGTTGAGAATGTCTCTCTTTGAGTGTTTCTCCTCTGAAAATTCCTCTCTTGGATTCGGTCTTGAGATCTCTTGGTTTGTATTCTTAGCGAGAGGCTTTGGAAATCTTGGCCTAAAAATTTCCTCTTGAGTGGTCGGGGTTTTCTAGCCTTTTCACGAGGTGCGAGCTTTCTTCCACTGAACATTGGTTTTTACGGAACCATAGGTCCTTTACCCTTGTCTAAAACATTGGGAAATTCTTCAGTCCGAAGATTGAGTGCCACTTGTTTAACAAAGACAATCTTAGTGCTACTCGAAGCAGCATTCAGATGACCTTGTGAGGTTCCCCCTGGAATGTATCCCAATCCAGCTTTTATAGTGGCAGGTCTTTGATAACTCTGAATTTCATCTATCACCTTAGATGCAGAATTCAATAGAGCTAGCTTTCTCTGCGCACTATCCTCACATTTTTGTAGAGTTTCATGCTTCTCAAAGAGGTCGTTGAACTTAATTCTGATAAGTTGAATCTCCTCAGTGGATTTCTCTAGTTTTCCATTTAGGGTCTCTATCAACTTCTCTTTCTCTAAGAGTTGTACTTTCAGAACATCTAGTTCCCATCAATTGAGAAGTGATCTCAGCATTACTAGAGTCTTTCCACTTAAGATTTTCAGCAATCAGTTCTTTGTTCTGCTCTTGAGTTTCATTCAGCAGTTCTTGTAAAACAGCATAGTCCTTCATAAGACTCTCAAAAGAATCCATCAGGTCAAATTAACTGTTTACAGTGGAACTTGATAACTCATGTTCTTGTGTAGGAGCAACAACAGAGATAGAAGAGTTTACCTCCTCCACAGCCATTAGACAGATGTCATCACTGTCACTATCTGAGAACATCTCATCTGAGGAACTGGTACTTTCTTCAGAATCCTTTTCTTCCTCAACAATCTCAGCAAGTGTATCCCATATTTCCTTTGTAGTTTCACAATGAGAGATCATCCCCATAACACCATCATCAATAGTGCTATATAAAGTATCTTTAGCAATATAGTCAAGATTGACTAACTTCCTCTCATCAGGAGTAAGTTGATCATCAGACTTTGGAAATTCAGTCCTGGGATCATTTCTCTCATTTTCAGTAACTCTGGGATTCACAACAGTGAATTGGAATGGTCCTTCAGAAACCACTCTCCACATTCTTTCATGCTTAGAATACAGGTGAGCCTGCATTCTTAATCTCCACAAATCATAGCTCTCATCTGAGAACATAGGAAGTTTCTTAGAAGGCATGATGTCTGAGCCTTGTAAGATTTCAGCAAAAAGATGATACTACTTGTTGGTATCAGATCAGAGACGGGTTTTAAAAAATGGATCAGTTCAGGTGATCACTTTTGAAATTAGTGATCTGTTGAACTCCCGCTCTGATACCACTTGATGGAACCTTAAAAGAAAAGAGCTAAAGCTTCTAAAACTACTCAACGAAAGCTGATCATGGATGTTGAAGAGTCTGAAGAGGAAGCTGAGAAAGAAGTCTTCAACACTAGGAAAGCTCTGAAATCACTTCAGGTGGAACAACAGAAGAAAATTGTTATACATATCGGGGAGTTCCTTTGATAAAAAGAAGAAGAAAGAAGAAGCGAAGCGAAGGGGGTTTCAAGAAGTTCTGAGCAAAAAGGAGGGGCTGCTAAAACTTCGAAGTGGTGCACATTTCTTGATTTCATGCAAAACTTGAAACGAAAAACTTCTTGAGTCTTGAGAATCTTAATCTAACTTTGATCTATATCTGCTTGACTATACATGGTGCGAGATAACATCTGAACACTCTAAAAGCGAATCGACTCAACTATCAAGATTATCTGAACATGTCATATACTCGGGGTTTGGGGATCTAATCAAAATCTTCTTCATTAAATTCATCTCCCAACAATATTCAAACAAGTGTATTGTCATACGTTAATATTAAATGAACTAGTAAATCAAACTGAATATCATCGAGTATTATGTCCTTATATTAGATTGTCTCTAGGACAGTAACACTAACAATCTCCCACTTACATGTCTAACCCCTAGACCATCAAATGTCTAGTGTGTACATGAACACTTAGTGTTTTGGTGAAAAGATCTGCCAAATTAAATATGTGGGAATACATTTTAATTCTATTTCACCTATCGTTATGATCTCCCGGATCAAATGATAAGTCTAGGTTCATGCTCGTTTATGCTTGTTGATCTCGGTTCCTTTGCTTGCGCAATCGCACCAGTGTTGTCTCAATAAAACATTATTAGACAACTGACACTCGAAACTACACCTAGTTCTCTTAAGAACTAATAAAATTCAGACAGCCTCCTCAAGGCTTCTGATACAGCAATGTACTCAACTTCGGTTATTGAATCTGCAGTCCTTTTTCTTGGAACTATTCCAACCGACCGCCTTATTATTGAGAGTTAAACGTAACCTAACTGTGATTTGTAATCATCACAGTTGGATTGAAAACTTGTGTCAGCATAACCAGTGACTACTAGTTCTGACTGTCCACTATAGACAAGAAAACATTCTTTAGTTCGTCAAAGATACTTTAGAATGGTCTTGAGAGCAATCCAGTGAGACTCACCCGGATTCTGTTGATGTCTATCAGTGTAGGCCACGTTTGGCCTAGTGTAAGTCATGGCGTACACGATTAACCCAATTGCATATGCATATGGGACATCTTTCATGTGCTTGATATCAGCTTCAACAGAAGGACAATTCTTCTTTGACAGCTTTATCCCATGATTTGCCGATAGAGACCCTCTCTTAGAGTCGTTTGTAGTAGGCTTCACAAAGATCCTTCATCATGAAGGTCTTCGACAACCAATCTTCAACGGACTGCATTAACGGGACATTATTTCTCAAAATCAATATGTCATTGACATATTATGAAAACAATATTCTTCCCGTTGCATTTACGATAAAAGCAAGGATCTTCCGAATTTCTGATGAAGTCAAAAGACATGATAGCTTCATCAAATTGAATATTCTAACTCCTAGAAGCTTGCTTCAATCCATAAATGGATATCTTTAGCTTGCACACTAGATTAGAATTTGGCTTAGATGTAAAACTTCTGGTTAAGTCATAAACACTTTCTTATCAATGTTTCCATTGAGGAAAGCTGTTTTGACATCCATCTGCCAAATCTTATAATCCAAGATGTCTTTTTATATCAAGTAAAATTCGAATGGACTTGATCTTTGCAATTGGTGAGAAAGGTCTCATCATAGTCGATGCCTTAGTGCGACTATCACCCGCCGCCACCAACCTAGCTTTGTAGGTTTGTACTTTTCCATTTGCATGGGTCTAACCTCTTTAGGATCTTCCTTATCCGGTATGTAATGAGTTCCTAATGAGTTCCTCCAATGGGTGGATTGATTCTAATGACTTGGATTTGTGGTTGTGTAATTGACTTACGATTGTGAAAATTTTGTGGTTGTGGAGGAGTCCTCAGAGCTACACTTTTAGATGCCTCTTACGGGAGTTTGAACTAAAATTTTGTGGTGCATTAATTTCATCAATGTCTGGAGAGTCCTGAAAAGAGCTACACTTTTAGATGCCTTATTCCTTGTCATGTTGCTTTGGGAGTTTGAACTATCTTTTGGTTCTCATTTCTTCAGCCCGACCTTGGAGGTTCTTCCTTTGAGGAACAAACCTACTCCAATTCACGATTATTTCTTGGGTAGAAAGTAATATCCTTAGTTTCCTTAGGATATGAAAAGACTCCCTTTGGATTCGACTTGAATCCTCGCTCAATGCTCCCCCTTATTCCTTGTCATGTTTGCTCGGCCAATTTAGATGAAACAAGATATCAATCTCTTTATTCTTAAGAATGTTGGTTCTTGACCTTTCTTCAAGAGGGTTTGGGTTTTTCTCTCGGACACACGACCTTGTTCCATAAAGACATAGTGAATTCTATCTAAGAGGAACGAAGAGTCTTGATCTTTACCAAGTTTCTTCTCTAAACAATGTACTCTTTGAATTTTATTTCTTAGGTAGATATGAAGTAATATCCCTTAGTTTCTTAGGATATCCCACAAAGTAACCATTTTTTCACCTTTGGATTCGTGCACCCTTTGAAAAGATCAAATTAAGCATCCTCTTCACAATCATAAGGGCATCCCCATGTTTAGTATCTTACTTGTCATGAAAAGTTTGGTCTTTTACTTTTTGTATTAAGAACATCACACCACAAAAAATAGTTCATATGGTGTATGTTCTAATCTAAAACCAAAATTTAGATGAAATCCTATTAGCAATGTGGTTTCCCGTGGGGTTTGCCCTAAGCGCCTATGTATCCCATTAAGAATGTTGGAACATCGGTATCAAATAAAAGCTCATCATGGACATGTTTATCTTAATGTCTAACGGGGTTTGGTTTCTTCTCTCGGAAACACCGTTCATCGAGGTGTTAAAGGGAGAGATCCATCCTTGTTTACCCGCTCCTTGTGAACACCATCGGTGAATTCATATCTAAGGTATTCACCTCCTCTTATTCATATTGTAGTTCGAAGAGTCTTGATCACAGGAGGATTAGTTACCAAGTTTCTTCTCTATTTTAGGGTTATCTTTGTACTCTTTGAAATAAAATTTCTCAAATGATTGAATGTTTTGTGTATTTTTCAAACCGTTAAGATACATGTTACATTGCGTATCCATGGTATCGGAGAAATTATCAATAAAAGTGTTTGAAGATAGAAATTGGAAGAAGTTGACCCCGGATTAGATAGAGTGGGCAATGGTCCACGAAACATCATCATAGATCAACTCTAGAACTTGAAGAGTTAGACCTTTGGTTGTTGCATCCCTTTCTCGAGAAAAGCGATTAGTAGTTATTGCTTTGACTTATAAATGGGATGAGAATCTTGCCCTTGAGATAAGATTCACAATCTCCATAAGACTCATGTGGTCAAAGTCTTGCGTGATTGGGGTTAACCTTTATCTTACTTTTCATGAATTAATTTTAAGTTTGGATAATAAAGTCTTTTACTTTGAATAAATATATTAATATTAAAAGAACATTAAATAATCCACAATGCCAACGTAATATGGGTTAAGGTTGGAAAAATATATGTTTAATTAATATTAATGGGTTAATTATAGAAATATTGGAATTGAAACCCGTTGGATGGTCCATCTTAATTCTCTAAAAGGCCCCTCAAGTAGCCCAAATTATAGTCCAATAAATAAAAGGTGTTTAAAATAAAATAAATGATTGATGCATAATATTTTCTATAATTTTCGAAAATTTTAAGGGAAAAGAGGGAGAAGAAATTTTCTTGAAAAGATTTTATGGAAAGGATATAAGTATTCTTGGAATACAAGATTATCTCATAAATTCAAGAAATCTCTCACTTGGTTCCTTTAATGGGATTTTTAGAAAATTTTTGTAAAAAAGGAAAGAAAGATTTTCTTGATTTTCTTGGAAAGATTTTATGGAGAAAGATATGTATTCTTAGAATACTAGAATATCTCATAAATTCAAGAAAGATCCAATCTTGCAAATCTTATTGAAAAATATCGAAATTTAAGGCTAAATAAGGGTGGGAGATTTTTGTGGAAAAATACACATGAAAAGAAGAATATATGGGATATATTCAAGATTTCTTGGAGATCAAGAAAAGATCTTTCCTAACCCTAATTGAGCCTAAAATTTCGACCACCCCTTACTTATAAATAGGGCATGAATTTTTCATCCCCAGCTGCAATTCCATGTGTTGGAAATATTATAAATCCACAAAGGTGGTGCACCAATTTTATTTTCATTTGTTTTATAAATCGTTCATTGGAGAACCTTCCAGGGGGTTGTTGGCGAGGACTTGGGAATACTTGAGAAGGACTTTTGGTTGGTAACCGATTACTTGATCTGTCCATCTCGGATTGTCTCTCCATGAATGCGCGTTCGTAAACTCCTAGAAATTCGCATGCTAGGATCTTTTTTCGTGAATATTATTTGCATGTTGTTGTTGTTGGATTAATTATTATTTGAATTCACTTAGGTAAATTCATGCTAGTAATAATTGTTATTTTAAATTTGTGTTTATGAGGTCATCTTAGATAGATCGACATATGTAATCCTAACAAGCGGTATCGAGATCTAGAGTTTAAATTGTTGTCCATTCAAATTTGAAATTGGATAGTAGAAAGCTATTAGATATCATTTTGCGGTATCAATTGTCATGGTATTTTAATGTGATTATTTACATGCAAATAAATTATTGGTTTTTAATTCGATTCGTTCGAATTCATTTTGCCTCGGAAGAAAATCCACGAGTAGATTAGAATTTGTTTGATTTGTTCAATGTAATAGACTAGTCTAGATCTAGGTTTATTTATTTGCGTAAATAAATTTATGGCTGGATCATGACGAAGATGGAGCGATGAATTAAAGGCGGACGTCGAGTGCGGACGTCGTCATAACCCAAGTGGAAGCATGCGGGCTAAGCGAGAATGCCCTAGCATTGCCTTACCCTACAGCGATCAGCGCCGCGAGCATGGCAAATAAGCACTTAGCGGAGGCCGAAGCGGACAGGCGAGATGGCCGACTTCGGACGGGGTGTCGCCTAGGCGCTACGACTAGCTTTCGGTCGTGAGCTATTCTTTTCCAAAACGTTGTCCAAATCCGAAATGGAGGATAATCCTTAAAGAATTGTTGCGGATTCAGTGGGAGCTTTTTGAGACGAACAATGAAGGCAAGGGAAAAGACGATTTCTCAAGATCAAGATTCGAAATTTAAACCATGACAGTTGGATATATGTGCCCAACTTTATTTATTTTATCTTGGTGCTTTGTTTTAAATTAAATGTATTTTTATTTATTAAATTTGTTTATATGATTTAAAATTGTCTAAAAAGAAAATCTCACTTTTCGAAAATTACTAAGTATGTTTTAATTGACAAATTTTATTAGGAAAATAAAATTAAGTCAATATTGACCTCCATGATTTATTTATTTGTGAATTCTTTTGGAGAAATTTCTCCAACGGAACGGTCAAAAGATGGTTTTCACATGAATAAATTCCCAAAAGGATGATTATGAATTATTATTAGTGGCGATGATGACCCTCCCAACGAGGCTCGTTCAAAGAGAAGTAATAATTCTGTATTTAATCATGGTTATTACTTAGGTATAAAATTGATATGCATATATTGGTCAAGTGGGAGCTGACTATTAATTTTGAATTAAAGGTTTGTGATTGTTCCTATTTGTAACACCTTGAATGTGTTTATATAGGCAGATCACCCAGCGTGACCTATTTAAGCGTTTTTGAGATGTCGGTGATGCATGTTCATATTGTTTTTGAGATTTTGATATGAATAATGTGATCGAATTATGTGATATTTTGTACTTGTACAAATTGCTATTTATTCGATTCGATGTATGCAACCTTTTATTCCACTCTTAATATACTTAAAGTCAATAGAATTGTATAGGAAACTATGTTGATTGGAAACAAAAAATTATGATTGTCCTAACTGCACAAAAGCACAAGTGGATTCTTGACACACAAAAAATCGAGATCACCTTGCGAGAGATGTTGTCATTTGAAAATGGTGGAGGCAACCCGTAAGGATTCGTCCTCAAAATTGATGGCTCATCTGAAAAAACTTGAGTTTACGGGTGCAGTTATGATCGGAGACCCAAATCGATTTGGTACTCCACTCTGCGCCTAGAAGTTTTGAGCACTTTGGCCTCATTAGGTTGATTTGTTGTAGCTTTGGTCTCGGCGAGAGGCGTTGATGGGGCACCAAACTCAAGTTTTGAAGGCAAAGTGGTGCGTCTTTCATCTTTAGGCCAAAGGAAGGCAAGAAGAAGAATAGGACCAAAAGCCATAAGCAATAAAACTCAAGCGTTGTTGCCAAGGCGATGGTAGGATGAGGATCTTTGGTGGTGTCGAGGAAAATCCAAAGGGGAAGTGCTTCAACTGCGGTGAAGAAGGACAATGGAGGTAATTCTCACGCACTAGTTGTTGAAACTCGTTTAGAGGCGTATACTTCTCATTCGTGGGTAGTTGATACGGGATCCGCTGATCATGTTTGCTTCACGGGTTCAGGCTAACCCGACAACTTAGTGGAAGTGAGATCCTCATCACCTTTGGGCGATCTTACGAGTGGCGGTTGAAGCGATGGGAGGCGTGCACCTATCTTTTGAAGATAAGATTTTAGTTTTGAGAGATGTTCTTTACGTTCCAATTTTTCAAAAAACCCTATTTCAGTTTCAAAACTATTTAATGATGGATATTATGTTCGTTTTTCTAAACAAGTTACTATTTTTCATAACGATCTGTTTATCTATCATGGAACTTTGCGGAATAATCTCTATACTATTAACTGTGCACACCACTCACAAAATGCATCTTTTAACACATCATTTGTTTTCAAGTAATAAGAGAAAACGTTGAGAAAAAGGTGAGCAGAGACACTTCTTTGGCATCTAAGGTTGGGTCATATTAATCTAAATAGGATCCAAAGGTTGGTGAAAGATGGTTCATTGTCGGACCTACAGATGGAACCATTTCCAACCTGCGAATCATGTTTGGAGGGTAAAAATAACAAAGAGGGCATTTGGAGCCAAGGAGAATAGAGCCACAGAAGTGTTGCAAATCGTTCACGCTGACGTGTGTGGTCCAATGTCAACCAAAGCTAGAGGTGGCTATGAGTATTTCGTGATGTTCACTAATGATTACTCAAGGTTCGTGTACATTTTCCTGATGAAACACAAATGGAAACCTTTGATGAATTCATAGAGTTCAAAGCCGAAGTGGAGAATCATATGGAAAAGAGTATCAAGATTCTACAATCTGATCGTGGAGGCGAATACCTCAGCAATGAGTTTTTAAACTACCTGTCAGACGAGGGCATTGTTTCCCAGTTGACTGCACCCGGAACCCCTCAACAAAATGGGGTTGCAGAACGAAGAAACAGAACACTCTTAGAAATGGCCAGATCCATGATGAGTTATTACGATCTACCCAAGTCATTTTGGGGTCATGCCTGGAAGCAATGACTTATGTTCTAAATTTAGTGCCATCAAATCAGTTCCCAAACCCCCAAGAGTTGTGGGTGGGCACAAGCCCGATCTGAGACATCTTAGAATTTGGGGGTGTCGGCATACGTGCTGATAAAAAAGCGGTAAGTTGGATGCGTTCGGAACTAAGGTTGTTTATAGGATATCCCATAGGAGCGAAAGGGTGTATGTTCTATGGTCGAAGATCAAAAAGGTGGTAATAAATGCAGCACTTTAGATTTTTGGAAAAAGACTTTATGAACAATAGAAAACCCAAAAGTTAGATTACCTTAGACGAGATAAGAGGGCAAACTCCTATACCAACTGTACAAGTTGATATACCAAGCGTCACACCAACACAACTGGAATCTCGTCATAGTGGAAGGGTTGTTCGACAACCTGAAAGATTCATGGGGATAGGAGAATCTTTGGATTTGGTCCCCGGGGATAATGAATCAGACCCCTGGTCCTATAAGGAGGCGGTCGGATAAGGATTTTGAATCTGGCAAAGCTGCGATGGGGCGAGATGGGCTCAATGGATCATAATCAAGTATGGGGAGCTAGTGGAACCAGCCCGGTGGGGTAAAACTCATTGGATGCAAGTGGGTCTACAAGAGAAAAAGAGGACCGGATGGGAAGGTCGAGACCTTTAAAGCTAGGCTTGTGGCAAAGGGATACACTCAGAAAGAGGGTATCGATTATGAAGAAACCTTTTTGCTCGTAGCCATTCTTAAGTCCATCCGTATTATCTTGGCAATAGCTGCACATCTAGATTTTGAGATCTGGCCAATGGATGTCAAGACAACTTTTCATGCAGGCTTGCTGGTGAGGAAGTCTATTTATGGACTAAAGCAAGAATCTCGGGCTTGGAACTAATGTTTTGATCATGTAATCAAGTCTTATGGGTTTGATCAAAAGCGTGTTTGAAAGTTGAGTCTATAAAAGTGTGTGCCGGAGCGCCTTGTTATTCTTAGTACTATCGTAGAGCGATATTACGCTCCAGCGGAAGCGATGTAAAGGTTTTTGTCGGGGCGTAAGGGTATCGTTGGGAAATTTGTAGTTTAGATGGAAGTTCCAAAATAGATAATGTAATAGGACCCGGTCATACTGTTGGTAGTGATGATCGGATAGTGATAAGATGACCCAGCTAAAATGTATAGACATCGATGTAACGAGATAGGTCACACATTGAGGGGAACTCAATATGTATAGGTTAAGTCTTGAAGATCAAATATGTTGATGATCTGATGAAATAAGAAGCAGACAAGCAGAGAAGCAGACAAGACAGAAGACCGTCCAAGACCTACATCAGATGACAACAAGAAAAGGTTAGTAAGTTGTGCTAAAGCAACATACGACGAAGAACCCTAAATCGGGTAGGCGGTCGGTGTTGAGGCGATGCGTGTCAACTCCATCCGGTAACTACTTCATTGTTACCAAGTACGAGGCAAGTGTTCAGACAAGAAGAATGTCAACCTTGTTGCTAATTCAAGTGCTGCGAAGTGTACTTGATAGCCAATAAGAAGTCGACAATGCATGCGTCTGAATCTTGGCGATCTGAGAAAATCTTTTCAGAGTCAAACGGCTACAAAGGACAAGCTTTCATGCTTTCGGCCATGCCTCCCTGAAGCACGTCAAATCAGCCTGCAGACTTACCTAAAATAGACCGAAATTCGAAATTGTTCTCCAACGGCTAGTTCAATTTGGTGCCTATATATATGGGATCAAACCTTCATAGTAATGTTACGGAAATTATCATCAAGCTCAAGCACAAGCAAAATTTCCATACGAATAATTGCAAGGGCCTTGAGAATTCAATGATGACTTCTTTCAAAAATGGACCCAAATGAAGGTGGTAAGAAAACTAGTCAGAAAGAGTATAGGGCATTGATAGGATCACTACTATACCTGACTGCAAGCAGACCAGATATAACCATCGCAGTAGGTGTATGTACCAAATTTTAGGCAAATCTGAAGCAAAGCCACCTGGAAGCAGCTAAGTGGATTCTTAAGTATCTGAAGGGTACTGTAAACCTCGGTTTGTGGTATCCACCATATGATAATCTAGAAGCTTAGTGGGTACTACGATTACGATTATGGAGGTTGTAGGATGAGCGGAAAATCAACCTCGATTACTGTTAGTTTTTGGGAAGTAAAATTTGGTCTCTTGGTTCTCTAAAGCGGACATCTGTTGCCACATCTACTCTTGAAGCATAATATATGGCGAGGAAAATTTGTTGCTCCAAATTGCTCAAGCTATATATGGCGAGTTGAGGATTATAACATTGTAGCTACGAATGTGCCTATCTTATGTGACAGTAATAGTGCGGTTGCTATCACTTAGAACCCAGTTCTACACACGAGATGCAAGCATGTGGACATCAGACACCACTTTATTCGAGATCATGCAAAAAGAAGAACATCATCTCCAATACCAGTTCGTTAAGAGATTGATCAGATAAGAAGGTCATATGAAGAAAGAACTTCATCGATCGGAAGAATCGATTAGGGGCCGATCGAGGAGAGGAATATCGGTGAAGGGCGTCCAGCCCGACTAAAGGGATTTAGTCGGAAGGAACTGGTGAAGAATAAAAACATTGTTGAGAAAATTTGCTAAGGCATAGGCTACACAGTAAAATCAACAAATCAGAAGAGTTGGATCAAATACAAGTGGTAACTGGTTGATTACAATATCAACCAGTCAGATACGTTCTCTATTTATATTATCTGAGCTTATCTACTTTTTTGTAATGATTACTGTTTATCTTACTTTATGACGTAATAACTACAAGCATTAAATGCGGATGTGGGGTTTATGTATTTATTAGCTTTTAATGCGTATTTTCGCGTCCAAAATACTTTCAGAAAATTTTCTTGACCACACGATCCTTTTACTTTACGACCACTTAATCTAAGACATTCATTTCAAAACACGAATGCTCAAGTATTTGTGGGAATGTGTGTAAAATGTTTTTCCCTCGCACCTTTTTAAAACCCTAAAAAGGTCTTTCACCTTCACACTTTTGAAACATTACCAGATTTCTCCATACTTACTCTGTGCAAAACTCGACTTAATTGAGAGAATACAAATTGATTATTTCAAACCGTTCTAAATTTCGAATCGAGTTCTGATAATTTCTAAGTGAATATTGATTGTTATTATGTGGGTTTCACTGTTCTATGCTACTATTGATAAATTCTCGATAAACTGTGTATTTCTCACTTATACTCACTGGAATTAGATCTTTGTCTAGGTTGTTGCTTGATTTATTCACTTACGAACATGCGTATATGCCTATAATGTGATTCATGTGCAGATTGTGCCTTAGTTGATGTTTTGGGCTAAATTATTGCTATTTTTGGTATATTAATTACTCAAACTCATCTCCAAAGTTGTTCATTTGATGCAGAAATGACACATATTTTAGCAATACCAGGACAAGGAAAGAAGATGTGTAACTTTCTATCGATGAAAAAGGATATCATCGATGAGAAGTATGCAATATTCAACACCACGAATGATGTTGAATCGAAGGAGATTTTGGAATGTCTCCGGGCCGTAGGACTCGTGCAATTCTTCTACCGACACCCAGACATTGTACATACATACGAGGGTCTAGAATTTATGTACAATCTCGAGGAGGACGACGAAGGAAATTTGAGGTCATCTGTAGGAGGTTTTACTATAACAGTTTCTGAAGATGACTTATTCAGAATCTTCGGCCTTCGTTCTGGGAGCATCTATCCAACCAGTTTCACTACAAAATTGGACGAGAAAACTTATCTGAAGGATGTCTTGTTGAGACCGGCCAACAAGGAGCAAGTATTAATGTCAAAACACCACATCTCAAATGGAAATATCGTCTTTTGTTTGAGATTGTATCAAAGGTGATACTGTGTATTACACACAGCCTGGATGCTCTTACTGCGGTGAAGCAGAATGTGATGATGACGATCATCAGCAAGGCCGAGAATCTGAATTGGCTTGGGTTGTTCAAGACAAGGTTGCTGAAGGAAACTTCCAAATTCAAGTTGAATGGCGGGCGAGGTGTATCGACTTTGAAGTGTTCATACATCCACAAAGTGTCAATTATACTATTTGTTTTGCGGATAACTTTGAATGGAATGAAGAGGAAATAAAGTTTACTTGGCAAAATTTAAGGCCATTTTGGGGAAAGATGACCCTCCAATGCAGGCAATCCGATGATGATCCGGCACCTTATGTACTGTTGGGAGATGAATTTAATAAAAGAGATTTTGATTAGATCCCAAAACCCCAGGTATGACATGTTAGGGATAATCTTGATAGTTAGTCGAGGATTGGTTTTAGAAATTGAGGATGTTATCGCAAAATGTATAGTCGGCGGATATAGATCGAGGATAGGTTAGAAGACTCGATAAGTTTAACCAAAGTTTGAATGGCTGAAGTTTGAAGTTTCGATATGGTGGCCGAAGACTCGATGAAAGCGAGATCTTGAAGACTCGATGGCTGAAACACGAAGACTCGATGAAAGCGAAGACTCGGCGTGAAGACTTCGATATATCGGTCGATATATCTGTGAAGACTCAGAAGTCACTGAAGACTCAAAAAGACTTGAAGACTCACGAAGAGTCGAAGACCACCTGAAGCCAGAAAAGGCGAAGGCTAAAGGATCTTGAAGGCCGCGATAATGCGAAGACTTCGATAATGTCTTGAATGCTCGATATAAACTGAATGTTAGGTACTAAAAATATCTATCACGAAGGATTCAATCTTGAAAAAAGCGATTCCTATGAAAAATAGATATTGCCCAAGACATTCTCATGCAGACAAAAGGAACTAAGACAAAGTGTTGTTAAGGTTATATCACTCAGAGATGTAACCAAAAAGAGCCGTTGTGGTTGTCTACCTTTCTTGGAGATAAAAAGTCAAAAAAAAAAAACGACAGCATACATTCTTGACCTTGAATGACAGTCCTTTGAAAAACATGTCGATAGTACTTTGTTCAGGCGCAAAAAGTGATGACTAGCTACATGAAAAGCGGTTTACCTAAAAACGTGCTAGGGAGTCTCAAACCCTAAATATGGCCGTTCATCACACACCATAAGAGGAAACTCATGGGCTATCTCTTCCAATGGATAGTTTTCAAGAGTGACCTTGGTGTATGCTATAAATACTTGTGACCATCTACATTGAAGGTTCACGGAAATTTGTAAGCAACTCAAGAGCTCAAACTTATTATTGCAAGTTGAAGCACTCGAAAATCCAAAAATTTCCCAAGTGCTTTATTTTGAAGAGCTCATTCCACTAAGCCTATCTTGATAAGATATATCAAAGTTTAGTCGAGATATCCTAGCCTTTGCATTGTTCTTAATTGTAAAGGATATCTCATCCTAGTTGGAAACCAACCAAGAAACCCCAAACCCTTTGTAAGGTAGTTTGAGTGTGATTGTTGTAGATATTGGAGTTGTAAAGAGTTAGTAAACTACAAGGAGGTAGTCAGAAAGCTCTAGAGAAAAAGTGAGTAAACTATCTTGGATAGTTAGAAAGCTTGTGTGAGTTTTGAGTTAGTAAACTATAGAGGTAGTCAGAAAGCTCAAAATAGAAAGGTTAGTAAACTACAGAGGTAGTCAGAAAACCTTAGAAAGTGATTAGTGAATTTCTCTGAAGAGATCAGAGAGAGTGGACGTAGGAGCTTGAGTCTACGAACCACTATAACTTCTTTGTGTTCTTTGCTTTCTATTTTGCTTTGATTAACTGTTGCATATCTTTAAACTGAAAGCATAATTTCACTGATATTCAGTTGGAATCAATCCACTGAAGTTGCATTTGAACTGAATCACAGCCTAATCAATGTTCCATTAAAAAGGAAGGTTTTTAGCAAAGCATAAAACAGGTATAAACTAAGGGCCAACCATTCGCTTTATCGAGTAGCTAGAACGGATAGTTACCAAACCGAACTTACTCTTACGAGGGTTGATAAGTTAGTTATATCGATCAGCGAATTTCGGGATCTCTGGCTTCGGGATCGGTTGGGATTATCGAGGTATCGAAAGCGGCTCGGGATCACATCTCGCGTAGACTTTGACTCGGAGGCGATTTGTGCTTCTCGGGACCAAATCATCGGGACAACTGACCCAGTGACCTCGATAAAGAAAAGTTTTAAAAAACTTGAACCGTGTATTCCCCCATACGCGTGTAAAACTTCGTTGCATCGGGACCAACAAGTGGTATCGAGCATTGGTTCAACTTGACCCCCTACTTTGTTGACCAAAGTCTTATTTGCTAAAATACTTGTGGTCTATCTCGAGCAGATCTTATTTCTTTGAATTCTTAAAGACTTCGGATAAAATGTCTTCTAGAAACTTCCCATGTTCTCGATGAGAACTATGATTTATGGAGACTAAGAATGCGGCTCTTTTGTATTCAAACATGAACATATGTGGAGAGTGGTCTCTGAAGAATGGCCATTCAAATTCTTGTGGTGAATCGAGGAGGAGCGAGAAAATGAGAGAAATGATCCCCGAATATAATTTCCTAAGTCTGATGACTAACTGACTCCTGAGGAGAGGAAGTTAGTCAATCTAGACTATATTGTTAAAGACACATTTATCTGATACAATTGATGATGGTGTGATGGGAATGATTTCTCATTGTATCTTTGCTAAAAGAAATTTGGGATACACTAGCTGTAATGTGCCAAGGCACATATCATATCAAGGAAAACAAACTTTCAGTTGCCATTGGAAAGTTTGATAGTTTTGAAATGGAAGAAGGTGAATCTATAGACAAATTGGAAGTCAGATTCACTAGCATTATGAATGATCTGAATGCACTTGGAAAGAGATATCCACAGAGAGATGTGGCATTGAAAATTCTTAGAGGTCTTTCTAAGAAATGGGATATTCATCTTTGTGGTGATTGAAAATACCAAAAACATTGATTCAATGCCGTATCAACAAGTCTTCTACGAAATTTGAAGGCTTATGAGTTTGTAATTGATAAGAAATCAAAAAAAGTGATGACCAAAGATGATTCATCATCTAGTAAAAAATGTTGCTTTCAAAGCTAAGGATAAAACACAGTAAAAACTAGAGTTTGAGAACTCCTTGCTAAGAATCGAGGATGAGCTTGAGGATAAGCTAGCACGATGGCAAGGAGGTTTGAAAAACTTAATAGTCGACATGGAAAATACAAAAACTATTACGGGAATCCACGGTGCGGAAAGAAAAGGCGAGGAAAAACCAGTTGAGAAGAGAAAGGACACGAAAATTTGAAGGATCTTCATCGAAAAGGAAGGACTCCAAGTCCAAAAAAAGAAAGTTATCGGGATGATGATGCATAGCGGATGCTACAATTGCAAAAGAAAGGTCACTTCGGTATGATTATCTGGCGTGAGTGCTAAGGGAGAGAAAGAAAGACAAGCTAAAAGAGATAAAGTTTCTCAACCAAAAAGGCTATGGTTTGAAGAAGAAGAACATTACGAGGAAGGATCTAGCTCTTTAGATGAAATATTCTCGAACGGTGAAAGTGATGACCCTCATCTGTCTAATTGTTGTTGAGGAGGTAAACTCTTCTTTCTCTGTTGTTGCTCCTACACTAGCACAAGAGTTGTCAAGTTCAAGCGTGTAAGCGGTCAATTTGACTTTGATGGATTCTTTTGAAGTCGATGAAGGACTATCTTTGTTTTACTGAAGCTGCTAAATGAAACTCAAGAAGCGAGAATAAAAGGGCGATGGCTAAAAATCTTAAGTGGAAAGACTCTAGCAATCTTGAAATCACTTCTCAATTAATGGGACTCTTGATGAATTTGGATGTTACGAAAATACAACTCTCGGAGAAAGAGAAGTTGATAGTGACCCTAGCGAAAAGCTAGAAATCCTTTGAAGAGATTGGTGATCGAACTAAGTTCAATGACCTCTATGAGAAGCGTGAGACTCTCTGAGCTGTGAGGATAGTCTTGAAGAAGCTAACTCTATTGAATGCATCTAAAGTAATAGATGAAATTGAGTTATCGAGAGACTGCCACTATAAAATCTGGATTGGGATACATTCGAGGGGAACCTCAAAAGGTCATCGAATCTTTGCATCAAGTAGCAAAGAAGACATTCTTTGTTAAACCCGATGGCACCTACACTTCAAAGCGAAGAAATGCCCAAGGTGTTAGACAAGGGAAAAGGACCTATGGTTCGTAAAAAGCTGAATGATCGGGTAAGAAGCCCCAAACCTCGGTGAAAATTTGGAAAACGACCACTAAATAAGAAAAATTTGAGCAAGTACTTGAGCCTCGGGCTAAGAATGCAAACACGAAAGGATGCATTTGATCCATCGGAGGAATCTTGAGGAAGAAAACTTTCGGTTGAGACATTCTCAAGTTGAAGAGACCAAGTCCTAAGTATCTTAAAAGACCCAAATTTTAATGCTGACAACTTTGAACCCCACTTGCCTAAGGGTAAAGGTTACGAACCGAATCAACAAAGATTAGGACCGGTACCTGAAGCCAAAAGCAAATGAACAAAAGGCACATGCCAAAGAAAAACTCTAAGGCTCATGTTCATGTTAAGGCTAACACTCATACGAGGAAGCGCTAAAGGCACCGAGAGTAGTAAATGTGTATGTAGATGTTTATGGAAGGCGGATCGGCCACTCTAAAGTGATTAGAGTTGTCGAGGTGATTTGGATTCGAAAGGTCTGACTAACCTTGTAGGACCCTACACAAATTGGGTACCTAAAATTGATCTATTTTTGGGGGAGAAAAACAAAACCTTTGGCGATTAAAGATCACATAAAATTGATGAGTGGAGATGAAATTGCCCCTGGTGTATGGTATCTTGACAGTGGATGCTCAAGACATATGACAGGATTCAAGAAGATACTCAGTGACTATGTTGAACAAAGAGGCCCTCAGATCACATTTGGAGATAACTCGAGGACGGTGAAGGATATGGAACTTTGGAAATCGATTCGAGTTCATATCCATGGTGTTTCATATGTATCTGGATTGAAGCATAATTTGCTTTCAATAAGCCAATTCTGTGATAAGGGTTTTAATGTTGAGTTCTCTAAGAACTTATGTTATGTGAAAGATGATATCTCAGAGAAAATATTGCTAAACTGGTACAAGAAAAGGAAATGTGTATCTTGCTGATTGGAGTTCAACTCCTAAAGATACATGTTTGGTTCAAAAAGTTCCACAGATACCCGGTTGGTTATGGCATAAAAGAATGAATCACTGAATTTCAAAACCACTGAATAAACTTGCAAGATTAGCTCTTGTGAGAGGGTTTTCCTAATGAAGTGTTGATAAGGAACATATTTGTGATCGTGCAAAAAGGATAACAAGTTAAAGCATCATTTAAAAGCAAAGTAGATATTTCTCTTGAGAGAATACTTGGTTGTTGCATATGGATCTTTTGGTCGATAACACGATGAGCACTAATGGCGGAAATATACACTCGTAGTAGTTGATGACTACTCAAGATATACTTAGGTCATATTCTTTCGATAAGAAAAGAGACTCGAGATAAAATTTACCGAATTCTTGAAAAGGCTCGATTATTGAAAAGAACACGAGTGTGGTCAAAATCGGATCGACAAAAAGGCTGAATTTATAAACCATATTATATCGATTATTGTGCGACAAATGGAATTACTCATGAAACATCGGTTTGCAAGGACCCCTCAACAAAATGGTGTTCTTTGAAAGAAGGAGCGGGACTTTAAAAGAAGGCTGCAAAGGACCATGATAAATTGAAGGTGAGATTCCTAAAAGATTTTGAAATTTGAAGAAATTTATCAACTTGCATGCTATTCACAAAACAAACCAATCTTGACCAAGAGTCAAGGCAAAAACACCATCTGAGCTTTGGAATGAAAAGGAAGCCTCTTGTTTCTTTCTTTTCGTGTGTTTGGTTGCAAGTGTTTCATACACAATAATGGTAAAGATCGATTGAAAACATTTGATAGCAAAAGCTAATGAAGGAATATTCTTAGGATATTACGAAGTTAGTAAAAACTTTGAGTTTACAAGTTGTAGGACTCTTATTGTGGAGGAAACACCTCATGTTGTTTTTGATGAATCTACTTGTGTTGGAAAAGCGAAATATGATCTTGAAGAACTGACCAAGAGAATCACCAGATTAAGCTGAAAAAAGAATGACAAAACATCCTTTGAACCTAAAAAGAAGAAGTCGGTCACCTTCTATGAATGGGTGACTCGGACTCAAACAAGGAAGTTCGAGGATGGAACTCGGGATGGTGAGACTGGGGGAAAGCCAACACACCAAAAGGTGACCAATCTGAGCAGACACGAGTTCGGACTCGGTATGTGATGCCAATGAAGATGTGGTCTGGCCCGAGGCAAATTCTGAATCTATCAACCAAAGGGAACAAATGTCTTGACAATGTTACGAATAGAATTTTTTCTGAGGAAGATGATTCCCTTTCTCCTTTTACTGTTGTTCCACTGAGTTTAATGAACTAAGCTGAACCTAACATTTCAAATGTTGAGGATATTATTGAAGGGGAACATCTAGAAGAAGTTGGTTAGATAGTCATCCTACAAGTCAGATTATGGGTGATCTAACTGAAGCTGTTAAAACAAGAAGGTTCCATGGAGAGAGTGCACTATTTTGTTGCTTCCTATCAGAGAAAGAGACTATTGAGATTGAAGAAGCTCTACAAGATTCTCATTGGATTCTTGCTATGCTGAGAGGAAATTTGAATCAATTCTCAAGGAATGAAGTATGGGGAGCTGGTGGATAGACTGAAAGGCACAATGTTATTGGAACAGTGGGTATTTAAGAATAAAAGAGATGAGAACAACAACATTGTAGAAACAAAGGCAAGGCTAGTTGCACAAGGTTATTCCCAAGAAGAAGGCTTGGATTATGATGAAACCTTTGCACCTGTTGCAAGACTAGAAACCATCATATTATTTCTTGCATATCTGCCCACATGAAGTTCACGATCTATCAAATGGATGTGAAAAGTGCATTTCGAGCGGTGTGCTTAAGAAAGAGGTTTATGTGGAACAACCTCACGGTTTGAAACGAGAATGACCAAGTTTACAGGCTCAAAAAAGCCTTGTATGGTCTTAAGCAAGCACCAAGAGCATGGTATGATACTCTTTCTCAGTTTCTTACTGACCACGATTTTGTCAAAGGAACTATTGATAGAACTTTGTTCGGGATAGAAGATGGGGAAGATGTCTTACTGGATTTAGGATATATGTTGATGACATCATTTTGGATCTCAAATCACCGGTTGTGTGAAAAGTTTTCTACAGCGATGAAAGGCAAATTTGAGATGTCTATGATGGGGAGATGAATTTCTTTCTAGGTCTTCAAGTGAAACAATCAAAGGAAGAAATCTTCATCAACCAAAAAAAGTACACGAGATCGATTGCCAAATATGGTGTATGAAATTGCAATGCGGTTAGAATTCCCATGAATACTAACTACAAGATGGATCGATCACGAAGGCAAATCGATAAGTCTGCTTTGATTATAGAGGATCATTGGATCATTGCTCTATCTCTGAACAAGTAGGCGGATATAACATTTCTTTGTTGGGATATGTGCAAGAATAACAAGTTAATCTAAAATTTAGTCACATGGTGGTGCCAAAAAAATCTTGAAGTATCTTAAGGGCACGATGAATAGAGGATTGTGGTATCGTGATGATAACCTTGAGTTAACTTGGTTATTCGGATGTTGATTATGGAGGTTATAGAATTGGCGGGAACTCCCTACTGAGGAACTTGTTAATTTCTTGGAAAATGGTGATATCTTGGTTTTGAAGAAAGCGGACCTCGATGCAACGGTACTCTTGAAAGAAATTTGAATACATGCATTTGCGAGGAAATTTGTTGTGCTTTTCGATTCTTTGGCTCGACAACAATTAAGGGATTATAAAGTTGTAGCTAATGAAGTACCCATATTTTGTGTTAATAATAGTGCCATTGCTATTTCACAAAATCGATTATTACACACACGGATGCAAGCATGTAGATATCGGACATCACTTCATCGGAGATCATGTAGAAAAAGGACATCGGGATGGAGAAAATTCATCTTGATAAGCGGAAATTTGATATCTTGACTAAACCTTTGCATTTGAATCAAGATTTCGGGAACTATCGATTGAATTAGGGATGTTGGATCGGTGTATAGAGTAAATCTGAAAAAATTGAAGGTTTTCGGATGCATGAAGTTTTCTCGAAATTCTCTTGAAAACTTAGGATAAAAATAAAATCTTGAAGCGAGTCTTGAAGAAACTTCGGATGTCTTGAAGGTCGATTTTTCGATTATCATCTTGACATTTTATCAAGGTCAATATCTCTTGACATTTATCAAAGGTCAATACTCGATAAAGAGGCGGGAAATTAGTCGAAGAGGTAATGACTCATGCGATTCATTTATTGCTTAAGTGAAACTTCGGTAATCATTTTGCAATAAATACAAAAACACACGAAGAATGTTTTTGGGCGGGATCTTTGAAATTCAAGGAAGGTCAACAGTCATTAAATGATCTGTTGCTTTTAATCACCAATGAGGTTAAATTAGCGGCTTACTTTTCGTGAGAGTCCTTTCGTATACCCGATTAGTCGGTGGATTATTCTGAACCGTTGATTTTAATTAATCACACGACTTCCCACGAATCGGTCTATATATTCTTTTGGAAGCCATTCAAGCCATTTTTATAAACCCTCATTCCCAAAATCACTCTGCAAATAAAATCCCCTTTTGCCCAGAAAATCTTCATCATCCGAAACCCTAAATCTTAAAATCTTCAAAATGACTCTATCCATATTTGTGATTAATTTGAAACCAATAAACCATGGTATGAGTCGTGGTTTCTCACGGAAGTACATCAAATGCTAAGCATGAAGAAGAGGCGACTTCATTTGATCCATTAAGCGAAGGTGACGAATCTAATCTAAATTTGTCCAGGAGTGGAATATTCTCGTGAGGTAATAGAGTTGTCTCTAATATGGAAATAGATGAGGATGATTGTATTGAGTCAAGATTTACATTTCGCATTTAGAGCATACATCGAAGTATGTAGATTTTTGTTAGGGAATTTGTACATAGTCCTAGAAATTTAAGCGATATTTTTGAGTTGTGCGATAGGGAGATGATCACTTTGTATATGTTAGGTCGGGAAGCAAGAATATCTTGATAGGATTCTTGAGAATCCTGTTAAGTTTGAGGCGACTTTACATAAGCGGCATTTAAGGCCAAAATACAGAGTGTTGATGTATATAGTGAGCAAGTGTATAATGAGTCGATCGGGGAGTTTTGAGCAGATTAGCACTCCCAAACTCCGATTAATGGCGGCGATTGATGACTCACCCACCAAGTATTTCAACTGGCTGAAATATCTGATCAAGGAGGTGAGTGAGCAAGCCAAGGTCATAAAAAAGGAGGATGGCTCAATTTCTATCAAAGGCAAGATCCTCCATGCCACCAAAATAGCTTTTATTTTGGAAATGTGTCGAGAGGAGGAGGATATCTTTGCCAACTCTACTCCTTTGCCTAAGTCAAAGTAATGTTCAAGTCCATTCTTTGCAAAGAGGACCATCAAATGGAAGAAAAAAGAAGAAGGTTTAATCACCGATTCTTTCTTTGCTCTTGAAGAAACCCAACAAGCGAGGGAAGGCTTTGTTGGGAGGCCAAAAGGAAGCGAGGGTGAAAAAATTGAAGAAAAAAGACCACGGCTCCAAAGCCAAGAGAATGGTGGTTCTCCGATGATGATGAGGAGGAGAGTGAGGTGAGGAGATTCAACACGAGAGCCAAGCCTTTCGAAATCGCCTTTACATGTATTGTCTCGGGCTATCTCAAAGGCGAGGATCAAAGCGAGGAGCAAGTCTTCTTTAGGGTTCTTGAGGCGTCGCTAAGTTCGACAAGTTCCCTCAAGAAATATTCAAGGACCTCGGACCTCGAGAAAGTTGATTCATACGAGGAAGTGCTTTCTCGAGCGAGAAGATGCTCGGTTCTGTTGAGGAAATGCCCACTCGGACCTCAGGCAAGTTCCTGAAATCCCCGAGGAGGCACCAACTCGGACCTCAGAACCAATTGGTGAGGGGAGCTGCACTTAACCCTCGAATTTCTTTGAGCCTCGGGGCCGATGAACTTTGATGAGCTCTGGTGATCTTGTACTTGATCCTTCAACGGACTTTTCTCTTGAACACGAGGCCGATTCTCAAGAAGGGTGAAGTTTGAAGAGACCGAATGGCAAAGCAAGAGGAGCGGTTCATTCTTGACCGCTACCCGAGGCTTAGCTCAATCCACGACCTCTAAGACATCTTCTTGATTGAGGTCAGCGGTCTTCATCCTCAACCGGACTCTTCGAGAAATGCTCAACATAGCTTCATTTCTAATGGTGGAAGAGGAAACAACTCTGCTCCAGCTGAATTCTCGGGATTCGGGAAAACCAAGCTCGAGAATGAAAAGCGTCGACTTTGATGAGTTGGTTAAGAAGAAAGTTCTTTGAGAGGAAGGATGCGGAAGTTTGTGCCCCCAAGCTCAAAGACAAATCTCGGGATGGGGACCAACAAGGGGATGATGAGGGTCAATCTCGGAAGGATAAAGACTTAGCGATCTTTGAAGAGGTGTTTGTCGAACATCCTCGGTGAAGTTAGCCTTGGATAACTTTGGCACTATTAACAATTATGCGGGATTCTTGAAGTACCTATCTTTAAATCTGTAATATACGATATGACGGTGAGGCTCAGTGGACACCCAAGCTCGGGGGTGAATCCGGACCAGTAGTCGATGCTCGAGTTGATTGAGACTCGAAGGATGAAACCCGACTCGGGAGACCTGGCCGGTCGGATATGCTCTGAGATTGATCTCACCTCCTGTGATGGAAAAGTTGGAGAAGGTTGAGCCAATCGACCAAAGTTGCTTTCGGTCGAGGAGGTATTAGCCAACGGAGTTAAGAAGATTGAAAGCCAGTTCTTCTTGAGAAATGGTGCAACGAACTCTATGGTGAGAAAGTGACCTCCATGGAAGGAAAGTTAGAAGAAAAGATGGAGGGTCAAAGTGAGCTTAATGAAGAGTGAAGCGAAGCATCGGGAAGCGGTGAATCTCTAGAAAGCTAAATTGGTAGAGAAGAATGAGATCTTTGGTGAAGAATATTTGTTGAGGAGATGAGCTCAATGCTTTCATGGCCAAGATAACCAGACATGTTCAAGGAAGCTCTCTCTAGTGATTTTCTCATCTGTCTGAATATATTCTCGATTGGTGAAAAACCACCTCGAAGGCTCGAGGAGGGGCGAGGATCGGGTTGGCGGGGAGGTGCGGAGTGTCGATAAAGAACAATATCATATGGACCTGACCTCTCGAGGCTTCTACGAGTATGGATCAAAGAAGGGAAAAGACCGGTCTTAATCTCGGGAAATTATTGGATCAAACTTTGAAGGCAAGGCGATCAAGGAAAATTTGAAAAGAAAAAATCGTTGCGAAGCCATGAAGGAGATAGGCCCCTTTGAGAAAATTTGAAGTTTAAGAAGGTGGAGAAGCGATCTACACTCGGGTTTCGGAGGAAACAATCAAGAAGTTCTTCTTGAGCCCGAGTGGTAGAAGAGTTGGAACAAGCCAAATTTGGTGAAATGCCAATTAAAAAAAAAAAGTTGTGGCGTTAAGAGCCTAATGGAAAAAGAGCTAAGGCTTCTAAAGCGGTTCAAAGAAAAGCGATTCGGGATATTGAAGAGTCGAGGAAGTACCCGGGAAGAAGGTCTTCAACACTAGAAGTGATCTGAAAACACTCAAATTGAGCAAGCTAAAAAAATTCATACATTTTTTACGGTGTGCCCGTGATCGAAAGAAGATGGAAGAAGAAGCGAGAAAAGAAGAGTGGTTTCAAGAGGTTTGCGAGCGAGAAGAGAGAATGACCAAAAAAAGCGAAATGGCGCATGTTGACAAGTGGATGCGATCGGCTCAGCGATGCATGGGAAGAAATCAAAGAACCTTTTGGTTTTTACTATGATGTGCTTTCGAGAGGTGGGGGGAGAAAGCTCGGATTCAATGAGGCGTTCATTAACTATCTCGACCTTCTATCAAAATACCTTCAAGGATGGATCAATCTTGCGGATGAAGGAAGGTGCGGATCTTGACCCCGGTCCATACTCTTACCCTCCTCCTAGACTTGGAAATGGCTTGGTAAATGAAGCGACCATTTCTCAAGAAATTATTCGATCGCCGCTCGGTTGGGCTGACGGGGAACAATCGATATCATTAAAAGAAAGAATCTTATTTGAAAATAAGATATTATGGAATGTTCAACCTTGAAGTGCCTGGCGATGAGGTGGAAGATCGAAGCCCGAAGAAGAGCGAGCGAGAAAAGCAAAAAAAGGCGAAGATCAACTCAGAAGACTCTTGTAATATTCTTTATCTTTTTGTCTTTTTGTTTTCGTTTTTCAGATAAGATTCATTGTAATCTGTAACTGTCTACTAATCATCAATGAAACCTTATCATTTATGCTCAAAAGATAATATCTCATTATCTTAATTTACATGTCTTTAATTTTGATATGCACGAAATGTTAATTGTTGGGAGATTAATTCTTTGGGAGATTAATTGTTGGGAGATTCTGTTTAAGAAAATTTTAAGAAATTGTTGGGAGATAAACCAATCTTGTAATAAGAAAAACTGAAACCTGAGTATAGGTTAAGTGTTTTTGTAACAAGATAGGTTTTGGCATCATCAAAAAGGGGAAATTGTTGGGAGATGAATTTAATAAAGAGATTTTGATTAGATCCCAAAACCACGAGTATGACATGTTGGGATAATCTTGATAGTTTAGTCGGGATTAGGTTTTAGAGTATTGAGGTTATTATCGCAAAATGTATAGTCGTGCGGATATAGATCGGGATAGGATTCTGAAGACTCGGAGAAGTTTGATAAGTTTAAAAGTTTGTTTTATGGTATGATGCGAAAAACTGAAAACTTCGGTGAGAAGGCGAGATCTTGAAGACTTCGATGAAGGCGAAACACGAAGACTCGATGAAGAAAGCTAAGACTTCGGCATGAAGTTTTCGATATATCGGTCGATATATCTGTGAAGACTCGTGCATCAAGTTGAAGACTCTCGAAGACTCGAAGACTTCGAAGACTCGAGAAGACCTCGAAGACTTCGAAAACCACGAAGACGCGAAAAGGCGAAGACGAAGAAATTGAAGGCGAAGGATCTTGAAGGCCGCGATGATGCGAAGACTTCGATAATATCTTGAATGATCGATATAAACTTGAATGTTCGAGGAGCCTTGAAAATATCTATCTAAAAGGATTCAATCTTTGAGAAAAACGCGATTCCTTAGAAAAATAGATATTGCCCAAGACATTCTCATGCGAGACAAAAGGAACTAAGACAAAAAGTGTTGTTAAGGTTATATCACTTTCGGAGATGTAACCAAAAGAGTCGTTAATGGTTTGTCTACCTTTAGCTGGAGACAAAAGTCAAAAAAAAAAAGAAAACGACCTTTGTACATTCTTGCGACAATGACAGTCCTTTGAAACATGTCGATAGTACTTTGTTCGAATTTGCAAAAAGTGATGACCGGCTACATGAAAAGCGGTTTACCTAAAAGCGTGCTAGGGAGTCTCAAACCCTAAATATAGTCGTTCATCACACACCATAAGAGGAAACTCATGGAGCTATCTCTTCCAGCGGATAGTTTTTCAAAGTGACCTTGGTGTATGCCTATAAATACTTGTGACCATCTACATTGAAGGGTTGCGGGAAATTTGTAAGCAACTCAAGAGCTCAAACTTATTATTGCAAGTTGAAGCACTTTCGAAAACCCAAGAATTTCCCAAGTGCTTTATTTGAAGAAGAGCTCATTCCACTAAGCCTAGCTTGATAAGATATATCAAAGCTTAGTCGAGATATCTAGCCTTTGCATTGTTCTTAATTGTAAAGGATATCTCATCCTAGTTGAAACCAACCAAGAAACCCCAAACCCTTTGTAAGGTAGTTTGAGTGTGATTGTTGGTGAGATTGGAGTTTATAAAGAGTTAGTAAACTACAAGGAGGTAGTAAAAGCTCTAGAGAAGAAGTAAGTAAACTATCTTGGATAGTCGGAAAGCTTGTGTGTTTTGAGTTAGTAAACTCTGAGAGGTAGTCGAAAGCTCAAAATAGAAAGGTTAGTAAACTTCTGAGGTAGTCGAGAAAACCTTAGGAAGTGATTAGTGAATTTCTGCGAAGAGATCGGAGAGAGTGGGCGTAGGAGCTTGAGTCTACGAACCACTATAACTTCTTTGTGTTCTTTGCTTTCTGTTTTGCTTTGATTAGCTATTGCATATCTTTAAAGCTGAAAGCATAATTTCCTTTGATATTGGTTGGAATCAATCATTTGAAGTTGCATTTTGAATCACGACCTAATCATTGTTCCATTAAAAAGGAAAAGGTTTCGACAAAGCATAAAACGAGTATAAACTAAGGGCCAACCATTCCGCTTTATCATCGAGTAGCTAAACGAGATAGTTACCAAAACTGAACTTACTCTTACGAGGGGTTGATAAGTTGGTTATCGATCCAAGTAGCTCGAGGATCTCTGGCTTCGAGGATCGGTTGGGATTATCTAAGGTATCTGGCTATTTCGGGATCACTATCTCGGGTAGACTTTGACTCGAGGCGATTTGTCTTCTCGGGACCAAATCATCGGGACAACTGACGTGGTGACCTCGGAAAAGAAAAAGTTTTATATACTGCGAACCGTGTATTCCCCCATACACGTGTAAAACTTCGTTTTGCACGGGACCAGCGATTGCGAACAAGGAGGAGAAGGAAAAGGTGAAGGCAAGGGATCTAAAAGGCTCTTGGCGTCGTCCGGAAGCAATTTGCTCCAAAAAGGATGAAAAAAGAAAGACTACGGCCAAACCGAGGCGTGAGGAAAAAGCGAATAAGATAACTTCTATTCTGCAGAAGGCAGTAGTGGACCCATCCGTCTTGTCTCGGAAGTGGGCTAGCTTTGAAATTTTGGAAGGAAGCAGGCCCGATTCATTTGGAATCGGATGTAGAAAAATTTCTTCTTGAGTTCGAGGAGAAAAGCGCAAAGCATGGAAAGAAGTTGCTCGGGGGAGGCGGATGATGGAAAGGATTGTTGAAGGTGAAGTTGAGAAGGAAGCGGTTGAATTAGCGGTTGGGAGGAATCACCTTCGATTAATGCCCACCTTAAGATTTTTAGAAAAGAAAGATAACCTACTGAACCCTCATCCTCACCCTCACCTCAGCCCACTGAACCCATATCTGATTTACCTCCCACCTCTCCACAGCCAGAAACAGAAATATCTGTCCCAGAACCAGATATTCCCATCGAAGGCAGTGAGAACACTGAGGCGGAAACAATTGAGGAAGCGGAACAACCATGGGTGTTCTTCCAAATAGCGAGATATGTCTCTGTCTCCCACAATCCATTCAACACTAAGATTCAGCTGGGAACTCTAGAAGAAGAAGATCCGGTGGTCTATATCATGAAGCAGCAGATCAAGACTTATCTACTTGAAATCTTTCCGGACCTCATATACCATCCAGGACTTCAGGAACAGATTGAGGAGATAGTGTTCTGGAGGGACATCGGGCTGAAAAGCGTATAGGAATTTTTTATTCTGTTGGAGACTCTTCATGCAGATTACTTCGTAGACCTGGAGACGAAGTGTTTGGTGAATCTTTGGAGTGGATAGTCTTGTCGATTTGGCCTCTAATAGCGACATCGGATGGCTAAGACATGATCATTTGGGATTCGGGGAAGAAGATTTGATGGACCCGGGAGGAAGAGGTTGAGGACCGGGAAGACCCGACACTTTAAGCAAATTTGCCGATGAAACGAGGGTGGAGTCTTTGCGAGATGAGACCCGATTTGGTGGCGTCAACATCCCCATCTGACAGGCTAACTGTTTTAAGTCTTTGATACCTAGATCACATCACTTCTAAGATTCAGGACGGGGTAAAAGCTTCCATTGATGCTCAATTCACAACTCTTTAAATGACTCGATGAAAAGGTTTGAGGAGGAGGCGGAAGCGGACTACTAGAAGGAGAGGAAGGTGACCGTCGACAAGATCACACTAATCGTGATCAAATTCTCGGATCTGATGATGAAGGTCGATCCTCTTGCGAGAAGCTAAGGCTCCAGACTACTTTCTTTGGCGAGACCAAATTCTGTTGGAAAAGTGCAGGGATCCTTAGAAAAATTTGAAACATGCACGGATGCGGGTTGGAAATGTTTTGAAGGGTCAGTTAACAAGTCCAAGAAGGCCATTGAATCTGGTCTGAACTGGCTCCTGAGTCTTGAACCCTCTGTTGGAAATGTCTTGAATCAAGATGTTGCAAATCTTAAGGAGGAAATATCGAGTCAGTTTGTGGCTCTGACCGCCAGGCTGTCACACCTTTTTGATGAAACCAAAAAGGGGGAAGGACCAGAGAAGGAAAAATAGATGCAGATGATAACCATCATGCCAACAGCCGAAACCTCATCTGTACCTTCTCCGCCTGCACCATCTGCTATGCCAGAATCGGCCACACTAACTGTGAACATTCTTGACACCGAATTGGTGGAACGTTTTCAAACACTTGAACAGTATGGAGAAGCCATTGCAGCCCAAGAGAAAGAGCTTTCTGAACAGAAATCATTGTTAACTGAAGTGGTTCAAAGGGTAGATAAGATAGAAGACTTCTCTTCTTCGGTTCAAAAGAGACTTGAATAGAAGATCAAGTCAAAAGTCTTGAGCTGATAAAGAAGCTATCTGAAGAAGGGGAACCTGCTGAGGAGGAGACCCAACTGAAAGCTAGAAGGAGAGGAAGAAGAGCAGAAAGCCAAACAAAAGCGGTTATTGAGTGCAAAGAGAGAAGAAGAAACTTCTTATTTGAGAGCAAAGGCCTTGCAACCAGATATGTTAGAAGAAATAGGAAGAAGGCTGCTTCAGCAAAGGATGTTACTTGGGAAGAGAAAGCCCTACCTGCCCCAGTGAAGGATATTCTGGTCTCAAAAAGGAACTGGTGGCCAGAATGGGATAAGATTAGAGGAGATTGGCTCATATATGTATACGTTCTGGAGAAGATTCGGACTACAGCTGATCAGGGTGAATTCAATGAAGAATTCAGAAGCTGGCTTGAGTTGAAACATCCACATTTCTACGACTTGGTCATGTTTGAAGGTGAGGAGATGGGAATGATTCTGAAGCACCCCCATTCGAGACCATCCTTCCACCTCTTTGATCAGACAAATCTCTTGATCCAGTGCGCTTCAAGCAGATGTACTATGAGTTTGCGAAGATGGGTGGAACCATTGAGAAAGATCGTTTAACTGCTCTGATGGAAAAAATGTATAAGGTATTTAGTATTCCTCTAGAGCTCCAGAAGTTTCATTACAGAACTTGACCAGATCAGAAGACTCTTAGAATTAGATGATAAGTATTTTGTTGTACACTGTAAACGCATATCCTTGATAATAAAATATCCTATCGTTCTCTGATCCTAAGACAACTTCTCATTGTCTTCTGATTTTGTGTTGTTGTCTGATTATTTACAATTGGTTATCTATTTTTCTAATTAACTATTTTGGTTCCATCAAAAAGGGGGAAATTGATGGGAAATTTGTAGTTTCAATATAGGTTCCAAAACAGATAATGTAATAGGACCAGTCAGACCTGCTAGCTGACTGAAGATCTAGATAGCAGATAAGATGACCAGCTAAAATGTATAGGCGGTGATGTAATGGATAGGTCACACATTTGGGGAACTCAATATGTATAGGTTAAGTCTTGAAGATCGGATATCTTTGAAGATCGATGAAAATAAGAAGCGGAACAAAGCGAAGCGAGACAAGGCGAAAGACCGTCAAGACCTACATCGGATGATGACAAAAGAAAAGGTCGATAAGTGGTAAGGCAATTTACGGCGAAGACCTAAATGGTAGGCGGTCGGTGTTCAAAAAGCGATGCGTGTCCAACTCCATCGGTAACTACTTCATTATTTACCTATTGCGAGAACAAGATTTTTAGGACAAGAAGAATGTCAACCTTGTTTGCTAATTCAAGTCTTTGCGAAGTGTAATTGATATCGATAAGAAGTCGATAGCATACGTGCGAATCTTGCGGTTCTGAAAAAGTGTTTGAGTGAAAGCGGCTACAAAGGACAAGCTTGCATGCGCTAAATCGACCTTCATCGGAGACCTACCTAAAATAGACCGAAATTCGAATTTATCTTCAACGGCTAGTTTGATTTCATGCCTATATATTTGGGATCAAACCTTTATAGTAAGGTTACGGAAATTATCATCAAGCTCAAGCACAAGCAAATTTCCGCACGAAGAACACTAAATCGAAGCTTATTTTCTAAGTGTTCATCCCATTGTTCTTAGCATAGAATACTTATCCTCCAGCCTTAGGCTACTTAGAAGATAGGATAGTATTCCAGTTGGAACATTACAAATCTTATACCCAAACAAAGTTAGGCTAAGTTTGTTATAGCAACATTTCAGTCTAGGGTTTCTAGATCTGGTTTCTGGGATTGGTTGAGTGAGAACTCGTGAAACATCTGTTGGTTGTACTGTGTTGCACTAACATATTAAACTAAGTCCAGTTGGTTAAGTTGGTGCCCCTGCTGATAGGGAAGAGTGGACGTAGGACAAGTTGTCCGAACCACTATAAATCTGTGTGCATTTATCTTGTTTTACACTCAACTGCACACTACTTGTTATCTGCATGCATATTCCCATCTGGTTCAAATTAGCATCAAGCTATTGAACTGATCAGATAGACACTTTAGTCATCTAATCTTAAAATAGATAGCACCGGAATCTAATTGAGTAAAACCGGGTTTTCTGCGGGTTAACTAATATTCCGCACCATCGAGTTAAAGCGATAGGCCTTAAGCGATCTGGTTCATACAGTCGATGAAGTCGAATATCGATCCATCTTGATTCACACCGCTTTTCTGATCAGGCATACTTGCATATCACACCTGATCCATAAAAAGTTTTGGAAGTCTATTCACCCCTCCCCTCTAGACTTCCACCCTCACTGAAACCCGTTCGGGACCTACAGTATGGCTGTCAAAATAGTTTGATATGAAGGACTTAGAGGAAGCTGGTCATATTTTTGGGATCAAGATCACTCAAGATCGAAAGAAAAGAATGATTGGCTTATCGCAAGCTTCATACATAGAGACTGTTTTGAAGCGATTCAGCATGCAAGATTCCATGAAAGATTTTGTACCCTTCAGGCACGAAATCCATCTATCCAAAGACATGTGTCCCAAGACACAAAGGCAGATAGATGACATGAAAGGCATTCCTTATGCGTCGGCAGTAGGAAGCCTTATGTATGCAATGCTTTGCACGAGATCGGATATTTGCTATGCCACGGTGTCAATATATCAAAGTAATCCCGGAAATCAACTTTGGATTGCCGTAAAGAACATTCTAAAGTATCTAAAAAGAACTCGGGATAGAATGCTAGTTTACCAGTCGGACAGCGTATTTCTAGTGGGATACACAAAATTGGATTTCCAATAGGACATAGATTCCAGAAAATCTACCTTGGGTAGTGTGTTTTGTCTGGGGGGAGGAGCTGTAACATGGAGAAGCGTTAAGAAGAAATGCATCGCTGATTCTACCATGGAAGCCGAATATGTAGCTTCTTGTGAGGCAGGGAAAGAAGCGGGATGGCTCAAGAACTTCCTAGTGGACTTGGACGTTGTTACGAATTTGCCTAGCACCATCACAGTTTTCTGTGATAATGCCGTAGCAGTTACAAATTCAAGGGAACCGAGAGCCCACAAGGCCAGCAAACATATTGAAAGGAAATACCATCTTATACAATAAATCGTTAAGAGAGGAGATATAGAGGTGGCAAAGATCCTGCCAGAGGACAACCTAGCTGATCCATTCACAAAGGGTCTGCCTCTGTTAACATTCGAGAGACATGTGGAAGGAATGGGTGTCAAGAGCGTTGCCAATCTGCTTTGAGTATAAGTGGGAGATATATTATTAGGTTGATGTAGGTGACATTAGATGTCACTGTATAATACATTAAACCTACTGTGGTATACTTAAAAGCAACTTTGAGTATAAGTGGGAGATTGTTGGGGTTATACGTGAAAGTATGCTTTTACTTTGTATAACCTATGTATTAAACACTTATTTAGTGAAATAAATAATTTATCACTGTTTCTTTAAATATGATTGAATGTTACATATATTTATTGTAAACCGTTCATATAATAGGACATGTTACATTGTAGTTAACGTGGTGATACCAGATCACAGAAGATCACGTTAACAGTCCCTTGTAAACTAGTGCGTGTTTCACAACTTAGATAGACCCAAACAGTCTATTGGTAGAAGTTGATGTGTAAGGCTCAGATTCGCTTGTCTTGATCAAGAGATTACACTAGTGCATTCGATGAGCTGAAGCGAACCTGCAGAGAGGATAAACTCATTCGCACTGACTTAAGGGATGAAGTGTTAGACCTCAGTGGTTGTTAATTTCTTAATCTCTGTCACTTAATAAGGACCGTGTGCGATTAGTAGTTATTGCTTTGACTTATAAATGGGAAGAGAATCATTGCGACTTCGATACCCTATATCTTGGGCAATAATATTAATTGTCTGACGATTTTCTAAATTATCTGAGAGAATCGTGTGCTTTTAAAGTTGTAGGTCGAGAACGGGTTTTGTGAGGCGTAAGTCTAGGGGAGGGTGAAAAGACTTACGAAAACTTTTCGTCTTGAGATCGAGTGTGATGGCGATTAGCTTTGATCGAGTCAAAGTGAATCGGTTTGGGTGATATCTAACTTACTAATCGCTGAAAGGCGGTCGATTCGGTATCTATCGGTTTCAACGACGAAAGCGGAAGCTAAGTTTTACCGTGTGAAAACCAGTTTTGATAAATCGATTCAAAAGTCGATCTTTTAACGGTTGACTAAAATGTCAAACTTGATCGGATCGAAGCTTGGTGCTAAGTGATCTTAACTTAGAATATGTATCTTTGCTTTAATAGTTGTGTGCGATTGTGTAAGCAGTTAATCAAAAGCGAGTAAAGGCACACAAGATTTATAATGGTTAGGACAAACCCGGTCCTACGTCCACTCTTCCCTATCACAAGGGGCACCAACTAAACCAAGCTGGACTTAGATTTTTGTGTTAGTCCAACCACATTACACCGGCGAGATATTTAAAGAGTTCTCACTCAAGCCGATCCCAAAAATCGAACTAGAAACCTGATCGAAATCTTGCTAAACAACTTAACCTATCTTTGGTTTGGATAAGATTGTTTTGGTTCCAACTATGAAATCTTTTCTAGTGTTTAAGGTAGCTATCGACTAGATGAAAATATTTATATGCTAAGAACTTATGGGATGAACACTTAGATAAATAATCTTCTAGTTCGTGTTCTTAGATGCGAAAAATCGATTATAGCTTGAGCTTCTTGATCGTTCGAGGGTTTTACGTATATTCACTCACGAAGTGTGATCCCATATTTATAGACCTCGAAATCAAAAGCCGTTGGAAAGCAATTTGAATTCGGGGCTATATTTAGTGAACTTTGAGGATTGATGTGGCGGGCTTGGAGTGGCATGGCCAAAAGCGTGAATATTGTCTTTTATAGTCGTTAGAAAGCGGCACCAAATCCGTAATTGCGGCTCTCGATCATCGTGTCTCGTCCTTATTGGTTAATAGATGCACTTTTTCGGTGTTGTTCTTCCAACTAAAGGTTGACATTCTTCTTCTTTCGGATCATCGGCGTATGATTTGGTGAAACATCAATTTTCACTGGTGGTGACTTTGATCGATCATAAGCGGTCGATCTACTGATGGAGTCTTCGGTCTGCGGTTGACTTAGCTTCAACTAGCGGGACTCGGTGATGTAGGTCGTCAGTGCGATCTTCTAGAAGTCATCGATCTTCAAGTAATACGAATTTGAGCTTCATGACTTGATTTGTGATATCGACTAGATCGAGATCCATCGATCTTGTCCTTCTCTTGCGCCCGCGGATGTCGGGATATCAATTGTTCTTCATATCTTGAGATCGACCTATACATATTGAGGTTCCCCCTCAATATGTGACCTATCTATTACATCGGTTGTTCTATCTGATAATTATCAAGCGGTATCCTATAACCCGTTAATAAAAACATCGGTACCAATGTGTCGAACATTTGGTCCTATTACATGTGTTTTAGAACTTTCATCAAAACTCTAAATTTCCCAACAATTTCCCTTTTTTGATGAAACCAAAACACTTGAGAAACCAATCACGAGTTGATAAATATAGACAAATAAAGAGCACATAATCGGAAGACAATGAGATTTTGTCTTAGGATCGGAAAAATAAACTTTTCTCATTAGATTTGTCGATTACATATTACATCGAGAAAAGTTTGAATTTAAAAACAAGCCCGATCACGAGAGGTCTTCGATTCTTCACTCTTTAGGCTTGTATCATACTGGCATTTCCCTTTGATCTTGAGGGATGTTGAAAATCTGGTAAAGTTTCCATTTGACATCATTGATCTGCTGAGGATCAGTTATGCGCGTTTTGCTCGGGATGTCAAAATAGAATCTCGAAAATGATCTCATCAAATGAGTCGTCTGCCTTCTTGAGTAATCTAACACATCATACTCTTGGCGAGATATTTTTACATTGATTATCTTGGCCTCATTTTCCGGATACTTTAGAAAAACGGATATTTATTTTCCAACTTTGTTGAGGAATTGACATCTCGGAGATTCTTCTTGTGGAACAAGATCTAGAACAAAGGCATCTAGAAGCCATTCACTTCTGATCTTATTCCATTCCTCAAACCTCTCAGCATGTGCAGCAGTTTTTGGAATGATCTCATCAACTCTTTCTTTGGTAACCGAGGTTAAAATACAGATTTTCGGCCTTTCTTTTTCTTTCGCCCTTGATCTGAATTTCTTGCCGGATCTTACGCCTCTGCAATTTTTTACGCCCTTATTTCTTCTTTGCTCTTTTCGGGCTTCTTGACAATCTGCTCTTTGGGCCAGTTTCTGCCCGATTCTTTATCGGCTTTGAATTTGGCTAATTTGTGCTTCTTGTGGTTATCTTAGTCGAGTGGTAGTACGAGTTGTGATGTCGGCACCCATGTTAGCCTAACTTTCTTGCCTTTGACTTTTCCATCTTTTTGAAACTTCGTTAGCAAAAAAAAGATCCGGATGGTCTAGTCTTTGTCCATAGGATTCAAAATATGCGAATCGGGTCTTACATTGTTACGATCGTGTTAGTTGGTTTCTCCTCTGTCCTTCCCCCTTTTGGTTTGATCAAAAGACCCGGTGAGGTGGGAGGTTAGAGATCCAAAGTCGGCCCGATATCGCCTGTTGAGATCTCAAGCGAGATAATCCTTGAGCTTAAGCGGTTAGACTTTGCACCTTGAGATCGATTCGGTTTTTGCCAGATTCCACGGCGGTAGAGAGTAAGAATCAATTTGTCAAGTTTCTCTTCAGTCAATTCTAGCTTTTCAGTGAGCATCAGAAAAGATGATGGTCCCGAAAAACCCGATTTAAAGCTCGTAAAATCTCAATGGGAGGTGACTTAATTTTTTTTTTTGAATGTGTGTTATGCTGATTTGCTAAAAGTATGTATGACGATTAATATGAAAGCAAATAAGAAAAGCGTATTTTTATAGTGGTTTGGACAAACCGGTCCTACATCCACTCTTCCCTTCATGGGGCACCAACTTAACCAACAGATGTTTTACGAGTTCACACCAAAGCGGGACTTATCACCCTCACGGGATCGCTTTATAGATGTTTATCGAGTTCACACTCAAATGGGACTTATCTCCCTCACGGGATTGCCTACCCTCCCTTTCGGGATTGCTAGATGTTTACCGAGTTCACACTCACCTACAAACTTATCCTATCAAACTGATTTGGGTAAGGTTTGTTTGGTTTCCAACTAGGTTGAGATTTTCCCTTACATTTGTTTAGCCTCAATGCTAAGGATGGGAAAATCTCTCTAAGCTTAGGATATAGCATTTGTGCTTAGATCTAGGGTAGAACACTTTTGAATATATGTGTGTATTTCTTGCTCGTGTTCTATGAATGGAGTTGCTTGAATATTTGGCTTTAATTTCACTTTGCGGATCCTCCATTATCTTCTTTTGAAGATAGTGCAATGTATTTATAGTGTGGATTTGAATATTACCGATTTGGAGAGTAATATTCAAATCCATACTTAATAATCTTCAACTCTTCTTTGTCCTTTTGCTTTTTGTTGTTTTGCGGCTTTATGTCACATCCATATATGTTGTTATCTTCTTATTGATCAGTTGTTTTTGTGTGTCTAACGGATCCGACTATTTCGCGGATCTTGTTCATAAACCTTCGATTTCAGTACTACGATCGGTCATTTGAAATCCATCTGTAGATTTACGGTGTCTTTGAAATCCTTGTTCATCAAGTTCAAAAAACATTCATCGATTCGATTTACCTTGATCGAATTCGACATCGAAGCTTGGCAGAACGAACATCTCGATCCGATATCTTTGCCTGGTGATCTCGATCTGACAAATTGATCGATCTTTGTACCGATTGATCTGCATTTGATCCGATGGTGATCGATCTTGATCCGGTGATCGATCTTGATTTGACAAATGATCCGGTGATCGATCGATCTTCCGGTGATCGATCTTCTGATTTCTTCTTCTTCTTCTTCTTCTTCTTAACTTGTTCTCTCGTTCCCCCTCAACTTGTTATCTGTATATTAATTTAAATAACACAAGTTGATAATGTTTTGGCATAATTTATCAAAACTAAAAATATCCCAACAAAAGAAACTTGTTGTTGATCGACCTGAATTAGCTTGTCATCAACTGATTTTATAAGTTTAAGCGGAACACGTTTGTCACAGTTTGGGGAGAATCGATCTTTGATTGCCTCAATGGGAAATAGCCAATTCCCTTTGATCTGTTATTTCTTTGAGGCCAATCTGCCTCTGATCAGCTATCACTCCCTCAACTTCTTCTTTCAGGAGATCTTTGAGACATGATCTGATTTCCTGAAGTTGATCAGTGGTGATGTGAGATGTAGGAATGTTATGCGTCACTTGATCTGTTTCAGTTGTTTGTGCCTCCTGTGGTTGGTCATTAAGCTGCAACACCAGTTCACTATATCGCCAGCGGCTCCGCATCCTTAATAGGCATATACGCTTGAGAGCTTCTTGGCCGATCTCAGTTCACCTTGTTCACCATCCCCAACTTCTGTGGATCGAGCTTTAATTGATTCAGCGATTATCACTCGGTGGTGATCCTACTTGAGTAGATTTCTTCATATCGAAATCAAAATCGCAAATTCATCGGCACCTCCCATCGTTTCTATAATCATCATAAAGTCGAGAAGCTCTTTCTTAGGAGATCTTTCCATGTGAGGATCTCCATAACTTCTCTCTCGATACTTGGGATGGGCTACACTTCTGGATACATCGCATCAATATCTCGTTCAATTTGCATCCGACTATTTTTCGTTGATGGTCTTGGATGATCTGGACTCGAGAATTATTTGTTCGGATCGACCCAGATTCGGTTGATGAGATGTAGAGGGTTCGGTGGTGCTTGATGGGTGGAAGTTGGGTGATTGGCTCGACCTGCAGAGGTTGTTGGTCGGAAGCAATTACGTCTGGCTCTGCAATAGGTAAGCTTTCTGGTTCGCGAACTGATGTAGTTTCAGGTTAGCGGACAGGTGGAAGAGAAGGAGAAACATGCTCAGTAGCCAGAAGTCTGAGCGGTGAATCAGCTCGAGTTTGAGGAGAAGGAGATCGTTCGTCTCTTGCTCCTTCCTCGAGAATGTTACGGCGGAGCTCTCAACTTGAGAAGCTTCACTGTCGATTTTTCACGATCTTTGTCTTTGCGCATCGATTCGACGCTCCTTCGTCATCGACTCATCTTCGAAATGAGAGTCATGGAGGCCTGTTTTGCCTTCTTTGGCCTCTTCTCCTGAGCCTTCACCAGTTTTCTTTTCTTCTTTTGGGGAGCATCTGGTGTAGACATGGCTGCCTCCTTGGTTTTTCCTTTCTTCACCTTTGGAGGAGTGGGCCTCATATCATCATCAGGTGGCCCATATATAGCTGAAGTGGTTGTGAGGAAGGCCTTGTAGGACTTCAGTCCATTCTGGTCCCATTCAGCATTTGGCAGTTTGTCTTTCAGAATAACTGCAACCTTGTTGAGATTGCTGATCCTCTTCTTCAGATAGACCTGCCTCCATTCATTAACTCCAAAATTTTCATGTTCTTGGAGTAGGATGGCCTTCAGGAAGCCATGCCAATTGATGTTCTTGGCTTCATCAATTATCGCTGACCATCTTTGTCTGCAGTTTTGACGGATGTTAGAGCATTCAATTTGAATGAAATACCCATGATTGTTTTTGACAATATGTCAAACAACAGTCGGTATTTCCTTTAAAGATCGGTCGGTCGACAAAACCTGCGGTCCGATGTTTTTGTCTTCCTGAAGAGTTCGTTTCTGATCAGCTCATCTTCATTCTCCTGTGTCTGCGCAGCAAGATTAAATCCTTTGGGCAATTTGAGCAGGACGAGATATAATAAGATTCGTCGGTCGATCTCTCTCCGATTGGTGAAGAGATCAGTTCATCTCCAGGAGTGTTCGTATCCACCTTCAAATTCCTTAGGAATTCGAGTGCTTCATATTGCATCACTGGATTGGAGTGATCAGCACAGAATTTCTCAAGGCCTCCTTTCTTCAGGATTTGTTCAACTTCCATGGATTCTGGATCCCGAGTAGCACCAAACTATACGAATTTGTCATCGACAATTTTTGTCGCTAGATCCGCATAGTTGCACATTATCTTTCCCATTTCGTGAGTGGCTATCTACAATAAGATAGACTCGATTAAAATTGTGCATAATCATGAAGATATCAAATATTGATTATCAGACCTATTCTCAGGCCTAGTAATCGATAAACACATACGGATAACATGAAAAGATAAGGCATATCGCAGGATAACATATAGATACATAGTCTATGTGATCAAAGGATTTTGAAAAAGAAAAACATCAAATAACCAGAAATTACCAGATTCTGTTTTTCCGAAAGATAAGTTTGATTCGCAAGAAAAACACTTTGAATCGCAGAAAAGTAATTTTTAAGTTTTTCAGAGAATAAATCGCAAGTTTTTGAGAATAAGAAAACTCTGGTAGGGTTTGATGAAACTTATAAGGGGGAGGAGGGAAAAACGAGATTGGAAGATCAATCGTTTGAAAAGGTTAAACGATCCAGATTGATCGGTTTTGATCGTGTGGTCAGGAAAAACACGTACGATTGCCTTTTGGATTTAAAAGCACATTTTGTGGCAATTAATACAAGTACCCCACGTCCGCATTAAATGTTTTGCAGGAAATACGTCACAAAGGTAATGAGTGCAGTAAGGCAAATAATATCAGATAAAATCAGATAAGTAAGCAATAAACAAAGGAAGCGAAAATCGATCTGGTTGGTGATATTATGTCGATCAATACCACTTGTAATTGTTGATTCCACTTGTTGATCTTAGTTTTCTGCCTAATCCTTATAATTTCCCAACTCTCCTTTTCAACTGATCTGCATCACTTTGCGTCTGATTTCCCTTTTCTGATCCTCCTCGGTCAGTTGAAGTTCCCCCTTCAACTGATATTTCTGATTTCTTCTTTGACTGATATATCTGATTTGTTGTTGTATCAAGCTCAACTGATCGTCCTCATCTGATCAGTTTCTTACCTAATCAGATTTTAGTTGACTTAATCTGATTCTACTCAGACCAAGCCAATTCTTGGGATAAGTGTTATTGTCAAAACTTAGTTCTTGAAGAATTGAATAGTAGTCTCGATTCCCTAAGTTGGCACGATTTGACATGTGTAATAATAGTCTGGATTCTTCGTAATGTCAAATCACCGTAAATTTATCCAATTATCAGTCGCGTGTTGCCTACACGCTGTCCTTGTGATGCAAATTTCTCTAAAAGGTTTTGAGAACTCAAATTTTGCATTTGCACCCTTGTTTGGCCTCTATAAATTTGACCAATGTTTTACACAACATAACCCATTCACCATACTTATCTTCTTTGTAAAATCATGTATTCTGGTGAACCCTTATTTCCGGTGAGACTTCCGGTAAACACCTTTACCCCTTTTTCAATGATTTCAGCTTCTCAAATCAACCCTGTGTGTCCCTTATCACTATTTTCGTCGTCATCAAAGATTTCACATACAATTGTTGCCAAGCTTCTCTACCACCAAGGCGGCGGATCTGCTGTCGCAACTGAGAAGACATTTCTCCTAACCGTATGCACCTTGTGTGTCTATCGAGATGACAGAATTAGCATCAACAGACTCAGTCTGATATAAAACGTGAGTTTGATATACGGTCTTGATCAGACAACAACTAATCTTCGTATATCAACTCATTTTTTGCATGTAACACATGTGCCCATAAGGTCTTTGAACCACCATTTAACAGCTGGAGAGCCCAATGACTTCAGGTCTAAGGGCTCCTGGCTTAGAAATCCTATCAAGGCCTCTCTCGCTCCATTGATTTTAGCTTTTGCGAGTGCCTTTAGGATTATTTTAAAGCCTTTCTCACCCCTGTTAAGTGGGGGAAAATGGGAGCATCAGATTTAAAATCTCTCTCTCTCCCCCCCTTCTAAGGTTAGGCTTAGGGTTTAGGGTTTAGGGTTTATGTACTGACCTCCGGGTCCCCTTGTACTTGTAACTAGTAATGTAAATCTGACCTTCAGGTCTTTATCAATGAAAATTTCTATTATTCCATCGTTGTGTAAATTTCCTGTTTTCTTAAGCGATGTAAGCTTTAATCTTGTGAATCTTGCTTGTTGAATATCAGCTTAATCGACTTACAAAGTGTGAAATAACCAAACTAATTTAATCGAGATAATCCTTTAATCGATCGGTTCTTTTATCGATAATCAAGAATCGATCGCCTTCTCATATCGGTTCCTTGATGATCTTACGATCGATTGAGATACCAAACTCAACCGATTCCTCTTAACTGGTTAGTCTCTTAACCATTTGGTTACGAGAACGATCCATCAAGCATTTTAGGTGTTTTTTCTCCAAGATCCGAAGCCCTTCCTCATTGCATAAATCTCGAATCGATCTCAAACTAGTGGCTTGGTTATAATATCAGCTTTTTTGTATATCAATTATGAATCTTTTCCATTCGATATTCTTCTTTTCAACATGATCTCTTATAAAATGGTGTCGACATCCACATGCTTGCATCTTGGTATGTAGAAGCGAGATTACGAGTGATTGCAATAAAGACTATTCATCACAGAATATAGGTACATTCTTAGCTACAATGTTATAATCCTCATTTTGCTGGCGACTAAGCGAGCGATTGGTTAGAACAACTTCCTGCTGACCCATATATTACGCCTTGATAGTAGATGTGAAGCCCGATGTACGCTTCTTTGACATGTTCACGAGGTTGACTTTTCATCGATTTTGCAACCTCCATAATGTCGAATCGAGAATACCCACTAAGCTCTAGATTATCATCGATGGGTAAAATAAACCGAGGTTTCTTGTCCTTCAGATACTTGAGAATCCGCTTAGCTGCTTCTAGGTGGCTTTGCATTGGATTTGCACGAAATCGCACATACACCTCTTCGCCAAAAAGTGATATCACGTCTGTTTGGCGTTCATTTATAGTAAAAGATCAATGAGAGCCCTATATTCTTTACGATTTGTTTTTCGACCATCCTCATACGGATCCATCTTGAATCCGGTCATCATAGGAATTTTGGCTTCCTTACAGTTTTTGAACTCCAAACTTAGCCAATAAACTCCTAGTGTACTTTTGGTCAGCAGATGAATATTCCTTCTATATTTTGTTTAACTTGTAGACTAAAAAGTAACTCATCGACCCATCATGGACATCTCGAACTTCCCCTTGCATCGGTTTCTTTGAATCTTTCACATAGACTCGCATTTGGGAGATCCAAGATGATGTCGCCCACATAAATCTGAACCATGAGAATATCTTCTCCATCTTCTATTCGAATAGGGTTCTCCTTTGTTCCTTTAGTGAACCCTTTGTCTATCAAGAACGAGAGAGTGTATCATACCAAGCTCGGGAGGAGCTTGTTTGTGCCATAAAGAGCTTTTCTTAAACGGTACACTTGGTTGCCCTTTTCAAAGCACGGAGGTTGTTCGACATAAACTTCCTCTGCTAGTACCCTCATTTAAGAATGCACTTTTTACGCCCATCCGTCGATACACAAATGGAACCTCTCTGTGGGAAGCATATGCGTAAACAAACCCGAATGGCTTTTAGGTGAGCGGCCCGGTGCAAAGGTCTCATCATAATCAATTCCTTCCGATTGTGAATACCCCTTAGCAACAAGTCTTGCCTTATTCTGGTTATGACATTTTTCTCATCTCTTGTTCTTGAAAACCCACTTCGTGTCAATTACGTCTTGATGATTTGGTCCATCACCCGGTTCCCAAACTTGATTTCTCTCGAACTATTCGGCTCCTCCTACATGGCTAGAATCCGCTTGCGTCTTGTAGAGCTTCCTCTGTTGTTGGTTCCTTCATAGGCAGATAACAACAATACATGGCACTTTCACCAACGATGTCTAGTCTTAACTCTATCGGATGGGTCTCGATGATCGGATCGGTTGGATGATTTGGTTATCCAGTCCTTCATTCGATTTGCGTCGGTTTGGAGAACATCATCCATTTCTGATAATAGTTCATTACTAGCGATTGGGAGTGGTGCAGAGTTATGATCCACTTGATAAGAACACGTCTCGGTGATGTTGGACTCATCATGTGTCGATGATCCGCTCGTGGGAACTTCAGTGTTCCCACGAACCGGATGGTTCGATTGATCTTATCTCGGTATGCACGGCTTCTTCATCGACAGGTTTTCCGTACCTTATGATCTGATTGATCTGGTGAATCAGCTAGATCAGGAATGTATACTGTTACGACTTCTGATCCTTTTTCCTTGATCGTTAGTTGATCCATTTTTCGAGCATCGGTACTAGTTGATCGGTACATCTTGTTCTCGATTTCTCTTGTTAGAAGATGCTTCATCAAAGACTACATGGGGTGTTTCTTCCATTAACTAGGGTTAAATCTGTTGTAAACCCCGAAAGCCTTGCTAGATGAGGAATATCCTAAGAATATACCCTCATCTGACTTGGCCTCAAAGGTCTTCAACTGACTCTTCCCATTGTTGTGTATGAAACACTTACACCCCAAAAACATGGAAGTAAGAAACACGAGGTTTTACGCCTTCCACGATTCATATCTGGTGTTTTGTAGTGAGCCTTAGTCGAAGACATCATGCGAGTATGACATGCAATGTTGATAGCTTACGCCTTAAACGGCTTGGTATCGCATGTTAAAGCTAACATCGTGCGAGCAACTTCTTTGAGTGTTCTATTTCTCCGTTCGCTTTCTCCATTTCTGTTGTGGCATTCTTTTCAAATTTGATGTCTCATGTCAGTATACCAAACTTAGAGCAAAAAATCGGTTATAAAAGAGTTCGTAAATTTCAGACTTTTATCGTCGATTTTTACTACACCCTTGAACCCTTCTCATTTTGTAATCTTTTTAAGCATTTCGGGTATCTTCGTTTGTCGTCTCATTCTTCTTATGTAAGAATATAACCCTGTAAACTTGGAATAGTCATCCACAATTACGAGTATATTTAAATATACCGAGATCGACCGGTGTAATCGGTCCAAATAGATCCATATGAAGCGGTATGATACTCTTTGGATGCGGTCCAGAATTCCTTTAATGAAGCTTTGACCTTTTTCCTTTCGACATGCAACACATGTTCGATCCTTTGAAAATACTTCATTCGGGAAGACCTTCCACTAGAGACATCCTTGCTATCTTATTAAGAGTTTTAAAGTTCGGATGACTCATTCTTTTGTGCGAGCCAAATGCTACTTTTTGGAACTCTTTACAATCGAAGCATGTATTTCTTGGGCAACTGTTCCAATCTATTTGTGTAGATCGTCCCTTTCCTTGAACGGTTAGCAAAATTTGTTGAGTGGCTCAATTTTTGATAGTGCATTGATCGATTCGAGAACTCAACGCTGAATCCGTTGTCCTTGAATTGTGAAACCGATAATAGGTTATGCTTTAGACCTTCGACATCTGAGACTCGGTGACACATACCATTCTCTAAGGTTAGAATCCTTTGGTATAACCAAAGTTATCATCACCGAAAAGTAGTACACGCTGGCCTTTTACATTTCTATGTAAGAGTCGAGGAGGTGTTTGCTTCTGTCATGTGCCTTGAGCATCCACTATCGATGTACCGGATAGTTGCCTCACACCTTCTTTGTTGGCGGGACCACGAACACCCGTTAATCAAATCGGGCTTTAGGTACCCTTTTGGATTGGGTTTTGAGGGGTTAGGTTTGGTTTTGGGGATCCATACAAGCGAGCACTTCTATTGTGATCAGTTAGATCGTAAGGCTGATTTGTCTCATACCTATCAACATAATCATACGTCTCTTTATATGCTTTATGATTGGTATGATTATTAGTGTGAGCCTTGGGTGACTTAGAAGACTTGGGATTTATCTTTTTTGTTTGTCTTCTTTTCTTCGGTGTGGCTCGAGTCCAGCAATGACCTAGGTTTTTACGATTATAGGGGTAGGTACGATCGCTACCATCAAAAGATTAAGTATCTTTTTTGGCATAGGTGGTTTTTGCGTTTACCTATAGCGTGCTTATTCAAACGGTGACCTTGATTGGGTCTCGATTAGACTTCCTTTTATAGGTTGTCTTTTTACGATACGATCTATTGATCGAGTTGAGGTCTCTTAAGAACGGGTTCTTCATTGATTCCTCGGTCGATGCTTTTACCGATTGGGGTCCATTTCATTTCCCCGTTACGGTTGGGCACCGCCTTTTCTGCTCAACCCGGTTTTTTCCTTATTAGATACAAGTTTGGCTTTTTTGGTGTATCTTTGTGAAACTCGCTCGATTACACCTTTTTAGGTGAATCAACAGGGCTTTTGAGGATGTGGAAGGGTTCTCATACCCAAGTCCCTTCTTGTTAATCGTTGTTCGAAAATAGGTGTTCATATCTTGAACAATTTTAGAAGATTTTGTGAAAACCTCTATTTTCTTGCAAAATTATCCTCGGAAGATTTTAGACTCTCATGTAGTCGGAATAGCTCATCAAATTTAGCTTTGAAGGATTTTGAAGTCATCGAACTTTGTTTGTTTGTTAATTGCTAGTCGATCTTTGATCTGCCTTCTCTGATCGAAGACTTAACTTTCGAGAATGTTAAGTTCCTCGGTTGCCCTCGGCGGTTTAATGAGACTTTGATTGATAGCTTTCTTTGAGATCGTTCTCTTTAACAAATTTGATTATTTCGATCCTTAGCTTGTCATTTTTCGGCTTCCACTATAGCATAAAGTGTCTCTTGCATTGGAGAGATCATCAACAATTGCTTTCGAGTGGGCTGCAGGTCAATCTCGGCCGGGTGTGCTAATGATAGCAGGTAAAAAGGACAAACCATGAAGGTTTGGAGGTTACCTCCGATTGGTCCTCCTTGGCCATCGGTAGAATCTCATTGTCATCGAAGAGAATATCGGATCTTCATTCTTATAGAAGTCAACGACTTTGCTTATCGGGCGAAATCTTCTCTGAGGAGTATCCGAGAATCCTCGGAGGCGGATAGGAATCATCAATTCGGATGTAACCGAACAACCATAGCTCTTACATCCCTATATCGTTGCTCTCTTTTTGTTCCTCTTTTCTTCCCTTTCTTTTGGCGTCAGTGCAGGCGATCTGCTTATTTGTAGTGACACAGCTTCTCACGGTTAAAACCGCGGCTCCTTGATCCACGGAACCTTTTCTTCCGGTGAGAACTCCATCCATCCAGGATCTGTCGGGTGACTTTCCTTTTCGATAATGTCTGAACTCCTTCTATCGGATCTGTTATCTCTCTTCTCATCGAATGATTATCTCTTTTCTTTTCTTCTCTGTGATCTCTTGATCATCGGATCGTACTACGGAGATACATTGGCTGATCTCCTATCTCTTCCTCGGTATGTTGATAATCTTTATAGAATCTTGATACTTACCAAGTTGAATATTTGATTTTTCTAGTTTCACAGTAGCGGAAGCGTCTGTTACGCTTCGACTTATGATGTTTCCAATGAGTTCATTGGCCTTCGATCTGCTTCTTTGGTTGCCTTCAGCAATCGATTTAGAAGTTGAGGCTTCAATGAGCACCTCATCTTCATACAACATCCTCTTTCAATTAAATCGAACTCGTGAGCTTTAAGGCTTAAGAACAAGCTACTCGGCTTCATCTTTGAAATGTCTTGGCAATCCTTGATTACCGTGACTTTCATATCCCATTTCTTGGTGAGAGATCATAAGATCTTGTAGTTGATGTCCTTGTCTGACATCTCTCTACCAAGTTGTCGTAGTTTATTCACTGACATAGTAATCCTTCCATCGAGTTCGTTGATGGTCTCGTTTAAGCGACATCTTGATTTCTCGAACTTCACCGGTCGGCTTTGTAGACTATTGTCTTTGATCCGATCATTTCGTTCACATATCTCGGCTAAGTATCCCACATTGCTTTCGCAGTTTTGAGATATTTAATCTTTTCCTTGGTAACTTTATCCATCGTTTTCATGATAATATGCCTGGCGATTGTATCTAGAGTATACCGTTTCCTTTCCTCTGCATCCATCAAGGCTGGGCTTTTTCATACAAGACTTCCCGGGGCAAAGTCTGGATCTCCTCCAACTGCAGGGTTGTCGTAATATATGATGATGGGTCCTTTCAATGACTTCCATCATTACGCCACTAATCGAACCTAGATGGTTGCACATATAAATGGCCCAACTGCGATACTCATCAATTGAGAACTTCGGCAGATCATGATACATACTGGGAGGTATTATCCATCTTTGAGTGATTTTGGAAAAACGAATGAGTTTTAAAAACGGTTTTTCAAGATCTGTTCAAATGACCACAAAGATTCTTCCTCAAGAATCGATGATACCAAAGCCCATTGGTGCAGCCAGAACCACCGCTCTAATACCACTTGTAGGTCGGGGACGAGTTTTTGAGGCGTAAGTCTAGAGGGGAGGGTGAATAGACCGAAAACTTTTCGTCTGAATCGGGTGTGATGGCGTTAATTCGATCAGAGTGCAAGTGAATCGGTTTGATCGATATCTAACTTACTAATCGCTGAAAGGTAGATCGATTCGGTATCTATCAGTTTAATCGATTTGTCGCGGAAGCTAAGTTTTACCCGTGTGAAAAACCGGTTTTGATAAATCGATTCCAAAGTCATTTTTTAACTTGGGTTGACTAAAATGTCAAACTTGATCGGATCGAAGCTTGGTGCTAGCTGATCTTAACTTAGAATATGTATCTTTGCTTTAATAGTTGTGTGCGATTGTGTAAACAATTAATCAAAGCGAGGTAAAGGCACACAAGATTTATAGTGGTTCGACAAACCGGGCCCCCCGCCCACTCTTCCCTATCACAAGGGGCACCAACTAAACCAACTGGACTTAGATTTTTGTGTTAGTCCAACACAAGACAATCGACAAATATTTAAAGAGTTCTCACTCAACCGATCCTGAAATCGAACTAGAAACCCTAGTCGAAATCTTGCTAAACAACTTAACCTAACTTTGGTTTGGATAAGATTGTTTTGGTTCCAACTATGAAATCTTTTTTCTAGTGTTTAAGGTAGCCTTATCGCCTAGATGAAAAGATTTCTATGCTAAGAACTTATGGGATGAACACTTAGACAAATAATCTTCTAGTTAGTGTTCTTCGATGAAATCGATTATAGCTTGAGCTTCTTGATCGTTTCGGGGTTTCCGTATATTCACTCAAGTGTGATCCCATATTTATAGACCTCGAAATCAAAGAGCCGTTGGAAGCAATTTGAATTTGGGGCTATATTTGGTAGAACTTGGAGGATTGATGTGGACGGGCGGAGAGTGGCATGGCGAAAAGCGTGAATATTGTCTTTTATAGCCGTAGAGAAAAAAGACCAAATCTAAGTAATTGCCGACTCCGATCATCGTGTCGTCCTTATTGGTTAACAAACGCGACTTTTCGGTGTTGTTCTTCCAACTAAGGTTGACATTCTTCTTATTCGGATCATCGACGTATGATTTGGTGAAACATCGGTTTTCACTGGTGGTGACCGATCGATCGAGAATCGATCGATCTACGATGGAGTCTTGGTGCGGTTGACTTAGCTTCAACTAAGCGGACTTTCGGTGATGTAGGTCTTCCGTCCGATCTTCTAGAAGTCATCTGATCTTCAAGTATTCTGAATTTAAGCTTCATGACTTCAAATTTGTGATATCGACTGTGAGATCAGATCCATCGATCCGATCCTTCTCTTGCCTTTCCGCCCGTCGGATATCGGTTGTTCTTCATATCTTGAATCGACCTATACATATTGAGGTTCCCTCAATATCGACCTATCTATTACATCGGTTGTTCTATACAAGAATTATCAATTTGGTATCCTATAACCATTAATAAAAATATCGATACCAATGTGTCAAAATTTGGTCCTATTACATGTGTTTTAGAACTTTCATCAAAACTCTAAATTTCCCAACAAAAGTCTTGCGTGATTGGTCCCCTTGGTGGGCTCGGAACCTTTATCATACCAAATCTTGCAAGTGGAATTAATTTTCCGGTATGGATAATAAAGCTTAGTTGTCCTTACTCCAAGGATAAAGATATTAATTAATATAAAGCTTTTCAGTGGCTTAATTAATTAGTGGACTAAATAATCTTAAATACGGGAAATAATAATCGGGAGCCATATTACCGTAATATGGGTTAAGGCTGGATAGTGCAATATTAATTATATAGTGGTATTAATTAATATTAATAGGCTGAATTATATTGTGGCTCAATATTGGAATTCAGAAGCCCATTAGAAGGTCCATCTTAATTCTCCTAAAGGCCCCTCAAGTAGCCCAAATTATAGTCCAATAAATAAAAGGTGTTTAAAATAAAATAAATGATTGTTGCCTAATATTTTCTATAATTTTTGAAAATTTTAAGGGAAAAGTGGGAGAAGAAATTTTCTTGAAAAGATTTTATAGAAAGGATATAAGTATTCTTGGAATACAAGATTATCTCATAAATTCAAGAAATCTCCCACATGGTTCCTTTAATGGGATTTTTTCGAAAAAAATTTGTAAAGAAAGGGAAAGAATGATTTTCTTGATTTTCTTAGAAAGATTTTATGGAGAAAGATATGTATTCTTGGAATACAAGAATATCTCATAAATTCAAGAAAGATCCAATCTTGCAAATCTTCTTGAAAAAATCAAAATTTAAGGCTAAATAAGGGTGTAAGATTTTTGTGGAAAAATACATATGGAAAGAAGAATATATGGGATATATTCAAGATTTCTTGGAGATCAAGAAAAGATCTTTCCTAACCCTAATTGAGCCTAAAATTTTGACCACCCCTTACTTATAAATAGGGGATGAATTTTTCATCCCCAACTGCAATTTCATGTGTTGGAAATATTAGAAATCCACAAAGGTGGTGCAACAATTTTATTTTCCTTTGTTTTATAAATCGTTCATTGGAGAACCTTCCACCGGGGTTGTTGAGCGAGGACTTGGGAATACTTGAGAAGGACTTTTGATTGGTAGCCAGTTACTTGATCCTCTCCATCTCGGATTGTCTCTCCAACGGGTATGTTTACGTAAACTCCTAGAAATTCCGCATGCTAGGATCTTTTACGTGAATATTATTTGCATGTTGTTGTTGGATTAATTATTATTTGAATTCACTTAGGTAAATTCATGCTAGTAATAATTGTTAATTTAAATTTGTGTTTATGAGGTCATCCCGATAGATCCTGGCATATGTAATCCCAACAACTGGTATCAGAGCCTTGGTTCGGGCTCTAATCTTTTAAACTGTAATTTAAATCATTGTCCATTAAAATTTGAAATTGGATAGTAGAACTGTTAGAACTATTTTGCAGGTATCCAATTGTCATATGTAATCCCTGTTGGGAAATTATGGGTGCCCGGATCTATTCGAGATGATTTTTAAATACATATTTAAATCAAATAATTAATTACTAACATGAATTAATCCTAAATAAATTCAACATAACAATTAAACAAGCAATAAGCATCATGCGTACACATAATCCACGTAAATCCTAAGCTTGCGGAATCTAGGAGTTACGAGATTACATACCTCTTGTAGAGACAACAGTTGAAACGATGGATCAACCCAAAGAGCCTTCCCAAATATGTCCCAAGTCCACGAACGTAATCTGGTGGGAGGATTTGCACGAACTATTTTAATAAAGGAGAAAAATAAAATATTTTGCCACCACCTTTGTGGATTTCTAATATTTCCAACACATGGAATTGCAGTTGGGAATGAAAAATTCATCCCATATTTATAGGGACAAGGGGGCCGATTTTATCAATGAAAAAATAAGGGAGAAAATCTTTTTCTTGATCTCCAAGAAATCTTGAATATATATCCTATATTCTTTTTTCCAAACGTTACTTCATATTTTCTCCATAAGATCTAGAGTTTAGAATTTCTCAGCAAATCTGTCTCGGGATTCAGCGCTGGAAAATCCGTGCAAGTCTGTAATTGGGGATTACGTGGATACCGTAGTATAGAAATCTGCACTCGAGTTACTATAAGATTTCTTGTTATGATTATTGTAATTTGTATGCAATTATTGTTCGTTTTTTGTGAACTTTAATTTTCATTGCGCATGTGATTACGTGTCATATGTGCCTCTATTATCGAACATACTTATCCTCTAGCTTTAGGCTACTCAGAACATAGGATAGTATTCCAGTTGGAACATTACAAATCTTATACCCAAACAAAAGTTAGGTTAAGTTTGTTATAGCAAGATTTCAGTCTAAGGTTTCTAGATCTGATTTCTGGGATCGGTTGAGTGAGAACTCGTGAAACATCTGTTGGTTGTACTGTGTTGGACTAACACATTAAACTAAGTCCAGTTGATTAAGTTGGTGCCCCTGTTGATAGGGAAGAATGGACGTAGGACAAGTTGTCCGAACCACTATAAATCTGTGTGCCTTTACACTTAACTGCACACTACTTATTATTTGCATGCATATTTTGATCTGGTTCAGATTAGCATCAAGCTACTGAACTGATCAGCTTGACACTTTAGTCATCTGATCTAAAACAAATTACACAGAAATCTGATTGAGTAAAATTGGTTTTCACACAGGTTAACTAATCTTCCGCACCATCAGTTAAACTGATAGACGCCAAACTGATCTAGTTCATACAGATTAGTAAGTCGGATATCAGTCCATACTGATTCACACTGCACTCTGATCGGACATACTTGCATATCACACTTGATCCACAAAAAGTTTTGGAAGTCTATTCACCCCTCCCCTCTAGACTTCCACCCTCACTGAAACCCGTTCGGGACCTACATGCATCCTAATCCGAAATCTTACAGAATCTTCTCAAATCTTTGGTGTAAATCCAAATGTTTATAACCCAGTCCAAATCTGCACAAAATCCAAACAACGACAGTACAAGTCCAAAAATTCACAATAACACAAAATATGTAATTGAAGCAATATAACTCTAGCAAATTAGGCAATTATAATCCATAAAAGGTCATGCATATTTTGGACTTATCAGTCCTAGTACTCGGAACTACTACTCTCTCTCAAGCTTTCAGACAGAACAACGCAGCTTACTAACTCTTACAACCTTCTAACAACTTTCAAACAATCAACTACTCAAACTCTCTAACACTTAAGGTTTGGGTTTTGGTTTGGTTTCCAACTAGGGTTGAGATATCCTTTACAATAAAAATAGAATGCAAAGGCTAGGATATCTCTACTAAGCTTTGGATCTTAACAATGCTAGGCTTAGTATGTGAGCTCTCTTCAAAGTGAAATACTTTGGAAATCTTGTAGAGTTCGAGTGCTTTAAAAACAAACTTGAATAAGTATGAGCTCTGGAGTTGCTTGATTTCCCATAACCTTGAATGAGTGCAAGGCCTTCGGTATTTATAGGCAACTCTAAGAGTCACTCTTAAAAACTATCCGTTGGAGGAGATAGCTTCAAGGGTTTCCTCTTTTGGTTAGTGATACATGGCTACATTAGGGTTTGAACGTGCCCTTGCATGGTTTAGGTAATATGCAGCTAAGCAGCCAATCACTTGCTTCTATAGACTGGAAGATATCAGTCCTGACATTTCCTCAGTGGTATGTCATTTTCAGTGTCAGTAAAGTACGCTGTTGTCGCCTCCTCATTGGTTGAAATCTTCCTTTGATCAGAGATAAATAAACGGTTGTTTTTGGTCAACTCCACTGAACTGATACATTCCTTAAAGCCTACGAATGCATAACATTCTCTTTGTTTGTACTAAGATTTGAACATAACACTATTTATAAAATTGATGTTCAAGATCTTATGCTTCAGTACAAAACATCTTCAGGGTCTTCGGTCTTCAGGATCTTCTGGACTTCGGGGTCTTCAGGGTCTTCAGAACTTTTACTAACCTATCCTGATCTGAATTTGCTGACTATACATGGTCCGGATTCTCCTGAAATGCTAATTATTTGAAACCTGAGTCCTATTTTACCAAGATGTCCTGATACATGTCATACTCAGGGGTTTTGGGATCTAATCAAAATCACTTATATTAAATTCATCTCCCAACAATTTTCCCCTTTTTGATGATGCTAAAACCATCTTGTTACAAGGAAAAAGAGCCTATCATCTATTCAGGTTTCAATTCCTATCAACAAGTAAGAGTAGGTTTGTAGATATAAGTCATTAGTAAGATAATGAAATATTATCTTTTCAGAACAAAAATCATTTGAGTTTAATTAAAGAAGAAATGAAAGTACAGGATACATGGTTTATCCTACACTACTGAACGCAAAAAGATACAACTTAGTCTTCTTCAGTCATCTTCAGACTCAATCTCATCTGATGGTGGCTCCAAGTTAAACATCCCATAGTATATTTTCTTCAGTTCTTCTCTTTCCTGAATGATCCTTACACCATTTCTCGTCAGCTCAAGAAATTCAGCCCGATCAATGAAATCTCTATGAATAAAATCATACTTGATCACTCAATTACTGAACTTCGATGGAGGGTACTTCATCTCTCCTGGTGCCTTCAGTTGTAGCCTAGAGTGTCAAATAGGTTGAACCACTTTTGGCATACATCAGTATAGAATTTCAGGAGGTATGCAATAAATGCATCATCTCTGTCAGGAATAGACAATCTTGGCCAAGTGTGCAGGATATCGTAATTGAAGACAAATTCCCTCTTGGCTTGCTCCCATTTGTCATTCATTTCAATTGGCATGCATTTATCCAAGTGTGGCCACTGCCTCTTCCTTGGCTTAGTACCTCTTCTCCTTAAGACAAATTTCTGGAATCCTCCCCTCAAGCTTTTGGCATCCTCCCTTTGTTTTCTTGTCATCTCGGATCCTGACACAAACAGGGCAACTTTTCTTTTCTTCTTAGCTTCAATCATTTTCACAGAGTTGTGCCAATCCCAATTCATCTTCTTGGATGACACATCATAACTCCCGAAACCTTCTCTGAAAAGTTCATCAGTCTCAGATTTTTCATCATTCCCTATTTCAGGATATACTTCTTCTGAGAATTATTCCACAAGTTGCCTTCTGATAGGTTTCTTTTTCTGTGCAGGTTTCTCAATGAAAGCAACAGACTTCTTCTGAGGGTTCAGAACTCCATGGGCTTCTCCCATCTTGATGGATTCCTGAGTCCTCTGTCTCTTTACCCTTTCTTCAATAATTTCAGCAGCAGCTTCAGGGTGAATCAACACTTTTGGTTCATTCCTCTTTCATTCTCTCTGAAAGATGGTTTCAAATTCAGGCCTTTTTCCTTCTAATGGTGGTAGAGCAGCAAGCTTATCATCTTTTTCCCCCTTTTTGGCATCATAACTGGCTATGAGCTTGGAAAGTGTCCTATCCACATGCAATTGCTCTCTCCCAACATATCTCAATTCTGCAGCAATGTGGAATTGTTCATCCTGAATCCTCTGAAGGACATTCAGGCATATCGATGTATCTTCAGCAAGACCACCATAAGTAGCACGCATCTTGGTCATGAGTGACGTACTCATTTCCTCAACTGAGGCTTTGATAACCTCATCAGCCCGTGCTGACAGTGTTGCTTCCAAAGCTTTAACTTTTTCTTCAAATTTCTTCTCAATTTCCTCCAATACTTCTTTAGACACACCACCAATCCTAGTGTCTAATTCAATAAATTTAGTATTAATGGAGGAAGACAACAAAGTTACCTGATCAAATGTCACCATCGATGTGCTGAGTAACTTGAGGGTGTTGTCCTGAGAAGTATGAGCTTCAGCAATTTTTGATATTTCATCAATCAAGGCCTTTAGCTTGGTTAGCTTGTCTAATATGGGAGTGAAGTCAACAGTTGGAGGTGGTGGAGGTGGAATATCTTCCTCAGTCTCAGTCTGAACTCCAACATCTGCCAACTCTGTCAATGTGACTTCAGACTTCTTTTGGTAATTAATAGTTTGTCCAAAAGTAATCATCTGCAGAGGTGGAACATCCTGAGTTTGTTCCCCCTGAATTGTAGCATCAATACTGGACTCAGCAACTTTCTTGCTTCCCTCAGGAATATCTTCAACGCCTTTTTCCTGAGGGGACTCTTGATCATCTTTGTCTTTGCCACTGGCCTCCCCTTCAGGTTGTGAGACAACCTTCTTTTCAGCAACTTTCTTTTTCACTGAGGCATCAAATTCAGAATTCTTGATCCTTAGTCTTCTCTTTCCTAGTCCAGAGAAAGCGTCCAATTCTGCGACTTCCTCAGCCCAAAATTTCTCTCCCCTGAAGTTGCTAATCCTCATCATCATGGCAAAGCTCTGGTTTATAATCAGAATGGCAGTTTTCAGCCTGATAAACATATCCTAAAGGTCAGAATATTTTGAGAGTTCAGGATACTTATCCATAACAAATCGTGCTACTTTTGGCTTCCACACTATCTCTTCTGCCTCACCTTTCCTGAGTTCAGGGACAGGTTGTTCTTCTTCAGAGCTAGAGTCAGCATCTGAAGGGATGGGAATATATGGCTCTGAGGGTTCAGTGGTAGGGATTGTAGTTTGGCTCTCTTCAACAGGTTTTTGAGAACTTGTGAAGATTTTTAGTGTAATCCTATCAGTACCTATGCTTGGGCCAAGCACCTCAGTAAAGACATCCTCATCACCGCCACCTTCAACAACATTTGTTTTCTCCTGAGTTGGTTCTTCCTCGGTGGTTTGTGATGCCACTTTGGCAAGATTATCTAAATGAGACTTCTCTCCTGATTCCAACTCACGGATGGTCCTGAGTCTCTTCTTCTTTCTCTATTGCTCTTCCTGAGCCTTCATCTTCTCATCGATTTCTCTTTTTATTCTTAACAGCTGAAGAGACTCCTTTTTCTTTTCTCCTTCTCTTGAAGCTTCAGCCTGCTTTACTGGTTTTGTTCTGACTAATTATTCGGACTCCTCCAGTTCCTCTTGAGATGTCGAACTTGGACTTCCTGAGGCTGTTTATTTCTTTCTCTGAGTTTTAGGCCTCCGGAACATAACTCGATTTCATGAGATTTCAACTCCAGAAATTAGAAATTCATTATCTTTGGGCAAGGTTTCAAGAAGGAAACTTATCTTTGTACAAAACAGTACCTTCGCAGACTTCTAGAATGCCCCTTTCGCAAAAGACAGTTTTTGATTTTGATGTAGAATCCAATCAGCTAGGAATTTCAACCAATTAAAATTAACGGTTGGAGAGTCTTCAATCGCAGCCATGAGTCTCAACTTGTTCCGGCTAACTTGCTCCAAACTCCCAAAATTGCTCATCAAGCACTTGGCCACAATATCGATCAAGACTTTGTATTTTACCTTCAAACAACATTTATGCAGAGCACCCTTAAACTCCATCTTTGTTTCTGCAAAACGGTCCAAAATTTCTTGCTCTTTTCCAGCCATATACAATGCTGGGCCTTCACCTCTATTGTTTAACTCAAAAACAACATTAATATTATCTAGAGTTAATATTACCTCTCTAGTGCAAATAGCCTCAGCTTTAGATTTCGCATAAGTTCCAAAACTTAACTACAAACTAATGAACCCCGCTCTCCTTCACGAAGTTTGGTCACAAATTGCACACCTCTTGAGATAATTCTCTATCTGGCATATTGCTCACCAGCCTTAGTAGTCGAGCAACTCGAAGCATATTTAGGGCTTCTTCTTCTATTGTTGTGGTTCGATTGTCAATCGTGGCAATCAGATGTTTGAAATAGGGCTTTTCTATTTCCGCAAGGTCTTTAATCATAGGATATTTGGGAAACTCCATTTTGAAGAATGTATGAATGTATGAAGATTTGAAGAAGTGTTTGTGAAGAATTTTGAGTGTTTGTGTCTCGGGTAATATGAGAGAGAAAATGAGGAAACTGCAAATACTTGGGTATTTCTATGATCTGAAAATCTTAGATCAATGGTTGAGATTAAATCTTTAGAAATGGAAAATGGACAATTTAATCTGAAGATTTGGATTAAATTGAGGAATTGCTATTTTTAGACTGTTGATCTGATGTATTTGAGTAAATAGCTGCAATTAGGGTGACAAAATGATGTTTCACTCTAATCGAGGTAACCCTTCGTCTGTACCTCAATTTTCAACAAATAGAATTCTTCCAAACATTTCTTAGTAATGGTGTCCTAGAGACAATCCTTTGTATGGACATAAAGCTACGATAATATTCAGTGTTGGTTTAATATTATTGTTTATTTAATATTAAATGTATGGCGTTACACTTATTAGAATACTATGTTTGATTGTTTGCATTTGTTCTTATCTGTGTTCCCTTGAATCACTGCTGTCATTGAGTGTGTGAGAACTCAGATGAATTAAGCATGATTCTCAAATAACCCCGATCAAGGATCATCAAAAATGGGATATTGATGATGCAATGGAGATTGGTGTGCGATCTGCAACATTCTCTTAGAGAGTGTAGTAAGATCTCACTTACTACAAGATACTAGGTATCTCATGATGGATGCACAAATACCTTAGAGGGTATTGGTATACCCATCCGAGTAATCGTTTGATGTAGTTCCACTATATGTGTCTATTGGTATCTCGGTTAGTGGGAGCGATGTGATACTCCTTTGACTTGAGGTCAATATGCACGACATGTGTGGAGTGATGAACTTTGTCCATGATCGACGTTTACACCCTTCCATGGGTAGATATGGCTTGGATTAGGTTCATCACAAAGTACATGTGCGTGGTAGTTGAGCCAAGAATATGATTCATTCCTCAAAGTGGATTTAAAGAGAATACTCATCTTCTCATCGTAATTGGATCAAAGACATTGGCCAATGCACGTCAACTTGGACTTTGTGGCCAAGTGTGACACAAGTGATCAATTAGTGATTGGAGATAAAGTGATTAAGTTATTTGAATAGACACTTCATCATGTTCAAGACTAATCGAGTATTCGTGAATGAAAGGAGGAAATCGTAACAATCCATGTTCCAGTTAAGGGTAGTTGCACGTTTCTCGCAACGTACCTCATATATTGCTCGATATATGAGGGCCTATGGGTCACACAACAAGTAACTCCCGTGTACGGATTATAGTTGGTTGATTAAATATTAAATTAGATTTAATATTTAATTTATGGAGAATTAATAATATATTAATTTAGAATTATTTATTATTACTATTTAATTAAATTAAATTTAATTAAATAGGAATCCCAAATAATATTATGGAATATTATTGTAGGAAAATATTGGTAGGGAAAAACATATCTTTGAGATTTGTTTTGCAAGATTAGGAATTATCTTCCTAATAAAGATTGCTTAAGATTTAAGCCAATCTCTCCCTATATATATGACATCACGGGATTCATTATTTACTACAACAAGAAAACCTAGTTTCTCCGTAAAATCTAGAAAAGAAATTTTCCTAGCAAATTCTGTCTCAAATTCAACGCTGGCAGATCTGTGCAAATTTGTCCACGTGGATTACATGGATACCGTAGTTGAGAAATCTGCTATCAAATTACCGTAGTTAATTGCACTTGTTTATGCAATTAACTGTTAGTTGTTGGTGAACTATTTAATTCTGTTACGCATGTATTACGTGTTTACGTGCCTCTATATTGCTTCAGGCTCTTTAATTGATTGCATAAATTTAGATTTATAAAATTAATTTTTTTTTATAAATCGTTCGGTGCGGTCGTGTCAATTGGCCACACCATGTGTGATATATTAATTCATGGGGCACACTCATTAGATGTGGCGCACCCCATACTTATTTGTTTTGGTTCCTTTCGTCTTCGTCACCAAACCCAGACTAGGGTTTCTCTGGGAGGAAACCCTCCCTCCTCTGCCGCTGAAATTCTTCGGTACGTGGGCCATGGCGACGGTGCTTGAGCCAGTAGCCTTGGGTCACGGCTCACGTCGGTCGCATGGGCCCACCTCTTCCAATTACAAGATTCACCGCCTCGTCCCGATTAGGTCGCGATTCCTATGGTTTTGCTTCTTTTCCCGGCGGTGCGCCTCCGAGTTCCCTCGAATCATGGTGGTATGCCATCAATTCGTCTCGATTTGAGTCTCGCCGCATGATTCCTATAACTATCTCAAATTTTTTAATAAAGAAACTAATAATATTTTTTTTTAAACGAACCAATCAACAAAAGTAATGTACTTCATAAAGTTATAACAAAAGTAATGTACTTCATAAGGTTATGGGTGATCACCACCAAAACAAAGAACAATCTTAAATAAGTAGCAGCAGAAAAGAAGGTAAATTGAAGAGTTGTAAAAGTTTGCATCACAACAAAACAACACTAATGTTAACTTGTCAAAATAAGGCTGATGTTTAATTTCCATAAATGAAAAAGGTTTGCACTTTCGAGTCCAAGAGTTCACGTCCACCTTCATTCCTCTTACGCATCTCAACCTGAAAAGGGAAGGGGTAAGTGTTCGAAAAAACACCCTGTGGGTTCACTCGAATGCCCACTCATATACCATACAAATTATTGAAATAACAGTCAAGTACATGAATCACCACATATCATCGTAAAGACAAACAAGTCTCTTATTCTATTGGTCCCGGTGCAAACGAGTCTTAAACGTGTATGGGGGGGAATACACGTGTTCAGTGTTTTTTTTTTAACTTTTCTTTACTGAGGTCAGCTTGGGTCAGGTTGTCCTGATGATATGGTCCTGAGAAGCACAAATCGCTCTGAGTCAAAGTCTACCTGAGACAGTGATCCTGAGCTGCTTTCAGATACCTCAGATAATCCCAACTGATCCTGAGTTTTCAGAGATCCTGAGGTGCTTGGATCAGATAACTAACTTACTGAACCTCAGAAGAGTAAGTTCAGTTTGGTAACTATCTGTTCTAGCTACTCAAATGTGCGGAATGGTTGGCCCTTAGTTTATACTCGTTTTAAGCTTTGCTGAAAACCTTCCTTTTAATGGAATAGTGATTAGGCTATGATTCAGTTCAGATGCAACTTCAGTGGATTGGTTCCAACTGAATATCAGTGAAAATATGCTTTCAATTCAAAGACATGCAACAGTTAATCAAAGCAATACGGAAAACAAAGAACACAACAAGTTATAGTGGTTCAGAGACTCAAGCTCCTACGTCCACTCTCCCTGATCTCTTCAGAGAAATTCACTAATCACTTCCTAAGGTTTTCTGACTACCTCTGTAGTTTACTAACCTTTCTATTTTGAACTTTCTGACTACCTCTGTAGTTTACTAACTCAAAACACACACAAGCTTTCTGACTATCCGAGATAGTTTACTCACTTCTTCTCTAGAGCTTTCTGACTACCTCCTTGTAGTTTACTAACTCTTTACAACTCCAATCTCACCAACAATCACACTCAAACTACCTTACAAAGTGTTTGGGGTTTCTTGGTTGGTTTCCAACTAGGATGAGATATCCTTTACAATTAAGAACAATGCAAAGGCTAGGATATCTCAACTAAGCTTTGGATATATCTTATCAAGCTAGGCTTAGTGAAATGAGCTCTCTTCGATATAAAGCACTTGGGAAATTCTTGGGTTTTCGAGTGCTTCAACTTGCAATAATAAGTTTGAGGTCTTGAGTTGCTTACAAATTTCCCGTAACCTTCAATGTAGATGGTCACAAGTATTTATAGGTAGGCACCAAGGTCACTCTTGAAAAACTATCCGTTGGAAGAGATAGCTCCATGAGTTTCCTCTTATGGTGTGTGATGAATGGCTATATTTAGGGTTTGAGACTCCCTAGCACGTTTTAGGTAAACTGCTTTTCATGTAGCTGGTCATCACTTTTTCCAGTCTGGAACATGGTACTTCTTGACATGTTTTGTTGACTGTCATTGTTAGTGTCGATGAAGGCATGATCTTGTCTTCTTCTTTTTGACTTTTGTCTCCAGTTAAAGGTAGACAAACTCAACGGCTCTTTTTGGTTACTATCCCTGAGTGATATAACCTTAACAACACTTTGTCTTAGTTCCTTTTGTCTGCATGAGAATGTCTTCGACAATATCTATTTTTCTAAGGAATCGCGTTCTTCTCTGTATTGAATCCTTCAGATAGATATTTTCAGTGCCTCGGAACATTCGAGGGTTTATATCGAGCATTCAAGACATTCTTTGAAGTCTTGATAATTATTGTGCCTTCAATATCCTTCAGTCTTCTGCGTCTTTAGGGTCTTACGAGTATTGAGTCTTGAGTCTTGATGTCTTCTCGAGTCTTGATGTCTTCCGAGTCTTGATGACTTACGAGTCTTCACAGATATCTTGACTCGATATCTTGAGTCTTGATTTCTCAATTGAGTCTTCAAATATCTCGGCCACACCGAGTCTTCAAGATCTCGATTTCTCCGAGTCTTGATATCTCGATTTCACCGAGTTCTTGATTTCTCGTTTCATCTTTGAAACTTCATAAACTTTAGTTTCATACTGAAACTTCAGTTTCTTGAAACTTCTCGAAGTCTTCAGAATCTATCCTGATCTATATCTGCTGACTATACATTGTGCAGATAACATCCTGAATACTCTAAAACTGAATCCTGACTCAACTATCAAGATTATCCTGAACATGTCATACTCAGGGGTTTTGGGATCTAATCAAAATCTCTCTTTATTAAATTCATCTCCCAACAATTTCCCCCTTTTTGATGATGCCAAAACCTATCTTGTTACAAAACACTTAACCTATACTCAGGTTTCAGTTTTTCCTATTACAAGATTGATTTATCTCCCAACAATTTCTTCAGTAATGAATTTCCCAACAATTTCATCACCAAACAATAAGTCTCCCAACAATTTTCTCAGAGACAATATTCAGGAATATCAAAAGTAAAGAAATGTAAAGTAAGATAATGAGATATTATCTTTTGAGCATAAATGATAAAGTTTCATTGATGAATGGTAGACAGTTACAAATTACAATGAACTTATCTAAAAAAAACAAAATCAAAAAGACAAAAAGATAAAGGATTGCATGAATCTTCTGAGTCTTGATCTTGATCTTCTTTTTGCTCTTACGCTTTAAGCTCTTTTAGTTTTGATCTTCCACCTCATCGCCAGCACTTCAAGGTTGAACATTCCATAATATCTTCTTCAAATAAGCATCTCTCTCTTTAATGATATCAGGATTGTTCCCTGTCAGGCCCAACTGAATGGCGTAGTGAGCAATCTCCTGAGAAATGGTTTTTTCATTCACCAAGCCATTCTCTAGCCTAGGAGGAGGGTACGAGTATGGACGTATTTATCTCGAACCTTTCCTTCATCCGCAAGATTGATCCAGCTTTGAAGATACTTCGGATAAAAGGTCAGGAGATAGTCAATGAAAGCCTCATTGGGATCTGAGCTTTCCCCTCTCCATTCTATGAGCACATCATAGTAAAACCAAAAGGTTCGTTTAATATCTTCCCATGCATCATTGAACTGGATTGGCATCCACTTGTCAACATGCGGCCATTTTTGTGCTTTAGTGTTCCCTCTCCTCTTGCTTGCGAACCTCTTGAAACCACACCTTCTCTTCTGCTCTTCTTCCATCTTCTTTCTGATCACGGGCACACCAGAAACAGAAGCAGCCATTTTCTTGGCTTGCTCTACTTGGAGTGATTTCAGAGCACTTCTAGTATTGAAAACCTTCTTTTGTGGCACTTCCTCAGATTCTTCAATATCCAGGATTAACTTCCTCTGGATTGTCTTAGAAGCCTTAGCTCTTTTGCCCTCAGGCTCTTCAAACGCCATAACCTTTCTTTTGATGGGCAATTCAGCTCCAGCTTGGCTTGTTCCAACTCTTCTACCACTCAGTTTCTCTGCAGCAACTTCTTGCATTGTTTCCTCTGAAACCTGAGTGTAGACTGGCTTCTCCACCTTTTTGAACTTAATCTTCTCAGTGGCCTCGATCTCCTTCATGGCTTCAGCAATGATTTTCTTTTCGACTTCGCCAGCGGTCTTGCCTTTCAAAGTATGTTCAATAATTCTCTTAGATCAGCTCGGGTCTTTCCCCCTTCTTGGAACCATACTTAGGCGAGAAGCCCTGGAGAGTGTTGTGTCCATATAATCTTGCTCTTTCTTGACACTCGCCACACTCCCTTGGTGATCCTGCTCCTCTTGAGCCTCCTTAGGTGGTTCTTCGCCCTTTGAGAATTCTTTCGGACATATGAGCAAATTGGCTAGAGAGCTTCCTTGAACATATCATCATCTTGGCCATGAGCATTGAGCTCATCTCCTCAAAGACATTCTTCACCAAACATGTCATTCTTCTCTGCCAATTTAGCTTCAAGAGATTGATGCACTCTCGATGCTTACGCCCTGCTTGACTCGCATTAAGCTCAACTTTGACCCCCTCCATCTTCTCTTCTATCTTTCCTTCCATGGAGGTTTTTTTTTTTTTTTTGATCGAGAGAGCTCACGAAGTTACAACAGTCGAAGAAGAACTCAAGCTTTCCATCTTCGACTTTGGTTTGGCCAATACCTCCTCCATCGAGCAACTTTGATCGGGATTGGCTCAACCTTCTCCAACTTTTTTTCCATCGCGGGGTGAGATCAATCTAGGAGCATATCTCGTCTGCTTTGTGTCTCTGAAATTTGTTGTTGACTGAGTCTCGATCGAACACGAGCATCGGACTTCGGTCTGGGTGCAGGATTCACCCTGAGCTTGGGTGTCCACCTGAGCCTCAGTCTGCATATCAGACATTACAGATTTAAAGATAGGTACTTGTTAATCGGCATAATTGTTAATAGTGTCAAAAGTTACTGAAGGCTAACTTGATCCGAGGATGTTCGGCGTGACCTCTTGACATCGATTTAAGTCTTTCTCCTTCTGAGATTGACCCTCATCATCCCCTTGTTGGTCCCCGTCATGAGATTTGTCTTGGGAGCTCGGGGCACCAACTTCAGCAATCTTCCTCTCAGCAACTTTCTTCTTAACCAACTCATCAAAATCGAGGACGCTTTCATTAAAGGCTTGGTTTTCTGAATCCCCGAGAATTGGTGAGCGAGTTGTTTCCTCGTTCCACCAGTCTTCATCTCTGAATGAAGCTATGTTGAGCATTTCAGGAAGAGTCTGGTTGAGATTGTAGACCGTTGACCTCAATCTGAAGAAGATGTCTTGGAGGTCAGGGAATGAGCTAAGCTCAGGGTAGCGGTCAAGAATGAACCATTCCCCCTTGCTTCGCCATTCGGTCTCTTCAGCTTCACCCTTCTTAAGCATCGGGCTCTCAGGTTCAGTAGAAAAGTCTGCTGAAGGATCAAGCAATAGATCACTCAAGAGCTCATCAAGGTTCATCGGCTCCTGAGGCTCAGTAAAATCTGAGGTTTGGGTGACTCCTCGATCTGAATCGACTTGGTTCGAGGTCCGGTGGCGCCTCCTCAGCAGGAATTTGAGTTTGCTCTGAGGTATGAGGTCCTTGGAAAATTTCTTGAGAAAACTTGTCAGAGCTTAATGACGTCTCAAGAACCTCAGAGAAGACTTGCTCCTCAGTTTGCTCCTGTGTCTGTGCCGTTGAGATAACCTGAGCCAATACATGTAAAGGCGATTTCTGAGCTTGTTGGCCCTCAGGTTGAATCTCCTCAGCCTCACTCTCCTCGTCATCATCAGTGAGAACCACCATCCTTTTGCGCTTTGGAGCAAGGGTCTTTTGCTTCTTCAATTTTTCACCCTGCTCCTTCTTGGCCTCCAACAATGCTTTCCCCCTGGCTTGTTGGGTTTCCCCCTGGCCAAGCCATCAATATTCACTAATAAATAATCCCATTTTCTAATACCTGGAGCATGACCCTGCAAAGGATTAGGAATAGGAGCAGCAGACATGTTCGTAGGAGCAGTATAAGATCCAAAAATTGGCAAAGAATTACCAGTGTGTTGCGCAACATTTGATGTTACGCAGCTTCCCAAGTTTGAAGCATTTAATAAAGTGTTCACTTTGGTCTGCACTATCATTGCATCCGACATAATCACATCCTCTCACCTTATAGTATCCTGCAAAGAGAGAGAAGCACGAGAGAACTGTGGAAGAGAATCAACGTTCATAAAGTTGTATTGGGAAGGAGTGATACCCGTAAGACTGGGATACAGTTTGTTACTGTTCCTGTCCATTATTTCGCCAATCGGAGGAACCTCCGAAGCATTATGAGCACTATCTGCCACAGAGGGTTCCGAGTGATGCGCCCCGGCTACAGCTTGATAGGGTATAGTACCATGATGACTTCGAGGGGTCTCCAAAGCAGGCCTTTGATGTGTAGGAGAAGCCGGGTACATTGTAGACTTGCCATCAGCCTGCAAAGCAAAAGAACCAGCAGGCACCATACTATTATGAGATTGCATATCAGAATTAGAGAGAGTAATACCCTTAAGGCCGGAATCCAGATTGGGACTGGTTCCGGCCATTGATTCGCTAACCGAGATCAGCCCCGCAACATTAGCCATACTCGTTTGCGGCCTCGAACCAGGAACATACCTCTGTGTCTTACACGTCCAAGTCTGCACAAAGGGCAGCAAGCCAGACGACACGGACCTAACAGTAGAACAACCAGTAGCAGGTGACTCGATATTATTAATTAAAAGAGGGTTACAGAATCCGGTAAGAAGCCGGTTTCGGCCAAAAAAGTGCCAAGTGGACACGAGTCCACAACATTCAGCGATTGCTGCACCATGAAGGGCGTCACCAAGTCGCGATCAGGGTGCCCTGCAACTTGTTGTTCCGTGAGGGATGTAAGTATGGCCTCTAAGAATTCGGCGCTAGGGTGTGACGCAGCACGGATCGCTATGTGCGCAGGCTGCCCCGAATTAGGGTTTCCAGAAGAGAATCCGTTAACGACATTAGGGTTCCAGGGCTCAGGCCACTGCGCTGTGAAGTAGGCGCATCTCCTTGCGCAGAGCTCGGCGCGAGAACAGGCGCAACCTTTGCCGTCGTGACCTCTCCATGAGAGGGTTGTTGGGAGCTCGATGCGTCTTGAAGTAGTGCGTTGAGGGTAGCAGGGTGTTTGGCTAGATGTGATAACACGAGTGAGAGGGAAGAAAGGCTGAAATCTGACTTAACTATACTCTACTATCATGTGCATTTGGAATTATATTCCTATATTGATCTGTAATTTGATATATCAAAGGTAGAGTTGGTTTAACCGGTAGGTTTGAGCTTTCCAGTGATATTCATGAGTTAACCATGTGGGCTAGCCCTTTTTGCCGTTTTACCGATGAATAGGCGCAGGCGTTTTTGGGAGTAAAAACTTTTTTCAGGTTAACTCATGGACTATGGAATTTCTCAGTAATTTCCTATCCGTGTTTGTATGGGAGATGATTATCTTTCCCTTGCTTATAAACAATATCAAAATCAAAATAAGCAAGATGAGATTGCCATCGGGCAAACATTTGTTTAGAAACATTATGTTCAAAATCTTTGAAGAGCATAAAAGTAGCAGCCCTGCAATCAGTTTTAATAGTAAATTTTTGATTATATAAATCATCCTGAAATTTAAGGACACATTTGACAATAGCAAGAATTTCTTTAGCTGTAGCAGAATAATTTTTCTGACTATTATTCCATTTACCGGAATAAAATATAATGATATAATCCTTTTTATTACCAGGATTAATTTGTTTTAAAATACCTCCATACCCCAAATCTGAGGCATCAGTTTCAACATTTTTTTACCAAGAGGGATTAGCTAGCATAAGACAAGGAATATTTTTAACCTTTTCTTTTATCCTGATAACAGCCTTAGTATGATCATCATTCCAATGAGAAGGATTCTTTTTAAATCTATCATATAAGATAGCGGAATCTTCAGCAAGATTCTTAATATAAGAAGACACATGACAGATGTATCTGGACCTAGCATTTTGTTGAGAGCTTTCTCTAGTGCTTGCATGGCCTTAATCATAGAGCCTTCAAAACGTCTCTAGGCCGCGTCAAAGCTGTTGTCATTCTTTGACAAGGACTTATACACTTCTTCCAACAAAGTCCTGATATCATATAGAATTGATACCTCAGCTCCAAGCTTATCTGTCAAGGGTTCAACCTTTTCATCTCTTTTTCAGAAACCTCAGCATGTTGTTGCAGGAGTTTCTCAATCGTGAGTTTCCTCTCAAACTCAACCAACTCCTTGGTTTTCTGCTCCATTTGCTCCACCAGACTGGTCGCTATAGTGTTGAATTGAGCTTCAACAAATACCTTCAACCCATCTTGAATAGTCTTTGAAAGTTGATCTAGGGTTTCAGGGGTCATGACAACCGTCTTTCCAGATGTTGATGCCTCTCCAGCCAGGGTCTCATCTGCAGCAACCTTGACTGGTTCATCGGCAGCTTGCTCCTCTTCTGCGTATACTTGAGCAATATCCCAAATCATCTGGGTAACATCCTCTTCCTCTGGTAAACCCAACTTCTTGTTGACCAGCCATCTGATGTCCTCATCAGATGCCAACTCAGCTGTACTTTCTACCCCAGCCAACACCTTAATCCGTATCTCCATATCAACAAAGTGAGCTGAACACAAGGCTTCCATCAGGATCATAAAAATCTTCAATGTCATGTAATCGGAAATCCCTCCAGAAGATCATGTCCTCCATCTGATATCTAATCCTTGGATGGTTCACCAAATCAGGAAAATTCCTGGTCAGGTAGTTGTCCACCATTCTTCTCAGAAATTTAATGGCAGGGTGAACTTGCTCAGGTGATTCAAGCAAGGTTTTCTTGTTGAATGGATAGTGAGAGACAGAGACAAAGAGTTCTCCCTATTCAAGTTCTTGAACAACAGGAATTTGCTCTGCTTGCTTTTCTGGAGATGGGGTGGGAGTTTGTGGTTTACTGGCTGTCTGAGGTGGGGATTAGATTTCTAGTTGTGTTTCTATTTGAATAGAAATATTTGGTTGAGGGGCAGATTGTGGTGGGGAGCTTTCTGGTTGTTGTGGTTGAGGTGAGGGTGTTTTCTGGGCCGGTGGGGGTGTAGGAAATTTGGGTTTTTCTGGGGATGGGGATGGGGATTTGGAAGTTGGGGTAGGTGATCTTTCACGTCTAAATACAGTTTTGAGCGGAATAAAATCAGATGGTTCTGATCCCTTAGCTTGGTTTTCTCCGCTTCCTTCTCCTCCTCCTTCTCATTGACCTTCCTCTCCTTCTTTTTCTATATCAACAGATGTTTCCATCTGTTCTACTTCTTCCTCAACTACCATTTCTTTCCCAAAGCTGGCGGTGTATTCTGAACTCACACCTGCTTCTTCCTATGAATCTATCTCCACAACCTCCTTCTAAAATGGTCTAACACCAGCTTCCTCATGTACTTCCTCCGTTGGCTTTTCAGAAACCTTGGGCAGAATTGTTGTGATCTTCTTATGCCGCTTCTCAGTGGTTTGAGTAGCCATCTGCTTCCTCTTTAAAGTTCTCTTGGGAGCCTGTTCCTGAGCTTCCAATTGAACAGAATATTCAGCAGCCTTTGTTTTCTTGACTTTGGGTTTTGGCACATAGGGCTCTGGATCATCATCAGTTTGTCCAGGAATCACCGCATCCTTCAAGATAAGTGCTTTATTCCTTGCCATATACGACTACTTACCTTCCTCAGCCAATTGATAAGTTGGAAACTTATCAGCCAGTATTATTGAGACTTTGTGGATGTTGCAGATTTTCTTGGTCAGATAGACCTCGTTCTTCGAATTCACACCGAACTTGTTTGTTTCCTGCAACAACATGTGCTTAAATGTCTCAAGCCAATACATATCTTGGGTCTTCTCAATGATGGCGGTCATCATCCTTTGCTTTACTGATGTGAGAGCATCTGGGCTGAAAGAAATTCCCAGAATAACCTCTGAAACAATCTCGAATAAGAGTCTATATTTCCTTCTTAGATGAGGTTGTTTGACATTCACCACTTGTTCTGTGTTGGCAGGTCTCAAAAGAACCGTCTGATGAACTCTTTCTCACTGACTGTTGGCTTGTATTTGTCCGAAACATTTCTGCCACAGGGAAGATTAAAAATCCTTCGCAGATTGTCATTTGTCACCTAGAATCTCGTTCCTCCAGCAGAACACTTCAGTTTTTTGTCCAAAGTTTCCTCTAGATTATATAAGAATTCAAGAGATTCGTGCGTATAGACAACGTCCTGATGTCAATAGCAGAATTGCTCTAACCCTGAAGCATGCAGACATTCGACAATCTCCAACGATTTTGGATCCGTGGTGATGTTTAATATGACATATTTTTTATCGACAATGTCCTTCACCATTGTTGCAAAGTTACAAATCTTCTTGCCCTGTAATAACCCAAAACCAAAAATCAAGATTTAAAATAAGATCAAAAATAGTTAATTGAGAATGATTTAACGAATAATATATTTGTGCGAAGATTTAAATTTTGCAGGTGACAGACGAGCTTTTTGGGCTGGAGACACTACTAGCAAGCCGAATAATAATAAGTTTTAAGGTTCGATAAATAAATAAATAATTGGAGTCATGTTTTAATGATAAACTAAATTATTATTTGAAACCCTAAAATATATTTGATTTTGTTGTATTGTTAATTTAATTTTTCGAAGCCAAAACCCGTACAAAAAATTGCAAAATTCAATGACGTGATTTGCATCCCTCCTAATAAATGAGCCTATCTAATGATGGCCCCACAATATCCATAAAATCGGCCAAAATCAGCTGAGATCTTCCAAGGATCATAAGAGAATCCCTAATATCTAGTAAGTATATGTTTCATGGTACAAAATCACTATTTTAGTTGTACCACACCATGTCTTCCTTTCCCAACACACCATTCTACCTTTGTCCTTGCACTCCACCATCCCTTCACCATTGTCCCAATTCTGCCGTACACTTCCTCCCACACTCATCTTATATATATACACCCCAACACTCCATTTTAGTTGGGTTCTTAGGTTAAAAAAAAAAAATAAGAGAGAAGAGAGAAGAGAAGAGAGAGTGGGAGAAGGACTTTTCCCCTTCTCCCTTAGAAATTTTCGTCCATCATCACCATCAAGTCAAGGAGGATCTTCTCCTCCACCCATTTTAGCTAAAAGAAAGACCTCTCCATGTGTCAAACAAGAAACAATAAGCTAATGAGCAAAAACCTACATTTTTCTTGAAGATTAGTAGATAAATGTTTATGTTTACTTATTAAATGTAGAAGTGACATGTTTATGAGCCTCTTATACTCTAATAAATTTTTTTGTATGTTTGTAAATGTTTGGGTTTGATAACTTGTGTTTTGAAGTATGAATGTAGTGAATAAGTGTTACATTGGTTAAATAAGTTTTTCGGATAAAACAGTTTCTGGACAAAATTTTGAAGCATGATTTCGACCACTTTTAGATGTTCTAAAAATCATATAAAAATATTATATTCTATTATTTATAGTATAGCACAAAATACTAAAATTTCGTAGTGATTGGATTAGAATTTTTGGAGAAACAATTCTTGGAAGTTGATGTGTTTAAAATCGAACTAAAACTGAAATAGTGTTTTCAACGACCCTTTTTCCCACCTTTTTAATGATGAAAAAAATCTATAAAAAATTATGAAGTATCCACCATATAGTGTTGTATCACATACTAAATTTTTATATCTTTTCGTTTAGAAATATGGTAGTAATAAATATTTGATGTTTGGGTATTCAATACTTCAATTTGCAGCACTGTTAGGATTAACAATTTTTTTAAGTAGTTTAGATTTGTGATAAAATCATGTAAAAATTACTGAAATTATCTAGATACAGTTTAGTATATTGTATTTTTTTGGTCTTTATGATAGTCACACTATTATAAATGGATTTTTATTTACAACTAGTACATTCTTGATAATTTGTGTAATTAGAGAGCTTTTCAAAAGTTCTGGGAACAATTGATAAGTAATGTCAACTAGGTCCCTTGATAAACTTTGTTCTACACTAAGAGTAGCATAACATATATTAATTTCATAATTTTTAAATAATTATAAGTATTTTATTCTATTTATGCATGAAAATGTGTTATTTTATCAAATAAATGAGTTTTTGAAATATAATTTAACTAAGTTCTGAGATGTGAATGTCTTTATGAGTCAAATGCTTGGTTTTGACTTGTAATTTTGGTAACAAAGTATTTTTCTTAATTATGAAAGGAAGGAAGAATCAAAAGGACCAAAGTCCCAAACTATGAACTCAAAAGCGATAAAATATTTTAATAAATGAAATTAGTTCAAGAAGAACGAGATTCGATGCCCCCATCGAGCTCATGAAAGTTTTTAAGTAAACGAATGATACTGAATGATACAGATTGTGCTATGTAGTGTGATTACGGTTCCAAGACTCGGAAGTCCCTACAAGTACTAAGCTATCAAGAAGTTTATAACTTTCTCTCAAAAGTTACCAGGTGGGTGACACTATCTGTATCGAAGTTGTTAATGTTATATGGATTGGTGATGGTTTCTAAAGTAAACTAATGAATGATAATGATGATTATAATTATGCTTAACGCAAGATTTATGAATATACAAGGGCATTATGTCCCACATGCATGAAAAGGAGATTTAGGTTGTTTACGGGGATTGGATGTGGTATACGCTACCAGTGCCGCCCCACATGAATGCATAATATGAAATGAATCAAAAGGATTCCATGTTTAAGAAATAAGTTTAAAATATTATAAAAGACTAAGAAGATGGGAAGGGTAAAAACTTCCAATTTTAGAATTCTGTCAATCTGTATAATAGCATACATGTTGCCCACTGAGATTTTTATCTCACCCAATTTTAACATTTTCAGGTTACGATGCTGATGCCCCGGAGCTGCAGTAGACAAACGTTTCCCCACATGCTTTTATATACCTAAATGAATTTGAAGTAAAAGTTAACTGTAGAACTTTGTTTCATGAACTATCACTTCTCCCGAGAATCGTACTTAAGACTCGTCGGTGATATTTCTTTAAAATCATGAAATGATTATTTTTGAACAGGAATACTTTTCTTAAAATGATATGTATGTTTCTTTTTCCGCTGCAAATTAATTATGTTATGGCCATGTGTTGTAGTTTTAAAAGAAATTTTATGGCTCAATTTTTCGGTTCACTAAGTAACGACTCGACTTTAGATTGTCGAGATTTCTAAAGTCGACTTTCTGAATTCCGGGGCGTTACATGCCCATTCCTTTAATAGCTGTGGATTTTGCCATTTCTATACATAAGTAAAAATTCAGACTGTGTATGTGTGTAAAATATTTCATATAATTAACATAACACAGGACTAAACAGTTACTCATGCAATTTCACTTGATTTATCACAGAACAAGTATTCATGTTAAATAGGATATGAAGCAAGAGATGGATCTAATTCCCAAAAATTTGGATTCATAGATGTATGAGATATATCATATAACACTTAAATCTATGAAACCCAATAATAATATGCACTTAGTCTGTTTAAAGAAATTACCAGATAGCGATTCGAGTTTAGATAAAAGTTTTGAGTTGAATCACTTGAGAGCGGTGAACAAATTTTGCAGATTGAAAGATATTTGCTCTCTAATTGGTAAGTTTGAAAGTTTAGAAGTGCGAAAGGTGTTCCGGGAAAACCCAGGGTTTAAATAGTGGGAGGGAATTTTTTTTTGCACGAAATCCCGTAAATACTCATTTATAATAGACGAGATTAAGCGGTTAAAAAGGTTTTAAATCGTGTGGTAGAGGAATTTAATCCGCAGACTTTTGGACTTAAAAACTTGCAATAAATGCATTTAATACAAAAACCCCACGTCTGCATTTAATGCTTGCAGGCATGATGTCATAAAGTAATGCGCACAGTAATGATAACACAGAAAGGATAAGCTCAGATAAAATAAATCAGAAAACGTATCTGACTGACTGATATCGTAATCAGTCAGTTACCACTTGGTCTGATCTGGCTTGCCTGATTTATGTTGAACTTACTGATTGTAGCCTAATCCTCAAAATTTTCCCAACAATGTCTTTTTATCTGATTAGTTCCCAACTGATCTTACCTTATCAGTTGAAGTTCCCCCTTCAACTGTCATTCATAACCTGATCAGTGTCCAACTGATCTTTTTTTATCAGTTGAAGTTCCCCTTTCAACCGATTCCTCTTATCTGGTCAGTTACTTAACCAACTGGTCCTAGAGACCAAACCACCAAAGAATTCAGGTGCATTTTCTCCTAAGTCCAGTAGCCCTAGCTCAAGTGGTAGTTCCCTGAATCTGACTTCAGCTAGTGGCTTGGTTAAGATATCAGCTCTCTACTTATCAGTATGGATCTTTTCCATTCCAATATTCTTCTTTTCCACATGATCTCTGATGAAGTGATGTCTGATGTCCACATGTTGCACCTTGTATGCAAAACTAGGTTTTGAGTGATTGCAATAGCACTATTACTGTCACAGAATATAGGAACATTCGTAGCTATAATGTTATAATCCCTCAGCTGCTGACTAAGCCAGAGCAGTTGGGAGCAACAGCTTCTTGCGGCCATGTATTCTGCTTAAGGCAACAGAGGGTGATTGGCTCTAGTCCAAGTGGGAGATTGTTAGTGTTAGTGTCCTAGAGACAATCTATTGTAAAGACATAATACTAGTGTTAGTGTTAGTGTCCTAGAGACAATCTATTGCAAGGACATAATACTTAGATAATATTCAGTGTTGATTTAATATTATTATTTATTTAATATTAAATATATAGCATTGCACTTATTAGAATATTATGTTTGATTATTTGCATTTGTTCTTATCTGTGTTCCCTTAAGTCACTACTGTCATTGAGTGTGTGAGAACTCAAATGACTTAAGCATGATTCTCAAATAGCCCCAATCGAGGTTCATCAAGAATGGGATATTGATGATGCAATGGAGATTGGTGTGCGATCTGCATCATACTCTTAGAGAGTGTAGTAATATCTCACTTACTACGAGATACTAGGTATCTCATTATGGATGCACAAATACCTTAGAGGGTATTGGTATACCCATCAGAGAAACCGCTTGATGTAGTTCCACTATATGTGTCTACGGGTGTCTCGGTTAGTGGGAGCGATGCGATACTCCTTTGACTTGAGGTCAATACGCACGACATGTGTGAAGTGATGAACTTTGACCATGACCGAACGCTTGCACCCTTCCATGGGTAGATATGGCTTGGATTGGGTTCATCACGGAAGTGCATGTGCGTGGTAGTTGAGCCAAGAAAAGGATTCATTCCTCAAAGTGGATTTAGAGAGAATACTCATCTTCTCATCATAATTGGATTAAAGTCATTGGCCAATGCACGTCAACTTAGACTCTGTGGCCAAGTGTGACACGATTGATCAATTAGTGATTAGGTATAATTGATTTAGTTATTTGAATAGACACCTCATCATGTTCAAGACAAATCGAGTATTCACGAATGAAAGGAGGAAATCGTAATAGCCCATGTTACAGTTACAGGTAGTTGCACGTTTCCCGCAACGTACCTCATATATTGAGAATGTCTGATTTATTGTCTAGGGTTCAATTAAGACCATTAGTTTGACTAATCGCTCGATATATGAGGGCCTATGGGTCACACAACAAGTAGTTCTCTTTTGCGGATTATAGTTGATTGATTAAATGTTAAATTGGATTTAATATTTAATTTATGGAGAAGCAATTAATAATAGATTAATTTGGAATTAATTATTATTAATGTTTAATTAAATTGGATTTAATTAAATAAGAATTCCCAATAATATTTGGAATATTATTGTAGGATTTAATATATATGAAAACAAATCGTATAGATTTGTCATATATGGAATTTAAATCCGTAGAGATTTATATTTAGGGAATTAAATTAAAAGAGTTTAATTTAATTAATTAAAAGGGATTTTATTTCCCAACAGGCTAGCTTAGGTTTTAAGCTGGGCCTCCCTATATATATTGGCTCTTGGGAATTCACAAACAACGTCACATCATAAGTCCGTGATTGGGGATAACGTGGATACCATACTTGAGAAATCTGCTCTTCAGTTACTGTAAGATTTCTTGTTACGATTATTGTAATCGTTTGTATGCAATTATATGTTCGTTGTTGGCGAACTTTAACTTCCGTTGTGCATGTATTACGTGTTTACGTACCTCTAAATTCCAACAGTGGTATCAGAACTTCAGGCTCTTGATTAATTGCATGATTATTTAATTTATAAAAATATTTTTTTAATAAATCAATCGATACGGTCTGCTTTGTTAATGACCGCACCAATCTATTTTGGCGGTGGATTTTTTCGACCATCAAACCTTCGCTTTGAGCGATTCATAGCATGGGCCGTGTCGTGGCGGCGATTCGCCAAGCCGCTTTGAGCGATGAAGCGAAATCACTCGCGCCGGTGTATTGCGGTGGTGTTCTTCATTCACGCGCAGACGTGATACGCTTTTTCTGAACATTGGGGTGCGACTCACGTCGCGTCACATTCACACGATGGCGATTCGTTTTGTACAGCCTCGGATTCAGTCTTCTAATGTATTGCGTTTGTCATTGTTTTTCTGGACTGATTCTTGATTGTTCTTGTTCGTCGTTTGACTATGATTGAATGATGATTCGATGGAATTTTGGTTTGGAAATTGGATCGGGTTATGTCGGTTTACGGATTGGATCATGTTTGGTTGGGCGGTGATGTGGGGAGTATTGGTTTGCAAATTTGATTTGTTTGAGTCCTCCTAGTGCAATTTTAGAAATTAGCACTTGAGCCCCCTAAAATCTAATAAATAAAAAATGGATTAATTTGGATATTTCAGGATTTTGTTAAGTTTGATTTAAAAGGAGATTTTATTAGTTGGACTAATTAAGTTTAATTAATTCGATTAATTAAAACTTTTGATAATTAAAGGAAAATGGCTAAACTAAATTCTTAAAATTAGATTTTATAAATTTTGGTTTTGCATTTCGATTATCAATTCCCACTTGTGTTAACTTGTAAGTTAGCATATTTATAGTCCACATTATAACTGTTTGGGTAGACGGCACCCAATATCTGTCGGACCGTATTAAATGCTTGGGTAGACGACGCCCAAATATTTGTTAGTCCGTGTAAATCATGTTTGGGTAGGTGGCGCTCAATAATTGCTCAAATGTGATGTAGATTAACATGTTGGATCTCGATTAAGCAATTAATACCCTGCCTTTAAACCATTCATCACTAAAATATATTTTTTCATTAAATTGAAACGGTGTCTTCCATCGAAATTAAAAGTAAACCGGGGATTTTATTCCAATGGGTATTTAAGACCAAAATCTTTTGCTCGGATCTACATTCAACGGGACTTTTATAGGGACACGTAGTGTCTCCGCTTAATGGTTGTAAACCAACTTAACTTTGTTTCACCAGTCAAAGCAGGGAAACAAAAGTTAGGGGACATCCGATTGAATTATGTTCAATCAACTAGGAGTTACAATTTTGCAATTGGTTTGGAGATCTACCAATTTTATTATTGCAGTAATCAGCCAAAGCATATATTGTAATAATAAGAATGTGGATCCTAGTCCATTACAATTTATATTTGATATAAATTCGTACTCTTCCGATGAGGTCGTTGAGTATGTGAAAATAATGGAGACAAAATAAATTTGAAAGGCTATGTTTATTTTGATTGCTGAATATTGATCATAGGAATTATGTGTTTTAATTCTCATTTTATTTTATTTCTCTAGGATTGTTGAAATGAATAACTTATCATTGAGAAGCATTTTGGAAACGAACAAATTGGGTGAGCCAAACTTTCTCGACTAGCATCGAAATGTGCATTTGGTGCTTAGGCAAGAAAAGATTGAGTACGTGTTGGACACGCCAATCCCTGCTGCCCCGGAGACTGGTACTGAAGAGGCTGAAACGTTTAACGTTGCAGCTCAGATAAAGCATCAAGAGGATGCTTCCCAGACTCAGTGTGTTATGCTACTCTGGATGACTCCCGAATTGCAAAGGCAGCATGAGAAGATGCTTCCCTTCGAGATGATTAAACATCTGAAGGATCTCTTTGATTTTGAATCTCATTCCGAGATTTATGAAGTGATGAGAGATCTGTTTAGATGTCGATTGTCTGAGGGAGGGAAGGTTTCTCCTCATGTGTTGAAGATGATTGGGCTAATCGCGAAACTTGATTGTTTGGGCATTGAGCTCAAGACCAACGTTGCTGTTTATGCCATTCTTCAGTCGCTTCCCGATTAATATTCGAGTTTCGTGGTAAACTTTAATATGAATAAGACGAAATCCACTATTCCCGAGCTGCATACCATGCTAAAGACCTTTGTGTCTTCCACTGCTAAGGAAAAACCCGTGCTCATGGTGAATGACTCTACTTCTTCTGCTCTGAAAGGAAAGAAGAAGCTAAGGGGCAAGGCAAAGAAAGGCTCCAAGCCAAGCTTCCTTAAGCCCAAAGGTGGAATTAAAAAAAAGGAGAGTGTGGATAAGGATGTATGCCTCCACTGCAAGTAGAAGGGGCATTGGAAGAAGAACTGCAAGGTTCTATCAGCTGAAAAGAAGACACAAGGTGTCTCAGCCACTGGAACATGTATGTTTGTTATTGAGATAAACATGTCCACAAATGATACTAACTGTTGGGTATTAGATACCAGTTGTGTCTCACACATTTGTACCAATGTGCAGGGTCTAAAGCATAGCAGGGCAGTTAGGCTGGGTGAAGTCACCTTACACGTTGGGAATGGAGCAAAAGTTGTTGTTGAACGTGTTGTGTTGGTCCCGAGGCAAACGAGTCTCACACGTGTATGGGAGGGGAATACAAAATGCCCTGAGTCAAAGTCTACTGAGACAATAACACTGAGCAGCTTTCAGAGACTTCAAATTAGCCCAACTGATTTTGAGTTTCTTTTTAACACAAATTCCAAATAAGCTTGGAGTAGATAATGATATTACTGATTACTCAGGAGAGTTGATCAGTTTTACAACTATCTATACTAGCTTATCTAGAGTGCGGAATGTGTAGGACCTAAGATTATACTCGTTTTACTTTGCTGAAAATCTTGTTTTCTCAGTGAAATAGTGGTTAAGGTTGTGATCAACTTAATGCACCTTCAGTGGATTGATTCCAACTGAATATCAGAACACTGAGTATGCTTTCAGTGAAAATATGCAATAGGATAAAATGCAAAACAAAAATCAAACAACACAACAAATTATAGTGGTTCAGAGACTCAAGCTCCTACGTCCACTCTCTCTGATCCTCAGAGAAAATCCTTAACTCACTACTTCTACTACCTCAAGATTTTAGACTGAACTCAGCAGATTACTCACTTTCCACTACGAGTTTTCAGGCTGAACTACTACAGCTTACTCACTCAACACACACAAGCTTTCAGTTTGAACACAAACAGCTTACTAACTTCTTCTCTAGAGCTTTCAAGATGAACACAAGCAGCTTACTCACTCTTTACAACTCTCACTTCTCCAACAACTACACACACAAACTACCTAATCAAAGGGTCTGTGTTTTGGTTGGTTTCCAACTAAGGTGAGATATCCTTTTACAATCAAACACAAGTAAAACGCTAGGATATCTCTAACTAAGCTTTGAATATTCTTGAATCTAGGCTTAGTAAATGAGCTCTCTTCTAAGATGAAACACTTGGGAAATTCAAAGGGTTTCGAGTGCTTCACAATGTATACTTTGAATACGAATGAGCTCTGGAGTTGCTTTGATTTACCATAACCTTGGTTGTGAACAAGGCCTTGGTATTTATAGACAACTCACTAAGAGTCAACTCTTGAAAAACTATCAGTTGGAGAGACAGCTTCAAGGGTTTCCTCTTTCGGTTATTGATGAACGACTATTTTAGAGTTTGATCACACCCTTGCATGTATTAGGATATATGCAGCCACATAGCCAATCACCAACTTCTGTGAACTGGAAGATATCAGCCCTGACATTTCTTTAGAGATATGTCGCTTTCAGTGTCAGTATAGTATGTTGTTGTCGCCTCCTCATTGGTCGAAATCTTCCTTTGAATAGAGACAAGCAAAACGGCTCTATTTAGGTCAACCACACTGAACTGATATGTTCCTTAATGTCCACGAATGTATAACAATCTGTTTGTTTGTATTAAGAATGAACAAAACACTATTCAACTTGAAGTAGCTTCTTCAGGGTCTTTTTGGGTCAGTACAAAACAATCTTTAGGATCTTTTGGTCTTCAGGATCTTCAGTCTTCAGGACATTTTTCTTTAGGGACTTCGGTCTTCTGGATTCTTCTGAGCTACTCAGGAACATCCGAGTCCTTCAGACAAAATCTAAACAAACCTATTGATCTATATTTACTGACTATACAGAGTGCAGATAATCCTGAGTCTTAATATCTATTGAAACCTGATCCTATACTACCCAGATTTCCTGATACATGTCATACTCAGGGGTTTTGGGATCTAATCAAAATCTTTATTAAATTCATCTCCCAACAATTTCCCCCCCTTTTTGATGATTCCAAAACCATCTTGTTACAAGCTTGCAAACACAACAGAAAATAAACTTATCATCTATTCAGGTTTAAATTTCTATAGCAAAAAGAACAAGTAAATAGCAACCATCAAACAATCAGTAAGATAATGAGAAATTATCTTTTTGATCAACATAAATCAGTAGAGTTTTCATTAAAGCACAAAAACCATGAGTACAAGATACAGAAGTTTATCTTTACTCTACTTGAACATAAAACAACATCATTCATCATCAGATTCAATCTCGTCTGTGGGAGGTTCCAAGTTGAACATACAATAGAACTTCTTCTTCAGCTCTTCCCTCTCTTGAATAGTTTGAACATCATTTCCTGTCAGCTCGTGGTATTCATCTTGGTCCACAAAATCAGCACGAATGAAGTCGTAGTTGATCATTCCATTTTTGAACTTTGGTGGAGGATACTTGATCTGTCCAGGTGCCTTCAATTGATAACCCAGTGTATCAAACACATTAAACCATTTCTGGCATTCATCAGTGAAGTTCTTCAGTAGATAGGCAATAAATGCATCATCCCTGTCAGTTATGGATAGCGGCCAGATCTGTAGGATATCATAGTTGAAAACAAACTCTCTCTCTTAGCTGTTTTCCACTTATCATTCAGTTCAATTGGCATCCATTTATCCACATGAGGCCACATCCTCTTCCTTGGCTTTGTGCCTTTCCTCCTGTACACCATCCTTTGAAATCCACCTCGATTCCTCTTAGCCTCTTCTTTTGCTTTTCTGGTCATCCTTGATCCTGACACAGAAACAACAGCTCTCCTCAACTTCTCTACTTCAATCATCTTCACAGAATTATGCCAATCCCATTTAAGTCTTTTGGAGGATACATCATATTCTCCAAATCCTTCTTTGAACAGTTCATCAGTCTTAGAGTCTTTTTCTTTCTGAGTAGTTGTCTCCAGAGTTTCCTCCTCTTCTTCTAACTCTACAATTAACTTTCTTTGAGTGGGCTTCTTACTGACTGGCTTGGCAATAGCTTTAGCTTTTCTCTTCAGGGGCTTTTCAACAAAAGCAGCAGTTTTCTAAGGCATCTTCTGAGGCATCAAGATTCCATGAGCTTCTCCACGCTTACTGGTTTCCCGTTCCCTCTGCCTTTTTGCCCTTTGTTCTATTACCTCCATAACCGCCTCAGGGTGAATCATTATTTCAAGCTCTTTCCTCTTCTCTCCTCTCCGAATTTCAGTAGGAAATTGTTCAATTTTTTTCTCCAAGGGAGGCAATGCTGCAAGCTTGTCATAGATTTCCCCCTTTTTGGCATCATAATATGCAATGATTTGAGATAGGTTCCTGTCCATGTGCATTTGTTCTCTTCCAATGGACCTAACTTTAGCAGCCACCTGAAAATGCTCATCCTGAATCCTTTGAAGAACATTCAGCACTGTAATGGTGTCTTCAGCAAGACCGCCAAAGGTTGATTTCATTTTCTCCGTGAGTGAGACACTCATTTCTTCAACAACAGACCTAATCAACTCCTCTGTCTTAGATTTTAGCAAATCCTCAAGCATTTTCATCCTTAGCTCAAACTTCCTCTCCATCTCATCCTTCACCTCCTTAGCAACATCTCCTAATTGAAGTAGATAGCAAGGTTACCTGATCAGTAGATACCATAGATGTGCTGAGGGTCTCTATGACTTTGCTCTGAGAAGACTGTGCCTCAACAATCTTTGACACTTCTCCAACCAGAAGCTCAAGCTTAGAAATCTGATCAACAATGGGCTCGAGCTTGGTAAGCTTCTCAATAATAGGCGTGAGATCAACAGCTGGTTGTGGAGGAATTGGAGTCTCTTCTTCAGTCTCAGTCTGAATTCGAACAACAACAATTTCGGTCAGTGTTGCAGCAGGTTCTTGATGGGTTTCTCCAAATGTAATCAGTGGAAGTGATGGAGCTTCTTGAGCCTATTCCCCCTGAGCAGTTGCTCCATCCTTAGGCTCAGCCTCCTTCATGCTCCCTTCAGGAATGTCTTCAGCACTTTTGTCCTGAGATGGACCTTGATCATCCTTGTCCTGCTCATTGACACCTTCTTCAGGTTGATCAACAATCTTCCTTTCAGCAAGCTTTTTTAGCACTAAGGCATCAAACTGAAAATGCTTGATCCTCAGTCTTCACTTTCCAAGTCCTGAAAATGCATCAAGCTCAGCCACCTCCTCTGCCCAAAACTCTTCACATCTGAAGTTGCAAATCTTCAGCATCATGGCAAAGGATTGATTTACAATCAGCATGGCTGTCTTTAGTCTAAAAAACATATCCTGAAGATCTGGATAGTTAGCCAGTTCAGGATATTTATCTAAGATGAATCGTTCTGCCTTCTGCTTCCATTCTCTTTCCTCCGCCTCACCTTTCCTGAGTTTCAGGAACAGATGCTTCCTCTCTAGAGCTAGACTGAGCCTCTGAAGGTATGGTAAATATTGGCTCTGAGGGGTGAGTGGGTGGGATCTGAGTTTGGCTTTCTTCAACAGGTTTTTGGGAACCTATGAAGATTTCTCAAGTAATCCGGTCAGTGCCAATACTGGTACCTAGTACATCAGTAAAGACATCCTCATCTCCTCCTCCTTCAGGCAATGTTTCCTCCTTAAGGGTTTCTTGCTCAGTGGCAGTGGCCTGAGAGACAACTTTAGCCAAAGTATCCAAAGGAGATTTCTCTCCTTCCTCCATCTCCCCAATTGTTCTGAGCCGCTTCTTCTTCCGTCTTTGCTCTTCCTGAGCTTTATTTTTCTCTCCCGTCTCTCTTTTTACTTTAACAACTCAAGAGATTTCTTTCTTTTTTCCCTCTCCTCAGGACGTTTCTCAACCACCTTTTGGATTTCTTCTTAGCCACTTCAGCAATGGCCACGTTGTCCTGATCAGATTCAGATTCCTCTGGTTCCACGAGTTCTTTAGGCTCATCCTATCCCGTAGAACTTAGACTTTCAGAAGTCGTCGGTTTCTTCTTCTGTGATTTGGGCTTTCTAAACATGATTCTGTTCCGAGAAAATTCCTTTCCAGACAACAAGAACATGTTTTCCCTTGGCAAAGTTTCAATGAGGAAACTTATCTTTGTGCCAAACAGAACCTTCCCCGTTCTTTGTAAATGCTCCCTTAGCATATTTCAACTTCTGGTTCCGATGTAGTATGTAATCCTACAGAAATTTTAACCAGTTGAAATCCACCACTGGAGAGTCTTCAATTGAGGCCATGAGCCTCAACTTATTCCGGCTCGCCTGCTCCAGACTTTCAGAGGTGCTCATCATGCACTTGGCCACAATGTCAATCAAAACTCTATATTTCAGTTTTAAACACCGTTTGTTCAGAGCCCCCTTCAATTCTACTTTAGACTCAGAAAATCTATCCAAAATTTCTTGTTCTTTTCCAGACATATATAATGCATGGTCTACCCCTCTATTGCACAATTAGAAAACATCATTAATATCTTCAAGCGATAAATGTACCTCTTTTGTACATACTATCTCAGCTTTTGATTTCGCATATGTCCCAAAACTCAACTGCGAAACCAGAGAACCTTGTGCACCTTCTCGTACGTTGACAACGAATTGTAACACCTCTTGTGCTAACTCTAAATCCGGTGTGTTGCTCACCAATCTCTCCAACCGAGCCAACCGGAGCATATTCAATGCTTCTTCTATTATTCAACCGGTGGCTTTATTCTCGATAATCGCCACTACATGTTCAAAATAGGGCTTCTCTGTTTCTGTGAGATCTTTAATCGTGGCATAGCTAGGAAAATCCATTGCAAGAATTTGTGAAACTGGGAAATTTTGAACGTTCGAAGATTAAGGGTTTCGAGATTTTGAACGTTTGTATAGCAAGGAGTGTAAAGTGTTTGATCAAGAGAACACTGGGGTATTTATATGATCTTGGGAATTGATGATCAAGGGCTATGATTAAATCTTCATGGATAAGAAATGAACGATTGAGATTTAATCTGAGATTAAATATAATCTAGAGAGTTATTTTCTATAAATAGCAAATAATCAAATAAGTGTAGCAAATAGTAGCAATTAGGGTGACAAAATGATGTTTCACTCTAATTAAAGCAACCCTTCAGTTCTCTGCCGAAATTATAGCCAATAGAATTCTTTCAAACATTCCCACTTAAAGTTCAGGTCTTTAGTCATTTATTTCCAATGATTACCGAGTGAAATAAATGTTGTGAGTAAATGCATGAGCCAAGTATTGTTTCAGGATTAATTAAATACTTAAGCCTTACTGAATACTGACCTTGATAAAAACCATACTGAGTCTCAGTTTCCATCCTGAGAGATTTTTATCCTGAGTTATTCCTTCCCGAATAACTTCATGCATCTGAAGAACTTCTCCCTTCAGTAAATTTTACTCACCAGGATCCAACATCCCTAATTCTACTAATAGTTTCTGAAATCTTAACTCAGCCAACGACTTAGTAAGAATATCAGCCCTTTGTTTATCAGTATGAATTTTCTCCATCCTGATATCTTTCTTTTCAACATGGTCTTGTTGGGGAATTAATTGTCTGGATCTATACGGGATGATATTTAAATACAAATTTAATTCAAATAATTATTACTAGCATGAATTAATCCTATATTAATTCAAATAATAATTCAACAACAAATCATGCATACAAGTTCGTCACATAAATCCTACGCATGCGGAATTTCTAGGAGTTTACGTGAACTAACCTCTTGGAGTGACAACCGTTGAGAAGATGGATCCCGTTCACACGAACACACCAAAAAGCCTTCTCAAGTATTCACTCGTCCTTTTCCAACAATCTGGTGGTAGGATGCTCGCGAACAATTAACAGAAGGAAAAATAAAATTATGTTGCAACACCTTTGTGGATTTCTAATTTTCCAACACATGGAATTGCATTGGGGATCAAAAATTCATCCCCTATTTATAATACTAAGGGGGGACGAAAATTTAGGGTTATTGGGTGAATGAAATATTTTCTTGCTTCTTCCTCAAGATACAATCTTGAATATATCCAATATATTCTATTTCCCAAAATATCTCCCAAATAAAATCTTCCTCTCCTTATGTTATGGTATTTTTCGAAAATATCACAACAAATAGCCAAGTGGGAGATTTCTTGAATTTAATGAGATAATCTTGTATTCCAAGAATACTTATCTTCATTCCATAAAAAAGTTCAAAGAAAATCTTTCTCCCTCTTTTATTTGTGATTTTCGAAAATAATGAAAAAATTAGGCAACAATAATTTATTTTATTTTAAGCACATTTTTCAGTTATTGGACTTTATGTTTGGGCTACTTGAGGGGCCTTTAGGAGAATTAAGATTGGACCTTCCAATTGGACTTCGAATTTTCAATATTGAGCCACAATATTATTCAAGCACATAAATATTAATTAATCCCACTACATAATTAATATTGCACTATCCATCTTAACCCATATTACTTTTAATATGACTTCCGGTTATTATTTCCCGTGTTTAAGATTATCCATTCCATTAATTAATTTAGGCTACTGAAATAGCTTCATATTAATTAACATCTTTTTCCTTGGTTAAGGAACGTCTCAATATTATTATCCATACTGAAAATTAATTCCACTTGGAAGATTTGGTATGATAAAACTTATGAGCCTCCCAAGGGGACAAATCAAAGAAGACGTACTTGCACACGTTTCACCGTATTAAATCTTAGCAATCGTCGTGTGACCAATATCATTGCCCAAGATACAAGGTATTGAATCTCAATGACCCTCTTCCCATCATAAGTCAAAGCAATGACTATTGATTCCACACGATCCTATTTAAGGGACGGAGATTAAGAAATAATGAACAACTGAGGTCTAATTCTTCTATATTCAGTACTGAAAAATTTGTCCTCCTGTAAGTCCTGTTCAGTACATCATAATGCACTAGTGCAATCTCTTGGTCAAGACAAGCCAATCTGAGCCTTGCACTTCAACCTTTCACGATGGTTTGTTCATTTCCATCTGGATCGTGAATTCTGTACTTTTAGTTACAAGGGACTGTTAATTTAATCTTCTGTGATCTGGTATCACTAAATTAACTACAATGTAACACATACTTATTTATTAAACAGTTATGTAATAAATATATGTAACATTCAATGATATTTAAAGCAACAATGATCAATAATTTAAGATAGAAATTCAGTCTGGTTATTTAAAGCAACAGTGATCAACAAAGTAAAAGCATACTTTCCAGTATAACCCAACAATCTCCCACTTATACTCAAAGTCTGCTTTTAAGTATACTACAACACGTCTCGTGTAGAATCTACGTGACATCTAATGTCACCTACACGAACCTAATAATATCTTTCCCACTTATACTCAAAGCAGATTGGCTACGCACTTGACAACCATTCCTCCCACATGTCTCTTGAATGTTTCCAGAGGCAGACACTTTGTGAAAAGATTAACTAGGTTATTCTCCAATGCGATCTCAGCTACCTCTTCATCTCCTCTCTTAACGATTTCTCGTCTAAGATTTCTTTCCTTTAGTGTGTTTTGTTTGACTCGTGGACTCTTTGGTTCTCTTGAATTTGTAACTGCCTCCAGCAGATATTGCTGGACAAATTCAGAACTACATCCAAGTCCGCTAAGAAGTCTCTCGAGCCAAAACTCTTCTTTCACTGCTTCACAAGCAGTTACTTACTCGGTTCCCATGGTTGAGTTCAGTGATGCATTTCTGCTTCACACTCATCCATTTCATGGCTACACTTCCCAAATGAAAACACACTAACTGAGGCAGATAGTTTTTGGAATCTATGTCTAATTGGAATCCCGAGTCTGTGTAACCGATGGGAATCAAACTGCAGTCCAATGTTCTTTCCCCGGATTACTCTGATATCTTGCTATCATGCCAACGACAAAGCAGATATCTGGCCCCCGTGCACAGCATAGCGTACATAAGGCTTCCGACAGCCGAAGCATAAGGAATTCCTTTCATTTCATCTATCTCCTTTTGCGTCTTCGGGCACATTTCTTTGGATAGATGGATTCCATGTCTGAAAGGTACAAAAACCTTCTTGGAATCATGTATGCTGAATTACTTCAAGACAATGTCTATGTATGAAGCTTGCGATAAGCCTATCATCCTTTTCTTACGATCTCGAGTGATCTTGATCCCAAGGATGTGACCGGCTTCCCCTAAGTCCTTCATATCAAATTATTTTGACAACCATGCCCTTACGTCTGACAAAACCTTTACATCATCTCCGATGAGCAGAATATTGTCTACGTATAGTACTAAGAATACCAATGCAGTTCCGACACGCTTTTTATACACATAACTTTCGAACTCATTTTGATCGAACCCGTAAGCCTTTATAACTTGATCAAAATATTGGTTCCAAGCACGCGATGCTTGCTTTTGTCCGTAGATGGACCTTTTGAGCTTGCAAAAAAGATGTTCTTGGCCTTTTTCAATGAAGCCTTTGGGTTGTTGCATATAGATTTCTTTTTCAGGACTTCCATTGAGGAAAGCTGTCTTGACATCCATTTGCCAGATCTCGAAATCGAGATGTGCAGCTATCGACAAGAGAATACGGATGGACTTCAGCATAGCTACAGGAGAAAACGTTTCCTCATAGTCAATCCCTTCTTTCTGAGTGTAACCTTTTGCCACAAGTCTAGCCTTGAAGGTTTCGACCTTCCCGTCCGATCCTCTTTTTCTCTTGTATACCCACTTGCATCCAATGGGTTTGACCCCATTAAGTGGTTCGACTAGATCCCACACCTTGTTTTGATCCATAGAACCCATTTCGGCTTTCATTGCCGTTTGCCAAGAATCCACATCCTTGTCATGGATTGCCTCTTTGTAAGTCCATGGGTCTGATTCATTTTCACCAGGGATCAAGTCTGACGACTCTCCTATCCCCATGAATCTCTCGGGCTATCTGACAACCCTCCCACTGCTACGAGGTTCCAGTTGTGTAAGTGTGTTGTTTGGTATATCGACTTGTACAGTTGGCATTGAGGTAAGCCCCTTTAGCTTATTCAAGGTAATCTCACTTCTGGGCTTCTTGTCGTTCATATAGTCTTCTTCCAAAAATCTAAAGTGTGTACTGATTACCACATTTTGATCTTCGGGACCATAGAACATGCACCCTTTCGTTCCCTCGGGGTACCCTATAAATAACCTTAATTCTGATCGTGGATCCAATTTACAGGCTTCCTTGTCCAACATGTATACCGGACACCCCCAGATTCTCATGTGTCCCAAACTGGGCTTGAACCCGGTCCACAACTCTTTAGGGGTTTTGGGAACCGATTTGGATGGCACCAAGTTTAGAATGTAAGCCGCTGTTTCCAACTGGTGACCCCAAAACGATTTGGATAGATCTGCATAACTCATCATTGACCTGACCATTTACAAAAGGAGTTATGTTTCTTCGTTCTGCAACCCCATTTTGTTGAGGGGTTCCGGGTGCAGTCAACTGGGATACAATCCCTTCATCTGACAAGTAGTTCAAAAATTCATCGCAGAGGTATTCGCCTCTATGATCAGATCGTAGAGACTTGATACGTTTTCCTATTATTCTCTGTTTGAGCCTTAAAATCCTTGAATTTATCAAAGGGTCTCAAATTTATGCTTCATAAGGAAAATGTACCTAGATCTTGAGTAATCATCGATCAAAATAACGAAATACTCATAACCTCCTCTTGCTTTGATTGACATTGGACCACATATGTTAGTGTGAATGATTTTTAACACTTTTTTGACTCTATTCCCCTTGGCTCCAAATGCCCTCTTGGTCATTTTACCCTCCAAACGTGATTCGCAAGTTGGAAATGGTTCAACCCGGAGAGACTCCAATGAACCATCTTGAACCAACCTTTGGATCCTCTTTGGATTAAAATAACCTAGTCATAGAAGTGTTTCGTTCACATCTGCTGAACGTTTTCTTTTATTGCTAGAAATAGTCGATGTGTTATAGGATGCATTTTGTTAGTGGTGTGCACATATAATAGTATAGAGATTTTTCATCAATGTCCCATAACAGACACACTCATCATTTCGATAAATGATGTCATTCTTATTAGAAGAAAATCAGTATCCATCAAAAGAATTTTGGAAACTGAAAGTGATTTCTTTCTAAAATTTGGAACATAAAAAACGTCTCTTAAAACTAAAATTTTATCACTAAAAGATAAATGCACTTCTCCCACTGCTTTAAACACTACTTTCGTAGAATTGCAATAACCGCTAATTACGTAGCATTGCAATAACTGTTACTTACGTAACATTACCCAGTGTGATGAGGATCTCACTCCCACTAAGTTGTCGGGTCCGCTTGAACCCGTGAAGCAAACGTGATCAGTGGATTTCGTATCAACTACCCACGAATGAGAAGTATACGCAGCTAAACAAGTTTCAACAACTAGTGCGTGAAAATTACCTTTATTTCCGGTCCCCTTTTGGGTTTGGAACAGGCTGACCTCCGATTTCTTCTCAGACCGCAATTAAGCATTTTGTTTGTCGGTCTTCTTCTTGACACCTCTTAATGCCATCTTCTACGAAAATTTCGTATGGACATCTCGCTTCACGATTCTGGTGGTGAAAATTTGTTAAGATCTATCATAATAGCTGCAATGGTTTCCAAGTTTTGGTGTCGATGTTACAACACACCTAACGTTGAAGTCAAGATGATACATTTAGCCATTTTCTTGGATCCCGACCATTGTTTATGATGTCACTTATTTTCTACTTAATCGTAGTCTTAGCGAGTTTAGGTTTGTCAAGGACGGGCTTATGCGCATTGCATGGTCAAAATAATAAATAATTTCCAATCGACATAGTTTCCTATACAACTCTATTGACTTAAAGTATATTAATAATGGATTAAAAGGTTGCGACATGCAGAACTGAAATAAATAACGATTTTGCATAAGCACAAAATTATCACATAATTCGATCACATGTATCATATTAAAATCTCAAAAAAATATGAACATTCATCAGCCAACATCTCAAAACAGTTTAAATAAGCCACGTGGGGTGGGTCATTATTTAAACACATTCAAGCAGGTTACAAACAAGAAAATAGTTACAAACTTTTAATATCCAGATTAATAGTTGGCTCCCACTTGAACAATATAAAATTGACAGAGACTTCGGGGAAGTATATGCATATCAATTTTATACCTAAGTAATAACCATGATTAAATACAGAATTATTATTTCGCTTTGAACGAGCCTCGTGGGAAAGGTCATCGTCACCACTAATAATAATCCACAATCATCCGTTTGGAATTTATTCATGTAAAAGCTATCTTTTGGCTTTCCCGTGGGGGGAATTTCTCCAAAAGAATTCATAAATAAATAAATCATGGAGGCCAAAATTAATTCAATTTTATTATCCGGAATAAAATTGTCAATTAATTATTTAATACATACTTAGTAATTTCGAAAGTGAGATTTTTCCAAAACAATTTCTCATGCATCACATATTCAAAACACAATTAAATATGCAAGAAAAATAAAGAAAACATCAAAACAAAAATTAAACATATTGGGCACATATATCCAATTGTCACGGTTAATTTTGTCATGTCTTGATCTTGAGAAATCGTCTTCATTGCCTTCATCGTTCATCTCGAAAAGCTCCCACTCAACCGTCTCAAAAAAAATTTGTCACGTCAAGCCACGTCATCGACCAGCTCGTGGGTCAGAGTGCACGCCTTGCATTCCTCTGGCCGTGTCGGTCGGCGCCCGTGCGCACGCTTATAAGCGCCTATCGTACGTCGCCCCAGCAGTGCTCGGCAAGTCTCGATAGGCCTCGGCAGGCGCGCCGCATACCAGCGCGCACCCATGTGAGCACTCGCGCGCCCGCCCATGTCGGATCCCACCTCGTGCCACCTCGCCTGCCTGCTTTCGCGGCAGCGCCCTTGGCGCGCGATTCTTTTGCTTTCAAGATGACGCCTCCGCGCCCGTCTTGCCGGCTCGATCTGCTGGCGCTTTCGTATCACTGGCCTCACACCATGCCCGTGCGTGCCTGTGTGCGTCCGCTTCGCTTGCATGCCTCCCTTAGCACGTTTCGCGCGACGCACCCCGCCTGCGCCCGGTTCCGGATCCGTCTTTTAATTCTTCGTCTCTGCCTCCGTTTCTGATCTGGTTACAATTTATTTACAAAAAATAAATAAACCTAGATCTAGACTAGTCTATTACATTGAACGAGTCAAAGAAATCCTAATCTACTCGTGGATTTTCTCATGAGGCAAAACGAATTCGAATGAATCGAATTAAAAACCACAATTTATATGCATGCATAAATAAACATTCATCAAATACCATGACAATTGGATACCTGCAAAAAGGATCTAGCAATTCTACTATCCATTCTAAATTTAATAAATAACAAATTAAATTACAATTTAAAATTCAGAGCCTGAAACCGTGGCTCTGATACCAGTTGTTGGGGAATTAATTGACTGGATTTATTCGGGATGAATATTTAAATACAAATTTAATTCTAACAATTATTACTAGCATGAATTAATCCTAAATTAATTCAAATAATAATTCAACAACAAATCAGGCATACAAGTTCGTCACATAAATCCTACGCATGTAGAATTGCTAGGAGTTTACGTGAACTAACCTCTTGGAGTGACAACTGTTGAGAAGATGGATCTCGTTCACACGAACACACCAAAAAGCCTTCTCAAGTATTCCCTCGTCCTTGTCCAACAATCCGGTGGTAGGATGCTCGCGAACAATTAACAAAAGTAAAAATAAAATTATGTTGCACCACCTTTGTGGATTTCTAATTTTTTCAACACATGGAATTGCATTGGGGATGAAAATTCATCCCCTATTTATAATACTAAGGAGGGGACGAAAATTTAGGGTTATTGGGTGATTGAGAAATTTCCTTGTTTCTTCCTCAAGATACAATCTTGAATATATACAATATATTCTATTTCTCAAAATATCTCCCAAATAAAATCTTCCTCTCCTTATGTTATGGTATTTTTCGAAAATATCACAAAAAATAGCCAAGTGGGAGATTTCTTGAATTTAATGAGATAATCTTGTATTCCAAGAATACTTATCTTCATTCCATAACAAAATTCAAATAAAATCTTTCTCCCTCTTTTATTTGTGATTTTCGAAAATAATGAAAAAATTAGGCAACAATAATTTATTTTATTTTAATCACATTTTTCAGTTATTGGACTTTTTGTTTGGGCTACTTGAGGGGCATTTAGGAGAATTAAGATTGGACCTTCCAATGGACTTTGAATTTTCAATATTGAGCCACAATATTATTCAAGGCCATAAATATTAATTAATCCCACTACATAATTAATATTGCACTATCCATCTTAACCCATATTACTGTTAATATGGCTCCCTATTATTATTTCTCGTGTTTAAGATTATCCAGTCCATTAATTAATTTAGGCCACTGAAATAGCTTCATATTAATTAACATCTTTTTCCTTGGTTAAGGAACGACTCAACATTATTATCCATACCGGAAATTAATTCCACTTGCAAGATTTGGTATGATAAAAATTATGAGCCTCCCAAGGGGACAAATCAAAGAAGACGTACTTGCACACGTTTCACCGTATTAAATCTTAGTAATCGTTGTGTAACCAATATCATTGCCCAAGATACAAGGTATTGAATCTCAATGATCCTCTTCCCATCATAAGTCAAAGCAATGGCTATTGATTCCACACGATCCTATTTAAGGGAAAGAGATTAAGAAATAATGAACCACTGAGGTCTAATTCTTCTATATTCAAAACTGAAGAATTTGTCCTCCTGTAGGTCTTGTTCAATACATCATAATGCACTAGCGCAATCTCTTGGTCAAGACAAGTCAATCTGAGCCTTGCACTTCAACCTTTCACGATGGTTTATTCATTTCCATCTGGGTCGTGAATTCTGTACTTTTAGTTACAAGGGACTGTAAATTTAATCTTCTGTGATCTGGTATCACTAAATTAACTACAATGTAACACGTACTTATTTATTGAATAATTATGCTGTAAATATATATAACATTCAATGATATTTAAAGCATCAGTGATAAATAATTTATTTCAGCAAATAAGATAGAAATTCAGTCTGATTATACAAAGTAAATGAATACTTTCCAATATAACCCCAACAGGTCTCTAATGAAATGATGTCTGATGTCAACATGTTTGCATCTGGTGTGCAATACCGGATTTTGTGAAATAGCAATAGCACTGTTATTGTTACAAAATATAGGTACTTCATTGGCTATAATCTTATAATCCATCAATTGTTGCCTTAGCTAAAGAATCTGTGCACAGCAGCTCCCTGCAGCCACCATAATCAACATCTGAATAACCAGTTAATTCAAGGTTATCATCAGCTTGGTACCACAATCCTCTATTCACAGTGCCTTTAAGATATCTCAGAATCTTTTTGGCAGCTTCCATGTGACTAGCCTTAGGATTGGCTTGGTATCTTGCACATATCCCAACAGCAAAAGTAATGTCAGGCCTACTTGCTGTGAGATAGAGCAATGATCCAATGATCCCTCTATAATCAGTGTGGTTAACTGACTTGCCTTCAGGATCAGGATCCATCTTATAGTTAGTATTCATAGGAATTCTAACTACATTACAATTTTGTACACCATACTTAGCAATCAGATCTCTAGTGTACTTTGCTTGATTGATGAAAATTCCTTCTTTTGACTGTTTCACCTGAAGTCCTAGAAAAAAATTCATCTCCCCCATCATTGACATCTGAAACTTTCCTTTCATCATGGCAGAAAACTTTTCACACATCTGATGATTAGGAGATCCAAAAATGATGTCATCCACATAAATCTGAACAAGTAAGATATATTTCCCATCTTCTATCCTGAACAAGGTTCTATCAACAGTCACTTTGGTAAAACCATGGTCAGTAAGAAATTGAGATAGAGTATCATACCATGCTCTGGGTGCTTGCTTCAGACCATACAAAGTTTTTCTAAGCCTGTAAACTTGGTCATTCTGACTGAAGCCTGGAGGTTGTTCCACATAAACCTCTTCTTTAAGCACACCATTCAGAAATGCACTTTTCACATCCATCTGATATACTATGAACTTCATATGATCAGCATATGCAAGAAACAATCTAATGGTTTCTAGTCTTGCAACTGGTGCAAAGATTTCATCATAATCCAAGCCTTCTTCTTAGAAATAACCTTGTGCAACTAGTCTTGCCTTGTTTCTTACAATGACATTGTTCTCATCTCTTTTGTTCTCGAATACCCATTTAGTTCCAATCACATTGTGCCTCTTAGGTCTATCTACTAGCTCCCAAACTTCATTTCTTGAAAATTGGTTCAGCTCCTCTTGCATAGCAATAATCCAGAATGAATCTTGAAGAGCTTCTTCAATCTCAGTGGGTTCTTTCTCAGATTGGAAACAACAGAACAAGGCACTTTCTCCATGGAACCTTCTTGTCTTAACTCCTTCAGATGGATCTCCTACGATCTGAGTTGTAGGGTGGCTATCTAACCATGTTCTCCTGGATGTTCCCCCTTCAGTAGTATCCTCAACATCAGAAATGGTAGGTTCGGGTAATTCATTAAATTCAGGGAACAGCAAGAAAGGAGAAAGGGAATCATCTTCCTCAGGGGAAATTCCATTCAGAACATTGTCAGTGACATTTGTTTCCCCTTGGTTGATAGATTCAGAGTTTGCCTCAGCTGTGACCACATCTTCATCGGCATTACATACCTGAGTCTGAACTGGGGTTTGTTCAGATGGGTCAGCTTCAGTGGTTGGCTTTCCTTCAGTGGAGAACTATCATCCTGAGTTTCACCAGCCTGAGTATTCCCATCCTGAGACTCTTCTTCCTCTGAGTCAGTTTCACTCCATTCATAGTAAGTAATTGATTTCTTCTTTTCAAGCTCAGATGATGGTTTGAAATTCTTCTTCAGGCTAAGTCTGGTGATCCTCTTTGTCAAGTCTCCTGAATTATCTTCATGTTTCTTATGAACACAATTAGATTCATCAAAAACAATGTGAGGTGTTTCTTCTACAATAAGGTTCCTACAGTTGTAAACCCTGAAGGCTTTACTAATTTCAGAATATCCCAATAATATTTCTTCATCAGCTTTGCTATCAAAAAATTTCAACTGATCTTTACCATTATTGTGTATGAAACACTTACAACCAAACACACGAAAGAAAGAAACAAGAGGCTTCCATTCATTCCACAACTTATATGGTGTTTTGCCTTGATTCTTTGTCAGCATGGATCTGTTCTGAGAATAGCATGCAGTGTTGACTGCCTCAACCTAAAATCTCATAGGATTGTCAGCTTCAGCAATCATTGTTCTTGCAGCTTCTTTTAGGGTCCTATTTCTTCTTTCAGCAACACCATTTTGTTGAGGGGTCCTTGCAGCTGGTGTTTCATGAGCTATTCCATTTGCTGCACAATAACCAGATATAATATGGTTGATAAACTCAGTTCCTTTATCTGATCTGATTTTGACCACACTCAGATTCTTTTCATTACTGAGCCTTTTCAGTAATTCTGGCAGTTTTGTCTGAGTCTCATTCTTACTGAGTAAGAATATGACCCATGTGTATCTAGAGTAGTCATCAACTACTACCAATGTATATTTCCTGCCATTTGTGCTTACAGGTGTTACTGGACCAAAGAGATCCATATGTAACAGTTGAAGTATTCTATCAGTAGACACTTCTACTATACTTTTGAATGATGCTCTAATTTGTTTGCCTTTCTGACAAACATCACATACATGATCCTTACTGAACACTTCATTTGGTAACCCCCTTACAAGTGCTAATCTTGCAAGTTTATTCAGGGTTTTGAAGTTTAAGTGATTCAGTCTTTTGTGCCATAACCAACTGCTTTCAGTAACCTTTTTAGCCATTAAACATGTATCTATAGGAGTTAGTCTCCAATCAGCAAGATACACATTTCCTTTTCTAGTACCAGTCAGTAGTACTTGTTGTGAAACATTATCTTTCACATAGCACAAATTATTTGAGAATTCAACAATGAATCCTTTATCACATAAATGGCTGATAGAAAGCAAGTTATGCTTTAAACCAGACACATATGATACACCATGGATATGAACAGTATCAACTTCAAGTGTTCCATATCCTTCGGTCTGTCCTTTGGAGTTGTCTCCAAATGTTATCTGAGGGCCTTTTTGTTCAACATAGTCAATGAGCAAATGTTTGTATCCTGTCATATGTCTTGAGCATCCACTGTCCAAGTACCATGCAGCAGGTGCAATTTCAGTTCCACTCATCAAGGCTATGTTGTCTTCCTCCAGCTCAGCACCCTTTTCCTTCACCTGAAACAAAATTAGTCCTTAGGTACCCATTTGGTGTAGGGTCCTACCAGGTTATTTGTACCTTTTGGAACCCAAATCTGCCTCACAACTCTAATTACTTTAGAGTGGCTGATTTGTATTCCATAAACATATACATACACATTCACCACCTTAGATGCCTTGGTAGTCCCCTGTGTATGAGTGCCAACCTTAGCATGAACATGAGCCTTAGAGTTCTTCTTTGGTTTAGGCCTCTTGTTCTAGTGCTTTGGCTTTGGTGCAGCTGATCTCTGTTTCTGCGGACTTAGGTTCAGAAAACCTTCACCCTTAGGCAAGTGGGGTTTAGGTTGCTTGTACTGAAATTGGGGTCTTTCAGTAACCTGAGGACTTGGTCTCCTCATCTGAGAATTTATCGGCTGAGTGTTTCTCTTCTGAGGATTCCTCTGATGGTTCAGGACAGATTTCTTCAGGTTGGTATTCTTAGCTTGAGGCTTCGAAGTACTGGCCTGAGGATTTCCTAATGAGTGTTCAGGTTTTCTAGCCCTTTCCTGAGGTTTGGGTTTTCTTTCCTGAACCTTCAGGTTTTCTGAAACCATAGGTCCTTTACCCTTGTCTAAAACACGGGGTTGTTCTTCAATAAGAAGATCAGTACGAACCGCCGGTTTAACAAAGTAGTCTTAGTGCCACTTGTAGAAGAAGCATTCAGAAAATCATGTGAGGTTCCCCCTGGATTATATCCCAATCTTGCTGGGATACTTCTTGTCTCTTTTGGCTTGCCTCTCCTTTCTTTCCTTGGAAGTTAACTCAGGACAGTCATACAGGAAGTGACCTTTCTTCTTGCAGTTGTAGCATCTGTTGGCATCATCATCCTGACCAGTTTCCTCTTTGGATTTGTAGTCCTTCTTTCTGGATGAGGATCCTTCAGCTTTGTGGTCCTTCTTCTTCTCAGTAGACTTCTCTTCAGCTTCTGAGTTATTCTTGTTCCTATACCTGGTATCTTTTAAATACCTCTTATATTTGCCAAATCTGCTGTTCATTTTCTCAAACCTTCTTGCCATCAGGGCAATTGTCTCATCTTTTTCATCCTGAATTTTGTTAGATGAGATCTCAGGTTCTTTAGAATTGCAGATTTTTCCTTGTGCTTTGAAAGCCACATTTTTGCTAGATGAAGTATCATCTTTGCTGTCAGATTTCTTAGTTTTGTTATCAATGACAAATTCATATGCTTTCAACTCAGAGAAAACCTGTTGATATGGCATAGAAGCAATATCTTTGGTGTTCTCAATCACCACAGCATGTATATCCCATTCCTTAGAAAGTCCTCTAAGAATTTTCAGAGCAATTTCTCTTTTACGATATCTTTTTCCAAGAGCACTCAGATCATTCATAATGCTAGTGAATATGACCTCAAGTCGTTCAATAGATTAACCATCTTCCATTTCAAAATCATCAAATTTGGCAATAGCCATATATAGTTTGTTTTCTTTGATATGAACAGTGCCCTGACACATTATAGCAGGTGTGTCCCAAATTTCTTTGGCAGTTTTACAGTGGGAAATCATTCCCATAACACCATCATCAATAGCGTTATACAGTGTATCCTTAGCAATATAATCCAAGTTAACCAACTTCCTCTCTTCAGGAGTAAGCTGATCATCAACTTTGGGAAATTCATCCCTTGGATCATCTCTTTCATTATCAGTCAATCTGGGATTCACAACCTTATACTCAAAAGGTCCTTGACACACAACTCTCCACATTCTCTCATGTTTAGAGTACAGATGTGCCTGCATTCTCAATCTCCACAGATCATAGTTCTCAACAGAGAACATAGGTAGTTTCTTAGAAGGCATGATGAATGAGCCTTGTAAGATATCAGCAGAAGATCTATTCAGTAGACCACCAAGACTTATGGCCACCAAAGCAAGTGGTCAAATGAACCACTGCTCTGATACCACTTGTTGGTCTCGAGGTAAATGAGTCTCACACGTGTATGGGGGGGGAATACACGTGTATAGTGATTTTTAAACTTTTCAGTAAAAAACTATAATCAGTGAGTCAGGATTTCCTGAAGGTTAGTCGTGAGAAGCTCAAAATGCCCTGAGTCAAAGTCTACTGAGACAATAACACTGAGCGGCTTTCAGAGACTTCAAATTAGCCCAACTGATTCTGAGTTTCTTTTTAACACAGATTCCAAATAAGATTGGAGTAGATAATGATAATACTGACTACTCAGGTGGGTTGATCAGTTTGACAACTATCTATACTAGCTTATCTAGAGTGCGGAATGTGTAGGCCCTAAGATTATACTCGTTTTACTTTGCTGAAAATCTTGTTTTCTCAGTGAAATAGTGGTTAAGGCTGTGTCAACTTAATGCACCTTCAGTGGATTGATTCCAACTGAATATTAGAAAACTGAGTATGCTTTCAGTGAAAATATGCAACAGGATAAAATGCAAAACAGAAAGCAAACAACACAACAAATTATAGTGGTTCAGAGACTCAACCTCCTATGTCCACTCTCTCTGATCCTTAGAGAAATTCCTTAACTCACTACTTCTACTACCTCAAGCTTTCAGACTGAACTCAGTAGCTTACTCACTTTCCACTACGAGTTTTCAGGCTGAACTACTACAGCTTACTCACTCAACACACACAAGCTTTCAGACTGAACACTGTTGGGAAATTATGGGTGCCCGGATCTATTCGAGATGATTTTAAATACATATTTAAATTAAACAATTAATTATTAACATGAATTAATCCTAAATCAATTCAACATAATAATTAAACAAGCAATAAGCATCATGCGTACACGTAATCCACGTAAATCCTAAGCATGCGGAATCTAGGAGTTACGAGATTACATACCTCTTGTAGAGACAACCTTTGAGATGATGGATCAACCCAAAGACCCTTCCCAAATATGTCCCAAGTCCATGAACATAATCTGGTGGGAGGATTCACATGAACGATTTTAATAAAGGAGAAAAATAAAATATTTTGCCACCACCTTTGTGGATTTCTAATATTTCCAACACATGGAATTGGACTTGGGAATGAAAAATTCATCCCCTATTTATAGGGACAGGGGTGGCCGATTTTTTTGTGTAAAAAATAAGGAAGAAAATCTTTTCTTGGTCTCCAAGAAATCTTGAATATATCTCCTATATTCTTTTCTCCTTAATTAAATTTTCCATAAAAATCTCTTCCCCTTCTTATCCCATAAATTTTGAAATTTTACAAGATTTGATTTCTTGAATTTATGGGATAATTATGTATTCCAAGAATACTTATCTCTTTCCATAAAATATCTACAAGAAAATCAAGAAAATCTTTTCTTCCTTTTCCTACAATTTTCGAAATTTTCAAGAAATATTAGGCAAGAATATTTTCTTCTCCTTTTCATTAATTGGACTTTAATTGGGCTATTTGAGGGGCCTTTAGGAGAATTAAGATTGGACCTTCAATGGATTATGAAGCTATATTATTGGGCCAATTATTATTCATGTCCATTAATATTAATTTACTGCACTATAAAATTAATATTGATCTATCCATCTTAACCCATATTACGACTTTACTATATTATGGCTCCCGGTCATTATTTCCCGTGTTTAAGATTATCTTAGTCCATTAATTAATTAAGCCACTGAACAAGCTTTATATTAATTAATATCTTTGTCCTTGGAGTAAAGACAACTCAACATTATTATCCATACCAGAAGTAAATTTCCACTTGCAAGATTTGGTATGATAAAGATTCTGAGCCCACCAAGGGGACAAATCAAGCAAGATGTACTTGCACACAATTCTCCATATTAAATGTCAGCAATCGTCATGTAATTAATAATATTGCCCAAGATATAAGGTATCGAATCACATTGACTCTCTTCCTATCATAAGTCAAACCAATAGTTATTAATTCCACACGATCGTATTTAGGGGATGGAGATTAAGAAATAACACACCACTGAGGTCTAATTCTTGTATATTCAGTACCGAAGAATTTATCCCCCTGTAGGTCTTTATTGAGTGCATCTAAATGCACTAGTATAATCTCTTGGTCAAGACAAGCCAATCTGAGCCTTATACATCAACCTTTCATGATGGTTTGTTCATTTCCATCTGGGTTGTGAATTTGTACTTAATTACGAGGAGTTGTTAATTTGATCTTCTGTGATCTGGTATCACCAAATTAACTACAACGTAATAAGTACTTAACTTATTGAACGAGTTTGCAATAAATATATATAACATTCATTCATATTTAATGCAACAGTGATTAATATATTATTTCAGTTAATAAATAAGAAAATTCAGTTTGGTTATACAAAGTAAAAGCATACTTTTCAGTATAACCCCAACAAACACAAGCAGCTTACTAACTTCTTCTCTAGAGCTTTCAAGTTGAACACAAGCAGCTTACTCACTCTTTACAACTCTTACTTGTCCAACAACTACACACACAAACTACCTAGTCAAAGGGTTTGGGGTTTGGTTGGTTTCCAACTAAGGTGAAATATGCTTTTACAATCAAACACAAGTAAAGGGCTAGGATATCTCTAACTAAGCTTTGAATATTCTTGAATCTAGGCTTAGTAAATCAACTCTCTTCTATGATGAAACATTTGGGAAATTCTAAGGGTATCGAGTGCTTCACAATGTATACTTTGAATACGAATGAGCTCTGGAGCTGCTTTGATTTCCCGTAACATAGGTTGTGAACAAGGCCTTGGTATATATAGACAACTCAGTAAGAGTCTACTCTTGAAAAACTATCCGTTGGAGAGACAACTTCAAGGGTTTCCTTTTTTGGTTATTGTGGAACGGCTATTTTAGGGTTTGAACACACCCTTGCATGTATTAGGAAATATGCAGCCACGTAGCCAATCACCAACTTCTATGAATTGGAAGATATTAGCCCTGACATTTCTTCAGAGATATGTCGCTTTCAGTGTCAGTATAGTACGTTGTTGTCGCCTCCTCATTGGTCGAAATCTTCCTTTGAACAGAGACAAGCAAAACAACTCTATTTAGGTCAACCACACTGAACTGATATGTTCCTTAATGTCCATGAATCTATAATATTCTATTTGTTTGTACTAAGAATGAACAAAACAGTATTCAACTTGAAGTAGCTTGTTTAGGGTCTTTTTGGGTCAGTACAAAACAATCTTCAGGATCATTTGGTCTTCAGGATCTTCAGTCTTCAGGACTTTCTTCTTTAGGGACTTCGGTCTTCTGGATTCTTCTGAGCTACTCTAGAACATCTGAGTCCTTCAGGCAAAATCAAAACAAACCTATTTCTCCCTGATCTATATCTGCTGACTATACAGAGTGCAGATAATCCTGAGTCTTAATATCTATTGAAACTTGATCCTATACTACCAAGATGTCCTGATACATGTCATACTCAGGGGTTTTGGGATCTAATCAAAATCTTTATTAAATTCATCTCCCAATATGTTGGCATTTATGTTTAAGACTTACTCTCTGGTTTTAGACTTGAACTAAATAATTGTTATTTCGTTCCTTCTATTACTCACAACATTATTTCTATTCCCATGATAGACATTGAAGGGTTTTCCTTCCATTTTGCAAACAATAATTATTATTTTTCGCTTAATGGTGATGTTTATGGAAATGCTCCTTTATCGAATGGTCAATACTTGTTGCATTGTGGACATAATATTCTTAATATACAAAACAAACGACTCAAACTTAGTAATCATGAAAACCCAACTTACTTGTGGCATTGTAGACTTGGTCATGCAAATGAGAATAGGATTGAAAGGTTAAAGAAGTTAGACTACTTAACCCCATTCGACTTTGAGTCTTATGGAAATTGTGAATCCTGTCCCAAGGGCAAAATGACCAACAAACCCTTTTCTGGGAAAGGGGTTCGTGCCAAAGAAGTTCAAGACTTGATTCACAGTTATATCTATGGACCATTGCTCACTCTACTAGGGGTCACTTCGCCTACTTCATCACTTTTACTGACGATTTCTCAAGATATGGATATGTGTATCTTATTGGTGTGGAAAATAATGTCTACGGTTTGACTAAGAATTCAATGAAGATTTCGGTGGTTGAATTTATAAAAAAGGCTCCAAACTTCTGTATGCAGGGACCTCACCAGATTTATCGCAGGTACCTGAAAAACAAGCCGGAGGGGGTTCCGGCGTAGACTCTCCGACGCTAAATTCAGTGACTGTTTTATCTCACGTAAAAGGGGTAATAAGATCTTGAACTTTAGATATCTTAGTAAAGTAAGTGCTTGTGTGTCTTATGATACCTGGAAGGAGGTATTTATACACCTCCGATAAAACACCCCCCATATTCCTTCTCCTCCTCCCACGTTCCCGTCGTGGGTCTGGTTCTCTTCCTTCTCCTTTTCCCACATTTGCATGTTCTTTCCCCTGGTTTTCGGATTAGATTAACAGCTTCGCTCTTACCCCGTGTATTTCTCAATGGTTAGGCTTGTAGACTTCAGTTTCCTGGATATCCAGAACTGAATCTCTCTTCCACTCCATCTGACTCACTCGGATCCTTCATCCCTAGTCGCCGATAGCCCCTCTTTCCTACGGTTGAGATATGCTTCACTCTTTTAGAACAAATCATCCCACAGTTCTCGGTAACGCCCTCTGGGCCTCGATTAAAGACCCGAATCTCCTCAACCCACTATCCATTGGGCCGCTTGGCATAATCTAGCCCGAGTACTTGATATTTATTCCCCTAATTTAAGCGATCAAATCTTCGGGCTTCATCTCTTTAGACCCCTTTGGGCTTAGGACTCCTTCGGGCCCAGTTGTCCCTCGAGCTCGAGCCCAATATCCTGTATTCTTCCGTCAATTACTCTAGTTAAGAATGCCACGCGTCACCTGCCTACTGGCTAACACAAATATTCCCCATCAAATACTCCCCCCCGACTCTCGAGAAGTGATTTACTCTTGAGAGGACGCTAATCCCTCCAGGTCCCTGGGTATTCATACCTCTAATGAGACGCGTAACTTTTAGTCTCTTGCTATATTTTCCCGCCTGGGCTTCCTGTTCAAGTGTCTTTTCGAATTCTGATGAATGCGGGCCCAAGTGCTACACCGTCTAATCCCTCCACTTAGCGTCTCCTAATCATTTTCCTTCCCTTTTTCTCTTTGAGATTCTTCGTTGTTATCCTTCTTTCTTTCATCTCGATTTTCCTTTTCTCCAGTCCAATCCTTCTTCAGGCGTTCACACGAGTTTTCCCAAGTCTCCAGGTACAGTCTTTCATCCCTTCTTATGTGATAGTTTCGTTATCGCTCCTATGTCAAATCCTAGGACTGTCGCTGATTGAAAGGCGGATCCCGATTGGGTAACCGAGGATTCCGAGTTAGATCCTGACATTTTCGCCGATTACCGGGATGATAAGCTTATTCCTCCATCATACCGGGTTCAACTCCCCCAGGAAGGGGAGAGACCCAACCATCCTCCGTCGGATCCTACTGGTGAAAGAACCCTAGCCTTTTGGCATGCACATCTAGAAGCTGGTCTTCGCTTTGCCATCCCCTCATACCTCTGTGAAATCTCTAATTTGTTTCGAATTCCTCTGAATCAATTCGCTCCTAATGCTATTAGGTCTATGCTCTCATTTTTCATGTTGATAAAAGGCAACGGGAGTGACCCTACTGCCCGTATGGTTTGCTCCGAATACACCTGTAAATCTGTGGGTGCGTTCTTTTATGTGTGTGTTCGTCATCTGAACGAATGTAAATTTATGTGCAAAGTTTCTAATGCCAATAGGGATTGGGTTAACCACTGGTTCTTTGTGACTCCTGATGCTCCTTGGGGTTTTGCTAGCCAGGATTGTATCTATCAGAATCCCTCCCCTTCTATTCCCCACCATCCGCTTTCACCTGTTACTCTGCAAATCATAAATAATTTGAACATTCATGCCATAAAAAATACCTATTCACTCACAACCTTATGTTCCAATCCACGTTTGCTTTCACACTTAAGGTTCAGCCCCGTTCAAGTTCCCTTAAGGCCCGTGGATGGTAATCCTTTACTTGCTTCGTCATGTTATTTATATCATCGGACTTGGTAAATTTATAACTTGTGCCTTCGTCTTTTGCAGAGATGTTGTGGAAAAGTAATCTCTTTGAAGAGACTTCCAAGTCAGATAACCCGGAAAAGGTAGATGCTTCTGTCCAGCCTACCATCCAGGAACCTTCAAAACCCATTCCCGAGAATGTCCCAGCTCATAGCACCACCCAGCCAAACTTGGAGTCTGGTGAGTAGGCCCCCGTGAATAGCAGCGTTTCAAAGCTATCCAAACACCTCAAAGGTAAAGGTGTACCGTCCTCCAGCTCCCAACCTATTTCCGAGATGCGTCATAAGTACCGCACCAGTCAATCCGCAGGGGCTTCTGCTACCCCGAGATTCGATATTTTGGCAGGCCTCTCTCATTGGCTGAAGCTACCAAGTTGCAACTCTTGAGTAGGGAGGAGAAACAACGGCTAATCGCGGATTACTATGCTCAGGTTAAATGTCTTGATCATCTTCGTGTTCAATTTTCCGCTATATGTGTTCCTTACTTTCTAACTTCTCATTTTCTATTTCTCAGCTCGAGGTGTTACTCTCAGATATGTCTACTTATGAAGGAGCTCAACTTGCTGCACATGTGTCTTCTCTAGAGGAGTCTCTCTCCACTAAAACGAAGAAACACACCGTATTTCAAACTCGGTTAAGTGGTGGAGGCTCTTTCAAGAAACCGGATGCTCATAATACTACTCGGAAGTGGATCTTCTTTGTGAAAGTACTTTGAAGTACGCTCAAGCTCAGGTTGGGTCTCGTGTTGTTTTGGAGGAGATGGTGACTAAAGAGGCCGAATTCTTGGGGTTCAAGCGGTGTATCAATATATTGTTCGAGACTGAGGCCGGTTAACAACTTCTTCAAGTGAAGCATTTCTTCAGCAGTGGAAAAATATCAGCAACACGTCAGCTACTTGTCCGACATGGTGGCTTACGTGAAGCATTTCTTCAAATTGATGGTTTTAGGAGGCCCGTGGCTCGGAGGAAGCCGCTGACTTTCCCGGAACTTATGACAAACAGAAAGCTCTGGAAGCAGTAGAGCCTCCTAGCTGTTTTGTAGGTGATGCCAATGGTGACGTTGAAGAGAGGTGGTGGTTGCCCCTCATTAGTGAGGAAGTACGCCGGCTTCTCCAGAGGGTCCGAGGGTTAGAGGACTTAGTTCCTGCCGGCGCTCCCCTTTGTCCTTTGTAACATGTCTCTTCAGCCTGCTCTGAGCAAACTCTCAGTGTTTCCACCTGATTGACCACTCCCTAAATGCCCTATCAAGATATCTTTGGTGCCTCTGGGTCATTATTACATGCGCTCTCGCTCGAAATCGAATTTCTTCCCCGCTTTCTTCCTTAGATGATCAAGTTCTCCTTTCTTAATTGTCTTCTTAAATGCAACTTTTGTTCTGATGGGCTGTGTCCCTTTATGACTGAATTGTTATTTTCTGAATACTTGTGGTTTTTTGCTTAGATCATCCATCCCCGCTCCTGACTAGGGGGATGATCTCTTAGCTTTTGGCGAACAATTTCCTAGATTGCTCTTCTCCGTGGGGAACGTAATCTGGACAACGTTTGTTGTTCGCAGGACCATCCCCTACTCCCCCCTATAAATTATGCTTTTCTATAACTCTCTTTCTGGCCAAAGTGGTATTTGGCCTTATTATGTTGTTCGTTTGTTGGGATATCGGTAGGAACAGGGATTCAAAAGTGTCTTCCCCATATCACAATAGATACATGCCTTTCTTTCTCATTTATATTCATGATATGCAAGGAAAAAAATTTAAGTGAGTACTTAAATAAGATTGCACAAATACCTCTAGGTGAGAGATTTCGTTCTCTTTGCTCTATGGATTTTTTCCCCCCGGAGTCGCTGTTTCTGCCTTCCTTTATTAGCTGTCATGGTATTTTGAAAATAGATCTTTATTTTTCATTTTCATGTACGTCCTCAAGGTCGAGTTTTCCTACAGTAGGGTCTTCTTCTCTAGGGCCTTAATCTTTTAGTACTTTTAGAAAAGGACTCAACTCGACACCCTTTTGAGGGCCTTAATTTCTCCATATCTTTACTCAAAAAGGATTAATTCGACACCCTTTTATGGGCCTTAATTTTTCAATGTCTTTAAAAAAGACTAAATTCGACACCCTTTTGAGGGCCTTAATTTCTCAGTGACTTTATTCAAAAAGGCTTAATTCGACACCCTTTTATGGGCCTTAATTTCTCAGCAAAAAGACTTCATTCGACACCCTTTTGAGGGCCTTAATATCCTCAATGTCTTTATTCAAAAAGACTTAATTCGACACCCTTTTGAGGGCCTTAATTTCTCAGTGTCTTAATCCGAAAAGACTTAATTCGACACCCTTTTGAGGGCCTTAATTTCTCAGTGTCTTTATTCAAAAAGACTTAGGGCCTTCATTTCTCAGTGTCTTTATCCGAAAAGACTTAATTCGACACCCTTTTGAGGGCCTTAATTTCTCAGTGTCTTTATTCAAAAAGACTTAATTCAACACCCTTTTGAGGGCCTTAGTTTATCAGTGTCTTTATTCGAAAAGACTTAATTCGACACCCTTTTGAGGGCCTTAATTTCTCAAATAACTCAAGTAATTTAAAAGGAAATATGCATGCTTCATTGATATAGTAAAGGGTAAATCAACATAGATCGTAGATCACTCAGATCTATGCTGGCCTAATCAAAACCTCCTTATAGTAAAACCCAGTGGGAAACCTATAAGCAGGAAAAAAGTACCGGTGAAGTTAAAAACAATGCAAAAACTTTAACCAGCTTCTCCTTCCACTTCCCCGAGGATGTTTGCTTTCTCAAATATAGAATTTCTTCAAATTACACACGTTCCAAGGGCGTACACTCTGTCTTCCTTCCATGTCTTGAATTATGTATGCTCCTCCTTTCAGTGCCTGTGTGACTTTATAAGGACCCTCCCAGTTAGGTTCCAGCTTTCCTGTGTTCTTCAAAGCATCGGCCCTTCGAAGGACCAGATCTCCCTCCTTGAACTTCCTCATAATCACTTTCCTGTTGTATGTAGCTTTGATTTGGCTTTTATATTTTTCTGCTTTCAGATGGACAATTTTCCTTTCTTCATCCAGCATATCTAGGTTCTCCCGCATCAATGCCTCATTGCGTTCCTCCTCAAAATGCAGGAGTCTATGAGATTCAATCCCTACCTCTGCAGGAATTACTGCCGCTGCTCCATACACTAAGTGGAAAGGCAATTCTCTTGTTGCCCTCCTTGGCGTAGTTCGATAAGCCCATAAGACTGCTTAAAACTCATCGACCCACCTTCCTCCTGACTTGTCCTGTCTAGTTCGTATCCCGTTAACAATAGTCCTATTAGTCACCTCCACTTACCCATTTGCTTGAGGGTGTGCCACTAATGTGAATTTCTGAATTATTCCCATCTCCTTGACCAAGCCTGTAAAACTACTTCATTGAACCGAGTGCCATTATCCGACACCAGTATTCTTGGTACTCCAAACCTGTAGCAAATATTTCTCCACAAGAACTTAATCACATTATTTTCATCAATCTTAGCCAAAGGGATAGCCTCTACCCATTTACTAAAGTAATCAATGGCCACGATAGGGAGTTTTCTTTGTCTAGTTGCCCTAGGGAAAGGGCCCACAAGGTCAACTCCCCATCTAGAAAACGGATATGGTGCTTGCATTGCCATCATCTCTTCAGCAGGTGTATGGATCAAAGGACCGTGCTTCTGACGTTTCTCACATTTCTTTACCAGTTCCTTCGCATCTCTGATCATAGTCGGCCAGAAGTACCCAGCTCTCAAGGCCTTCCTCGTAATCGATCGGAAACCTACATGATCTGCGCAACATCCTTTGTTGTATCATGGAATAAACTACTATCCCATGGCCCCTATAGTTGCATTCCAAGAGAAACATTTCGAGGTGGCGTCAGCAAAGAGAGGTCACCCTAAAAGGCAAAACACCCAAATCGCAGAAGCACGGAGGTCACGTAGAGACCTAAGCGAATATGAAAGGTCGCAATGCGATGTCCACAAGTGACATCTGGGTCGCAGTCTGACCTGCAGCAAGTAACGGATAATCAGATCCAATTAAGGAAAGCATCCTGCAAGCCAGCCAATCCGCCCGGGAACTTCATACCCCGATTGGCGCTCATTAAAGGGACGATCTCGAATCGGACCAAGGAAGCAGGCTATTTGCGGGATGGAAGGCACTTAACGGGCACTTTTACTTATTGTAATCTCCCTTCCAAAAGGTGGGATGTATAGTATAAATAGACCAATAAGGTCACATTTGTACGGGTTGAACATCTTAGCATTATACACATATACCTGGCTTGGACGCCCCCGGACGTAGTCTAATTCAAAGGACGAATCAGGTCATCAGTTGTCGTACTTCCTTTACAGCTTTTTATCGTTATTATCTATTTTCTTTATTATATTCATTGTTAAACTAGGCAAATTTTAGCTAGTTACAACAATTGGCGCCGTATGTGGGAAATCATTTTCTTGAAGAACTAATCCAGTTCTAGAAAAGCCCACCCTTCGAAGAAATAGCAATGGCGGCCAACCAAGGAAACACTCCCCTTTTCAATGAAGTGGACACACGCGATGGCGTTGAGGCGTCACAGAGTTCCCACCGCACCCATCGGGCAGCCCCTGCACGCTCACCCGATTGGTGGAACCTGGTTCAGACTCCAGAGGATGCCAAGGCGGTCATTGTTGTCCTCAACAAGAAGCGCCTGTTCATGGAGGGTGAGGGGGATCAACCCTTGGCCAAAAAGACCATCCACGATGCCGGAACAATGTGTTCACCCGCCTCGGAAGCGAAGCTGCCCGGAAAGCTCCGGCGGAAGATGGTGACGAAGCCCATTCCATGACCTGGCTGTGTAGAACAAGTGGAAGCGGGACACGGTCATGGCCCACAGGCGCATCATGGGGAGATACCTGGAAATTCGGTGGTCCACGAGGGTCAGGGACATAAGGGCAACATGAATGGCGACTGCACGCGATGAAGCGGTCGCCCGCTTTGGCAAAACGATCCACCACTGCTAGAAGATGGGGAACCGAAACGGTTCCATAGGGCTGGAGGATGATCTCACAATCCCAGATTCCCCGCTGGGAACAATGGTTACTCTGGCACCGACCCAGAGAAAGATAAGCATAGCAGCACTAGATCGCTACAATGGGAGTACTGATCCCAAAGTCCATGTGGTCAATTACAATTCGTACATGGCCTCCATGGGGGCATCGGAATCAACGAAGTGTAGGCTATTCTCCCTGATACTGAGCAACCAGGCCCACAAATGGTACACCTCCTTGCCCACTTTCTCGATTGACACGTTTGAACAACTAGCTCGGTTGTTCCAAACCCACTATACCGCTGTGGCGCCCCCACCTGCGACCAAGCAACGACTCATGAATCTCCGACAGGGGAGACCGAATCAGATCGATCCTATGTCGAAAGGATCGATCAGGTTATCATAGAAGGCGACCCCATAGGGGATGAGGCTAAGCTGCTGGGGGCCGTCTCCGGCCTTAGAAAGGGGACCAAGCTGTGGCGATGCATGACCACCGACTACCCAGTGAGCTACGCCGATTTCCGTCAGCGCGCTAGCGATCTTATTCATACCATGGAGCTGCTTGATTCCAGGCTTTCGGAAACAAAAGAAGTCGCGGAACCAAAGAAAAGTTCCAAGAAAACCGGGGGCTAATACAAGGCACCCGGCAGCTTCAAGCCATTTGAAGAATCCATTCCGGTGAAGCTGATGGAGGTATTAGGTATGACGCTCGTTCATATATATACCCAAATCCAAGGACGGGACATGCTGCACGCTCCCTGCCCCATCAAGGACAAAAGCAAACAAAACCCCAACAAATTATGTCACTATCATGCGCAAAAGGGGCATTACACCAGTGAATGCAGGGATCTGTTGAAGCAGCTGTGGAAACTCTACGAAGACGGACGTCTGAACGAGTTTGTCACGAACCCCCGCACCAACGACCGAGACGGGCAGGGCCGACCTCAGGATCTTCAACCCCGTCAAGGGGAAAAAGCCCAGGGAGATCCCATTCACGAGGGAGCACGAGGCGAGCTGCCTGTACCTCCAATGCCCGAAGGAGCGGGAGGTCGCGTGATCCACACCATCTTGCCTCTTGCCACAATAAGGGGCCTCTCACCAGCGTCTCCATCAAAGCGAAGCATGAAAGCTGAAGTTAGAGCAATGGAAAACACGCGGAAGATGGTCTTGCCCATACTAGCTGTCACCGAGGAGACTCGCAAGATCGAGTTCGGGGAGGTCGACAAGGCTGGGATTGTTTACCCTAACATTGACCCGCTTGTCATCAAGGCCAACATCATGGAGACCACCGTGTGTCGATTGCTGGTCGATGGTGGGGATTTTTGCAATATTCTATTCAAAAAGACTTTAGGAACGCAACTGTCAAGCCTCTGGGTATGATTCACTTGTCTGTGGAGTTGGTGTCCACTATAGATGAAAAGGTTAGGAATACTAGGCTTCTAGATTTCCTTATAATCGATCTCCCGAGCACCTACAATGGTTTCCTCGGAAGGCCGTTTGAGCATGAGTTCGAGGCTACGTCCTCCACATATTACTTCTGTGTAAAATTTCCCACCAAGAGTGGGATTGTTGGCACCGTTAAAGGTGACCAAGTGGATGCTAGAGGATTTTTTCTTTATTCTGTATCTTATTTCAATTCAATGCATGCACCTGGCCATCAAGTAATGATGTTAAACAACGAAAGATGCAACAACGAATTAATCGATGAAAAGATAAACAAGAGAAAGCACGAGGATCTCGACCCTAGGTTGGGTCCCGAACCAGAGGATTTCATGCTCGAAGCTGAAATAGGTAACCCAATAGTGGAAGTACTTTGGGCGGTACCCGGGGAAGAGCTCGAAAAAGTCCGAGTGGATCCAACTCGGCCTGAATTGGAAGTCATCATTAGGTCCAAGATCCCCAGCGACCTAAAGATAGAAGTGATCGACTTCCTGAAGAAAAACTTGGATATTTTTGCTTGGTCGCACAAAGACATGGTAGGAATCGATCCTCAGGTCACGTGTCATCGCCTACATATCGATCCAACGAAAAGGCCGGTAGCTCAGAAAAGGAGGAAATTTGGCCCAGAAAAATATGTTGCCCTCGCAGAGGAGGTGAAAAAGCTGTTAGATAATGATTTAATCATGCAAGCCGACCAACCGTGATAAGTCGCCAATGCTGTACTTGTGAAAAAATCAAATGGGACTTAACGACTTTGCATCGATTTCACCGACCTCAATGAGGCATGCCCAAAAGATTTCTTTCCAATGCCGCACATCGACCATTTAATTGACAACATGGCGGGACATGAAATGATGTCTTTCATGGATGCGTTTGCCAGATACCATCAGATAGCCATGCACGAGCCCGACCGACAGCACACATCTTTTCTAACCAAAAATAACATGTATTGTTGGAAGAGGATGCCTTTCGGCTTGAAAAACGCTGGAGCAACGTATCTGAGACTAGTCAACCACATGTTCGCCGAGTAGATAGGCAAGTCGGTAGAGGTATACGTAGATGACATCGTCGTCAAAAGTTTACGGAAAGAGGATCATCTAATGCACCTCGCACAGACCTTCGAGGTTGTTGGTCCCGATGGGAAAAACCTATTTTGCGCGTGCGGAAGCAAAATGTTTGATTTCGGTGCATATAAAACAGGGGAGAGAACAGAGTATTTCAATTTTTTAGACTTTTGAGCTCATGTGTTGTGGTTTGCTTATAACTAGATGCATATGACAAGTATAAACATAAAGCAGTAAACAACACAGCAATATATAGTGGTTCGGACAACCAGTCCTACATCCACTCTCCTCTCTAGGAAATTCCTTATCAACTTCGAGCTTCGACTACCTCGTGTAGTTTACTTACTCAACTTCGGCCCGAGCTTTCGACTACTCCATGTAGTTTACTTACTCAACCCGACCACGGCTCGACGACTACCTCGTAGTTTACTAACTCAAACTCTTAGATGTTTAACGAGTTCACACTCGCCGGGACTTATCACCCTCACTCGGGATCGCCTACAGATGTTTAACGAGTTCACACTCCAACGGGACTTATCACCCTCTACGGGATTGCCTAACAACTACCTCACTTCACCACTGGGTTTGGGTATGGTGTTGTCTCCAACTATGGTGAGATTTTCCTTTACAATGGTTTAGCCTCAATGCTAAGGTTGGGAAAATCTCTCTAAGCTTATGATACATCGTGGGTTGCTTAGGTTGGGTTCTAGAGCACTCTTTGAATATATTTGTATATCTACAGACTTGTGTTCTAGGGTGGGAATGCTTTGACTATAACGCTCTTTGGCTTTGTAGCATTTTGTACATGATCTCCACGCATCCGCCCATCCACACTGATAATGAAGGAAGAACTTGTATTTATAGTGTGGATTTGAATGTTACCGTTGGAGAGAATCACATTCAAATCCATACTATTCTTCGTAAGTTCTGCTGACTTTTTTCAATTTGGTTGTCTTCTCTCGTTGGTCCACGTCATTTGGATTCCAGCGGCTATATTCCTCGACTTGATTGCCTCGGAACATTCGGGATATCTTGAGCATTCAAGATATTCTCGAAGTCTTGATATTTCTCCGAGTCTTGAGTTCTCTCGAGTCTTGAGGTTTTACGAGTCTTGGTTCTCGGTATCCCAGTCTTGATATCTTGATTTCTTCTTGAGTCTTGAGTTTCGCTTAACTGTTCTATATCTGCCGACTATACATGGTGCAGATAATATCCTGAACACTCTAAAACTGAATCCTGACTCATCTATTAAGATTATCCTGAACATGTCATACTCAGGGGTTTTGGGATCTAATCAAAATCCTTTTTATTAAATTCATTTCCCAACAATTTCCCCCTTTTTGATGATGCCAAAACCTATCTTGTTACAAACATATAACCTATACTCGGAGTTTTGTTTTTTTCCTATTACAAGAATGATAAATCTCTAATCAATTTAAATCATTCAACAGATTTCTTCAGTAATGAATCTTTCCTAAATAGATCATTACTAAATACTTGAGCAATTTCTCCCATAACATCATATAGTTTCCCTTTTATATGAGCATACAATCAGATCAGAGACATTCAATCAGGCATATCAACATAAAAGACATGTAAAAAAGATAATGAGGTATTATCTTTGAGCATAAAGATAAAGGTTTCATTGATCGTATGTTATCAGTTTACAGATTACAATGAACTTATCAAAGAAATAAAAAAAACATAAAGAATTACAAGTCTTCAGTTTTTGGTCTTGATCTTACATCTTCCTTTTCGGCTCCTCATTCTTCTTCAATGGACTTTTGTACGATCGAAGTATCTCGACACACTCATCGACCGAAGTTCAGTTTCTTCTGACTTCAGACATCTTGACCTTCAGGTCTTTTGACCTATACTGAGTCTCAGTTTACTTTACTTACTGAGTCTCAGATCACTTTACCCAAGCTATCTGATTTCTTCTTTGCCTGATCTGATTAGCTTGACTAATCAAATCAACACATCTTTAGAACAACATAGCATTAGGTCATTATATCAGGTTAGCATATCAGATTTATCATATCTGATCTTGATCACGTCTGATCTCGATCAGTCTTCATCTGTTCATTATTATATCTGATCTCGATCACGTCTGATCTTGATCAGTCTCTTTTGCTCATCTTCTGATTTGCAACCTTCTCTTCTGATTTGCTGGCTTTAGCTTTTTCTTCACTTTTGGTTTATTGCACAGCTCATCATTTGAACTCAACTAACTCATTTGATCTCGATCAGTCTTCATCTGCAGCCGCGTCTGATCTTGACCATTTACTTTTGATTCCGTGAGTTCCCCCTCAAGTTGAAGTTCCCCTTTCAACTGATATAGACCGATATATCTGATTTGGTGAAGCTTTCAAGCTCAGCTGATTTTCTTCATTTGATCAGCTTTGTATGTAATCAAATTTTTGTTGACTTAATCTGATTCTCCTCAGATTAAGCTATTCTTGGAAAGTGTTACTGCCAAAACTTAGTCTAGAATAGTAGCTTCTATTCCCTAAGTTGGTGCGATTTGACATGCGTAGATATCGTCTGACACTCTCGATATGTCAATCCGCCGTAACTTTTTCCAATTATCGGTCGCGTGATTTCTACACGCTGTCCTTGTGATGCAAATTTTTAAAAAGGCTTTGAGAACACAAATTTGCATCTGCACCCTTGTTTGGCCTCTATAAATTGGACCAATGTTTTACACGACATAACTCATTTCACCATACATATCTTCTTTGTAGAACCATGTATCCTGGTGAACCCTTGTTTCCGGTGAGATTTCCGGCAAACACTTTTACCCCCTTTTCCATGATTTCATCTTCTCAAATCAACCCTGTGTGTCCCTTTTTGCGGTTCTCGTCGTCATCAAAGATTTCTCATACAATCGTTGCTAAGCTTCTCTACCATCAGGGTGGCGGATCTGCTGTCGCAACTGAGAAGACACTTCTCCTAATCGTATGCAGCTTGTGTGTCTTTCTGGATGACGTAACCAGCATTCGCAGACTCAGTCTGAAAATGAACGTGAGTTTGATATGCGAACTTGATCAGACAACAGCTGATCTTCCTATATCAAACTCACCATTTAACAGCTGGAGAGCCAGGCCGACTCTTTCTTAGGGCTCTCGGCTTAAAAAAATCCTATCAAGGCGCTCTCACTCCATTGGAGAGTCCATCAGTTTGCGGCATAGGATTACCTTTCAAGCCTTCCTCACCCTGTTAAGTGGGGGAAAATGAGAGCATGAGATCTTAAAATCTCTCTCACTCCTCCTCTTAATCACTACCCTGTAGATCGGGTTTGGGTTTGGATGAAGGTTTAGGGTTATGGCTTGAGGGTTTAGGGTATAGAGTTATGTATTGACCTCCAGGTTCTCTTGTATTTGTAACTTGTAATGTAACCAGACCTTCGGGTCTTTATCAATGAAAAGTTCTATTATTCCATTGTTGTGTAAAACTTTCTGTTTCCTTGATACCACTTGTTGGTATCGGATCGAGATGAGTTTTAAAATAGATGCTTTCGGCGATTACATTGAAGAAGTAATCTTTTGAGCACCTGCTCTGATACCACTTGTTGGTCCCGATGGGAAAAACCTATTTTGCGCGTGCGGAAGCAAAACGTTTGATTTCGGTGCATATAAAACAGGGGAGAGAACAGAGTATTTCAATTTTTTAGACTTTTGAGCTCATGTGTTGTGCTTTGCTTATAACTAGATGCATATGACAAGTATAAACATAAAGCAGTAAACAACACAACAATATATAGTGGTTCGGACAACCGGTCCTACATCCACTCTCCTCTCTAGGAAATTCCTTATCAACTTCTCGAGCTTCGACGACTACCTCGTAGTAGTTTTTACTCAACTTCTACGAGCTTTTCGACTACTCCATGTAGTTTACTTACTCAACCCGACCACGAGCTTTTCGACTACCTCGAGTTTACTAACTCAAACTCTTAGATGTTTAACGAGTTCACACTCCTTCGGGACTTATCACCCTCACTCGGGATCGCCTACAGATGTTTAACGAGTTCACACTCCAACGGGACTTATCACCCTCTACGGGATTGCCTAACAACTACCTCACTTCACCACTGGGTTTGGGTTTGGTGTTGTCTCCAACTATGGTGAGATTTTCCCTTACAATGGTTTAGCCTCAATGCTAAGGTTGGGAAAATCTCTCTAAGCTTATGATACATCGTGGGTTGCTTAGGTTGGGTTCTAGAACACTCTTTGAATATATTTGTATATCTACAGACTTGTGTTCTAGGGTGGGAATGCTTTGACTATAACGCTCTTTGGCTTTGTAGCATTTTGTGCATGATCTCTCCGCATCCGCCCATCCACACCGATAATGAAGGAAGAACTTGTATTTATAGTGTGGATTTGAATGTTCTAGATTGGAGAATCACATTCAAATCCATACTATTCTTAGTAAGTTCTGCTGACTTTTTGGTGGTTGTCTTCCTCTCGTTGGTCCACGTCAATTTTGGATTCCAGCGGCTATATTCCTCGGCTTGATTGCCTCGGAACATTAGGGATATCTTGAGCATTGGTATTCTTGAGTCTTGATATTTCTCACGAGTCTTGAGTTCTCTACGAGTCTTGAGTTCTCTGAGTCTTGAGTTCTCTCGAGTCTTGGGTTTTCGAGTCTTGAGTTCTCGGTATCCTCTGAGTCTTGATATCTTGGTTTCTTCTTGAGTCTTGATTTTCAAATCTGTTTCTATATCTGCCAGGCTATACATGGTGCGGATAATATTCAGGCACTCTGGCCCGAATCGACTCATCTATTAAGATTATCTGAACATGTCATTTTTCGGGGTTTTGGGATCTAATCAAAATCCTTTTTATTAAATTCATTTCCCAACAGAGGTCCTTAGAAGGTACAACATGAGGCTCAATCCGAAGAAATGCAACTTCGGGGTCGAGTCGGGCAAATTCTTGGGCCATCTAGTTAGCAAGCGGGGGATTGAGGTGAATCCGGCCAAAATACAAGCTAATTCGACATGGGGGGGCTTAAGAACTATGAAAGAGGTCCAAAAGTTGACGGATGTAAGCTTTGAAACAAGGTTTATCTCTAGAATGGGGGATAAATGCAAACCCATGTTCGACACAATCCGGAGGAAGTCAAAGTTCGAATGGACGACAGAGAGCCAAGAAGCACTTGACAAGATCAAGGCCTACTTGCCCAATGTCAGAATACTGGCCAAGCCAATCCCCGGAGAGAAACTTTTTTCAGATTTAGCGGCTTTTAAACAACTCGGCTTGGGTAGACGAAAGCGAAGGTCGCTCACCTTACCATTTACTTTGTAAGCTAGGCTGTTAGGAGATGAATTTAAAAAGGAAGTTTTTATTAGATCCCAAAAACCTTGAGTATGACATGTTCAGGATAATATTGATAGACTGAGTCAAGTTTCAGTATAGATTGTTCAGGAAGTTATCTGCACCATGTATAGTCAGCAGATATAGATCAAAGTTAGATTTTGAAGACATCAAGACTCATTAAGTTATCAAGACATCAAGACTCAAGAAGTTGTCAAGACTTCTCAAGACTCAAGATGTCATCAAGACACTTTCAAGAAGTTGTCAAGACATCGAAGACTCAAGATGTCATCGAAGACATCAAGACTCGAAGATCTTGAAGACCCGGTGAGTTTCCGAAGACTCAAGAAGATATCTTGAATACTCGAAGATAACCTGAATGTTCAGAGGCACTGAATAATATCTATCTGAAGACTACAAAACTGAGAAAAACGCAAATATTTAGAAAAGAAGATATTGCCCAAAACATTCATATGCAGACAAAAGGAACTAAGTCTAAGTGTTGTTTAAGGTTGTCTCATTCAGAGAGATTGACCAAAAAGAGCCGTTTTGTTTGTCTACATTCACTGAAGACAAGAACCAATCAGAGGAAGACAACACTGTACTTTACTGACACTGAAAGCGACAGGACCCTGAATCATGTCAGTAGTACTAAGTTCCAGACTGCAAAAATTGGTGATTGGCTACATGACTGCATATTTCCTAAAACATGTAAGGGAGTATTCAAACCCTAAATATAGTCGTTCATCAAACACCATAAGAGGAAACTCATGAAGCTATCTCCTCCAAGAGATAGTTTTTCAAAGAGTGACCTTGGTGAAGTTGCCTATAAATACCAGTGACCCTTTACATTGAGAGGTTACGGGAAATTTCAAAGCAACTCTAGAGATCATTCGTATTATTTCAAATTGAAGCACTCGAAAACCCTAGAATTTCCCAAGTGTTTCACATTGGAGAGAGCTCACTATTCTAAGCCTAGAGTGATAGATATATCCAAAGCTTAGTAGAGATATCCTAGCCTTTGCATACGTTCTTATTGTAAAGGATATCTCACCTAGTTGGAAACAAACCAAAACCCAAACCCTTTGTTAAGGTAGTTTGTGTATGTTTTGTTGGTAAGTTGGAGTTGTAAAGAGTTAGTAAGCTACAGTGAGTTAGCCAGAAAATTCTAGAGAAGAAGTTAGTAAGCTACTTGTTGTAGTCTGAACACTTGTGTGTGTTTTAGTTAGTAAGTGCCCAGTTGAGTCACGAGGAAAACTTAAGGTAGAAAAGTGAGTAAGCTACAGTGAGTTAGCCAGAAAGCTTTAGGAAGTGGTTAAGGAATTTCTCTGAAGATCAGAGAGAGTGGACGTAGGAGTTTGAGTCTCTGAACCACTATAATTGCTATGTTGTTTTGCTTTTACATCTTTGCATTATTATACGTTGCATGTTTTTCTTTGAAAGCATAGTTCATCGATATTGGTTGGAACCAATCTAACGAACTTCGCATCAAATTGATCCGCGGCCTTAATCTTTGTTTTTATTGAAGGGAAGATTTTCAAAAAAGCTAAAACGAGTATAAACTTAGGGCCAACCATTAAGACACTTGAGTAGCTAGAACGAGATAGTTACCAAACCGAACTAACTCTCTAATCGAGAGTTTCAGAAGATAATTATCGATCCAAGCGCCACAGATCTCTCGATAAACTTCAGGCTCGGTTGGGCTAATCGAAGCTTAAAAGCGGCTCGGGATCATTGTCCGAGTAGACTTTGACTCAGAAGCAATCCGTGCTTTCGTGGCAAAATCATCAAGATAAACGACCTTCCGACCTCGATGAAAGAAAACTTTTAAAAATCATTGAACACGTGTATTCCCCCATACACGTGTGAGACTCGTTAACACCGGGACCAACAAGTGGTATCGAACCTTTGGTTCATTTTGACCACTTGCTTTGGTAGCCATAGTCTATTTTCTTTGAAAAGACTTTGGTGGTCTCTTGAATAGATCTGTTCTTCGATATCTTACAAGGCTTAGTCATCATGCCTTCTAAGAAACTTCCTATGTTCTCTGTTGAGAGCTATGACTTATGGAGATTGAGAATCTTGAGGGCTCATCCGTATTCAAAAACATGAAAGAATGTGGAGAGTGGTTTCTGAAGGACCATTCAAATTTACTGTTGTGAATCCCAGAATCACTGATCCCAGAGATGAATTTCCAAAGACTGATGATCAACTTACTCCTGATGAGAGAAAGTTAGTCAATCTGGACTACATTGTTAAAGATACTTTGTATAGCACTATTGATGATGGTGTTATGGGGATGATTTTCACCGTGAAACCGCAAAAAGAAATATGGGACACACTTCTTTGTTATGTGTCAAGGCACGATCATATTAAGGAAAACAAACTTTTTGTTGCTATTGAAAAGTTTGATAGCTTTGAAATGGAAGATAGTGAATCCATTGACAAACTTGAGGTCAGATTCACTAGCATCATGAATGATCTGAGTGCTCTTGGGAAAACATACCCACAGAGAGAAGTGGCACTGAAAATTCTTAGAGGATTATCTAAGAAATGGGATATACATGCTGTGGTGATTGAAAACACCAAAAATATTGATTTCATGCCATATCAACAAGTTTTTCTCGAATCAAAGCTTATGAGTTTGTGATTGACAAGAAAACTAAGAAATCTGACAGCAAAGATGATTCTTCATCTAGCAAGAATGTGGCTTTCAAAGCCAAAGAGAAATCATGTAAGTCTAGAGACTCTGAGAACTCACTTGCCAAAAATCAGGATGAGCAGGAGGATAAGCTAGTATTAATGGCAAGGAGGTTTTAAAGACTCAATTACAGATATGGGAAATATAAGAAATATTACAGGAATCACAGGTACAAGAGAGACTCAAAAGCTGAGGACAGATACACTGAGAAAAGGAAGGACCAGAAACCTGAAGGATCCTCATCCAAAAAGAAGGACTCCAAGACCAAGGAGGAAAGTGATCAGGATGATGATACCAACAGATGCTACAACTGTCAGAAGAAAGGTCACTTTCAATATGACTGTCATGAGTTGAGTGCTAAAGAAAGAAAGGAAACACAAGCCAAGAGAGACAGGAAGATCTCCAGCAAGAAATATATGATTGCAGAAGAGGAAGAACATTCTGAAGAAGGTTTCGGTTCCTCGGATGAAATTTTTTCGATAAATGATATTGATGATGTACGTCTTTTATGGCCGTGGAGGAGGTAAATTCTTCTATCTCTGTTGTTGCTCCTACACAAGCACATGAGTTCTCAAGTTCAACAGAAAAAGAATTTTGACTTGATGGATTCGTTTGAGAATCTTATGAAGGACTATTTACGGTTACAAGAACTACTCATTGAAACTCAAGAGCGTAACAAAGGAACCGATCACGAGAATCAAGTGGAAAGACTTAAAAATGCTTGAGATCACTTCTCAATTGATGGGAACTACTGATGAACTGGATGTTCTGAAAGTACAACTCTCATAAAAAGAGAAGGTGATAGAGATCCTGAATGGAAAATTAGAGAAATCCACTAAAGAGATTCAGCTTATCAGAACTGAGTTCAATGACCTCTTTGAGAAGCATGAAACTCTAAAGAAATGTGAGGATAGTGCGTGCAGAGAAAGTTAGCTCTATTGAATTACGTGATCTAAAGTGATAGATGAAATTCAGAGTTATCAAAGACATGCAACTATAAAAGCTGGATTGGGATACATTCCAAGGGGAACCTCACAAGGTCTTCTGAATGCTGCTTCTAGTAGCACCAAGACTATCTTTGTTAAACCAGTGGCATCTAATCTTCTTACTGAAGAACTGCCCAGAGTTTTAGACAAGGGTAAAGGACCTATGGTTTCAGAAAAACTGAAGGTTCAGGGAAGAAAGCCCAAACCTCAGGAAAAGGCTAGAAAACCTGAACACTCAGTAGGAAATTTTCAGGCCAGTACTTCAAAGCCTCAGGCTAAGAATACCAACCTAAAGAGATCTGCACTGAACCATCAGAGGAATTTTCAGAAGAGAAACACTCAGCAGAGATATTCTCAACTGAAAAGACCAAGTCCTCAGATTACTGAAAGACCCCAATTTCAGTACAGGCAACCTAAACCCCACTTGCCTAAGGGTAAAAGTTTTCTGAACCCAAGTCAGCAGAGACAGAGACCAGCTGCACAAAAGCTAAGGCACTTGAACAAAAGGCCTGAACCCAAGAAGAACTCTAAGGCTCATGTTCATGCTAAGGCTGGCACTCATACATAGGATACTGCCAAGACACCTAGAGTGGTGAATGTGTATGTAGATGTTTATGGGAGACAAATAAGCCACTCTAAAGTAATTAGAGTTGTTAGGCAGATTTGGGTTCCAAAAAAGGTACTGGTTAACTGGTAGGACCCTACACCAAATGGGTACCTAAGAACTGATCTGTTTTTCTGGTGAAGGAAAAAGGCACTGAGTTGAATGAAAACAACATAGCACTGATGAGTGGAAATGAATTGGCTCTCACAGTATGGTATCCGGACAGTGGATGTTCAAGACATATATGCGGGATATAAGCAACTAATCAATGACTATGTTGAGCAAAAAAGGCCCTCGGATCACATTTGGAGACAATTCAAAGGACAAACCGGAAGGATATGGAACTCTTGAAGTTGACTCTATTCATATCCATGGTGTTTCATATGTGTATGCGGTCTAAAGCATAACTTGCTTTCTATCGGTCATTCGTGACCAAGGATTGGTGTTGAGTTCTCAAAGAACTTATGTTATGTAAAAGACAATACTTCACGTAAAAATTTTCTTGGTTGGTACTAGAAAAGGAAATCTCAGATCTTGTGATTGGAGTTCAACTCCTAAAGATACATGTTTGGTTGCAAAAAAGTTCCACCGATACCGGATGGTTGTGGCACAAAAGAATGAATCACTTAAACTTCAAAACCCCGAACAAACTTGCAAGATTAGCACTTGTGGGGGTTACCCAATGAAGTGATCAAGAAAGATCATGTATGTGATGCTTGTCGAAAAGGAAAACAAATCGAGCATCTTTCAAAAAGCAAAGTAGATGTTTCTCTTGATAGAATACTACAACTGTTACATATGGATCTCTTTGGTCCAAGAATACATGTGAGCACTAATGGCGTAAAATACACACTTGTGGTAGTTGATGACTACTCTAGATACATGGGTCATATTCTTACTCAAGAAGAAAGAGACTCGAACAAAAGCTGCCTGAACTCATTGAAAAGGCTTAGTCTTGAAAAAGAATCGAGTGTGGTCAAAATCGATCCGGATAAAGGCGAGTTTATCAATCATATCATATCGATTATTGTGCAACCAAATGGAATAGCTCATGAACATCACACGCAAGGACCCCACAATAGAATGGTGTTCTTTGAAAGAAGAAATAGGACTCGAAAAAGAAGTTCGCAAGGACAATGATTGTTGAAGCTAATATTCCTAAGAGATTTTTGAAGGTTATCATCACCAAGATGCTACTCTCGAAAGCAGATCCATCTTTGACCAAGAACCAAGAAAAACTCCATATGAGTTGTGGAATGAAAGGAAGCCTCTTGTTTCTTTGTTTCGTGTGTTTGGTTGCAAGTGTTTCATACACAATAACGGTAAAGATCAGTTGAAAACTTTTGATAGCAAAGCTGATGAAGGGATTATCTTAGGATATTCGAAGTCGGTAAAAGCTTTTCGAGTTTACAAATCAGAGGACTCTTATTGTGGAAGAAACACCTCATGTTGTTTTTGATGAATCTACTTGTGTTGTAACAAACAGGGAACATGACTCAGGAGAACAGATCAAGAGAATCACCAGACTTAGCCCAAAAAAAGAATGATAAAACATCCTCCCGAACTCGAAAAAGAAGAAGTCAGTCACTTTCTATGAATGGAGTGAATCAGACTCGGACAAAGAAGTTCAGGATGGAAAAACTCAAGATGGTGAGACTCAGGATGGAAACTCTCCACTGAAGGAAAGCCAACACACTGAAGCTGACCAATCTAAACATACACCAGTTCAGACTCAGGTATGTAATGCCGATGAAGATGTGGTCACAGTTCTGAATGGAATTTCCCCTGAGGTAGATGATTCTCTTTCTCCTTTTCTGTTGTTCCCTGAATTTAATGAACTACCTGAACCTAACATTTCTGATGTTGAGGATACTACTGAAGGGAGAACATCCCAGAGAAAATGGTTGGATAGTCATCCTACAAGTCAGATTGTGGGTGATTTATCAGATGGTGTCAAAACAAGAAGATTCCATGGACAAAAGTGCTTTGTTCTGCTGCTTCCTATCTGAAAAAGAACCTACTGAGATTGAAGAAGCTCTACAAGATTCATTTTGGATCACTGATATGCAAGAAGAGCTGAATCAGTTCTCAAGGAATGAAGTTTGGGAGCTAGTAGATAGACCTAAGAGGCACAATGTGATTGGAACTAAGTAGGTGTTGAAGAATAAGAGAGATGAAAACAACAACATTGTGAGAAACAAGGCAAAGCTAGTTGCACAAGGTTATTCCCAAGAAGAAGGCTTGGATTATGATGAAACCTTTGCACCTGTTGCAAGACTAGAAGCCATCAGATTGTTTCTTGGATATGCTGCCCACATGAAATTCACGATCCTATCGATGGATGTGAAAAGTGCATTTTGAATGGTGTGCTTAAGGAAGAGGTTTATGTGGAACAACCTCCTGGTTTCAGATAGAATGACCAAGTTTACAGGCTCAGGAAAGCCTTGTATGGTCTTAAGCAAGTACCCCGAGCATGGTATGATACCCTTTCTCAGTTTCTTACTGACCATGGTTTTATCAAAGGAACTGTTGATAGGACTCTGTTCAGGATAAAAGATGGGAAAGACATCTTACTTGTTCAGATTTATGTAGATGACATCATATTTGGATCTCCAAATCATCACCGTGAAAAGTTTTCTACCCTGATGAAAGGAAAGTTTGAGATGTCAATGATGGGGGAGATGAATTTCTTTCTTGGACTTCAGGTGAAACAAACTAAGGAAGGAATTTTCATCAATCAAGCAAAATACACCAGAGATCTGATTGCAAAGTATGGTGTACAGAATTGCAATACAGTTAGAATTCCTATGAATACTAACTACAAGATGGATCCTGATCCTGAAGGCAAATCAGTAAATCACACTGATTATAGAGGGATCATTGGATCACTGCTATATCTCACAGCAAGTAGGCCTGATATAACATTTGTTGTTGGGATATGTGCAAGATACCAAGCTAATCCTAAGGCTAGTCACATGGAGGCTGCCAAAAAGATTCTGAAATATCTTAAAGGCACTGTGAATAGAGGATTATGGTATCCTGCTGATGATAACCTTGAATTAACTGGTTATTCAGATGCTGATTATGGAGGATGTAGAATTGACAGGAAGTCTACCACGGGAACTTGTCAATTTCTTGGAAGTAAACTGATATCATGGTTTTCAAAGAAACAAACCCAAAAGAAGCAACCAATACATCAAGTTGAATACATGGTCACAGAAGGTTTGTTCAGCAGGCATTCTTTCGGCTCGCACAACAATTGAGGGATTATAAGATTATAGCCAATGAAGTACCTATATTTTGTGATAATAATAGTGCAATTGCTATTACACAAAATCTCAGATTGCACACGGATGTAAGCATGTTGATATCAAACATCACTTCATCAGAGATCATGTTGAGAAGAAAGACATCAGAATGGAGAAAATTCATACTGATAAACAGAGAGCTGATATCTTGACTAAACCTTTGGCTGAATCAAGATTTCAGGAACTATCATTGAATTAGGTATGTTGATCCAGTGAATAAAAGCAAATCTGAAAAATTGAAGGTTTTTGGGATGCATGAAGTTTTTCAAGTTTTCTTGAAAAACTCAGATAAAATTGAAAAATCTTGAACAACCGAGTCTTGGGAAACTCAGTTATCCTGAAGATCAGTACTCAGTATTATACTGACATTTTATCAAGGTCAAAAATCAGTAAGACTGATGGAGAAAATTAGTCTAAAGAAGTATTGACTCATGCAACACATTTATTATCTAACTGAATCTCAGTAATCATTTGCAATAAATGACAAAACACCTGAAGAAATATTTGGGCGGGACCTTTGAAATCCACGAGGAAAGTCAATGGTCTGCAGGAACAGTAATTAAATGCACTGTTCAATAATCACCAATAGGGATAAATTGGCGGCTTAGTATTTGCGAAATCGTCCTTTCATATACCCGTTTTAGTCGGTTTTTAATCTCAACCGTCGATTTCTTCATCTACGCGATTTTCCATAAATCAAAATCCTATATCCATTGAAAAAATTCTTTCAAAGCCCTATTCCAAAAAGCCTTCATCTTCACAAACACTCTGCTTCGAAACCCTCGATTGCCCAGAAATTTTCACCTATCTCAAAACCCTTCACCAGAAATTCTCCAAAAATGACACTTTCTATATACGACAAACTCGCCATTTCCAATAAACCTTGGTACGAATATGTCGTTTCTCTAGAAAGCTCGTCCAATGCAACTCACGAGGAGGAGACTTTGCATATGATTCGGTTAGCAAAGCTTACATGCCTGGTCGCGAATCAACCAGAGGCCGAATATGCGAAAGAGGTAATTGAGTTTATCTCTAATATGCAGTTAGATGATGAGAATTGCATAGAATCTCGGATTACAGTCTCGCATTTGGAGCATGGTTCAAAATATGTGGATTTTGTTAGGGAATTATATATTATTCCTAAGAATCTAAATGCCATATATGAGTTAAGTGATAGAGGTGAAGACCCTACGGTATACATGATGGGTAGTGAACAAGAATATTTGGATAAAATTACTGAGCATCCAGTAAAGTTTGAAGCTACTCTGAATAAGAGGCATTTGAAGCCTAAATATCGAGTATTGTTGGATATTGTAAGTGATGGTCCCCTTTTTTGGTGTTTGGAAAACCCATTTTGCGCGTGCAGAAGCGAAACATGTAATGTGATGCATATAAAACAGGGGTTAGGGAATGGTGATACCAATTTTTTGCTTTTAAGAACGATGTGTGTTGTTTTGCTTGTAATCGAATGTATATGGCAAGTATGAACATAAAGCAGTAAAGATCACACAAGATTTTATAGTGGTTCAGACAAAACCCGTCTTACGTCCACTCTTCCCTTAACACAGGGGAACCTGAACCGATCTTAACCTGTGGGACTTATACCCCTCACGGGATGGCCGAGATGTTTACCGAGTTCGCACTCAAGCGGGACTTATCTCCCTTACGGGATTGCCGATAGATGTTTACCGAGTTCACACTCAAGCGGGACTTATCTCCCTTACGGGATTGTCGATAGATGTTTACCGAGTTCACACTCAAGCTGGACTTATCTCCCTCACGGGATTGCCGATAGATGTTTACCGAGTTCACACTCACCTAACAATCTTAACCTAACTTAGAGTTTGGGTAAAGGTTTGTTTGGTTTCCAACTAGGTTGAGATTTTTCCTTACATTTGTTTAGCCTCAATGCTAAGGATGGGAAAATCTCTCTAAGCTTAGGATATAGCATTTGTGCTTAGATCTAGGGTAGAACACTCTTGCATATATATGCGTGTATTTCTAGCTCTGTGTTCTATGGTGGGATTGCTTGAGTATATAGGATTGAGAGCACAATTCCTGTTGAATGCCTTAGTTGTGCTACGATCAGGCCATATTTCAGGACTCGCATCATCTGGCACACGACCTTGGCTGGGAACTGCTGGAACCCATATCTTCTTAGCTCTGTAGCATTGTTTGCTACATTCTCTGTACTCTTCCACATTCATCCACACTCGATAATGAAGGAAGAACTTGTATTTATAGTGTGGATTTGAATGTTACCGTTGGAGAGAATCACATTCAAATCCATACTACTCTGTAGCTTTTTGCAGCTTTTCAGGCATGTCGTCTTCCTCTCATTGGTCCACGTCAGCTGAATCTAACGGCTATATTCTTCAATTTCTTCCGAGTCTCTAACGGCTATATTCTTCAGGATCTTCTGAGTCTCAGGATCTTCGGTTCTGTCTGAGCCTTCAGGTTATCTGAGCTATCTGAACCTTCAGGTTATCTGAGCCTTCAGGTTATCTGAGCCTTCAGGTTCATCAGTAACTTACTGAGTCTCAGGTTCTTGATTCAGCAGACTTTTCTTCAGCGGACCTTGTCTGATCAGGCATACTGACACTCAGGCTTACTGAGTTCAGCTCTTCTGAGTTCAGACATTCTGACCCTCAGGTCACATTGACTCAGGCTATCTGATTTCTTCTTGTCTGATCTGATTAGCTCGACTGATCAGATCAACACTTCTTCAGGATCATCTGTGGATAACATCAGGTCATCTTCATCAGGTTAGCATATCAGATTATCATATCTGATCTCGATCATGTCTGGTCTCGATCAGTCTCATCTGCTCATCTTCATATCTGATCTCGATCACGTCTGATCTTGATCAGTCTCTTTTGCTCATCTTCTGATCTGCAACCTTCTCTTCTGATTTGCTGGCTTTAGCTTTTCTTCACTTCTGATTTTGCACAGCTCATCAGGTAACTCCAGAACTCATCTAACTCATCTGATCTCGATCACGTCTCGTCTGCAGCCTCGTCTGATCTCGATCATCTTCTTCTGATTTCTTGAGTTCCCCCTCAATTTGTTCTTGCGTTCCCCCTTAACTTGTTATCTGTAAATTAGCTTGAATAACACAAGTTAATAATGTTTTGGCATGAATTATCAAAACTAAAATATCCCAACAGTAAGCAAATGCATCATGAGAAGATCTGGTATCTTCGAACAGATAAGCACGCCTAAGTTAAGGATAATGGCGGCGATTGAAGATTCACCTTCCACGACATTCAATTGGTTGCACTATTTGATCAAGGTGGTGAGTGATCAAGCCAAACAAATTCAGAAGGGAAATGGCTCTGTAGTTATAAAAGGAAAAATTCTACATGCAACCAAGATTGCATTTATCTTGGAAATGTGCAGAGAAGAGGCGGACATCTTTGCCAATTCCACTTCCTTTCCAAAGTCAAAAATCATGTTCAAACCACCAACAAAGAAGACTTTGAGAGGAAAGAAAGAGAAAAACTCCGAGTCTCAGGAGGAGACTGCTGAAGAAGCCAGACAAGCCAGGGGGAAAGCCTTGATGCAAGTTAAAAGAGAGAAAGGAGAGAAACTGAAAAAGAAAGCACTGGCTCCTCAGAAGCGCAGAAGGCTTCAATCTATTGCTGGGAAGGAGGCCAGTGACACTGAAGACACTCAACCTGAAGGCCATCAAGGGTTGAAATCTCCACTTCAGGTTCTTGCTCAGGTAGTAACAAATGTGCAGGAGCAAGAAACTGAGGAACAAGTTTTTTCTGAGGTACTGGAAATCTCTCTGAGCTCAGATAAAATCTCTCAGGAAATCTTCAAGGGACCTCAGATCCCTACTGAAGAAAGATCAGCTCAGGCTTCAGATCAATCTGAACCTCAGGAATTCCTGAATTTGGATGCGCTCCTGAATGAACCATTTCTCGATCCATCAGCACTAGAACTTGTACAATCCGAACCAACTGCTCCTGAAAGCCCAAAATTGAGGAAGGGAGAGGCCAAAGAAACTGAGTGGCGCAGCAAGGGGGAATGATTCATTCTTGATAGGTACCCTGAGTTGAGCGCATATCCTGACCTTCAGGATCTTTTCTTCTGATCAGAACCACTGTGTACATTCTGAATCAATCACTTCCTAAAAGGCTGAATATTGCCTCATTCAGAGGAGAGGACTGGTGGAACGCTGAAACTGCTGTGTTGATAGAGTTTTCAGGCTTCCGAAAGACAAAGCTCAGAATGAAAGCTGTTGATTTCGATGAAATGGTGAAAAAGAAGCTAGCTGAAAAGAAAGCTACTGAAGAAGTAGATGCTTCCAGGTCTCATGATCAAAATAAAGATAAGGATAAGGAAGGTGATGCTGAAAAACAATCTGAGGGGGAGAAGGAACCTCAGACCGATACTGAGAAAGAGAAGGAAACTGAGAGTCAGATGGGGACAGATATTGATGGTGAACCAACTGATATCAGACAACCTCAGACTGAAGTTAGCATTCTTCAGGTACCTTTTGGCACTGTTATACATTATGCCGAAGTTACTGAAGTACCTAGCTTTAAATCAAATGTTTATGATATGCAGACTGAGGCTCAGTTGGAGCATCTAGCTCAGTTGAAAAAAATTGTACAAACTCCAATGGTTGATTTCACACCAATCCTGGATGAGTTAAAGAAGATAGAGCCAAGGATGGAAGAGATACTGACAGGTCAATCTCAAAAGCTTGAGAATCTAAGCTCTTCATCATGCATGCTATAAACAATTCTCACAGACAAGATGACTCAGATGGAGTTAGTTCTGGCTGCTCAAAATCAGAAAATGGAGAACCTGAGTTCATCATCTGATACGCATCAAACAACTCTATCAAGTAAAATAGCTTCATTAGATGGAAAGATTGATGGAGTACATGCAGAGCTTAATGCCAACATGAAGCAGATGTATCAAGAAAGAACTGCCTATCTTGAAGCAAAGCTGATTGAGAAGAATGATCTGATGATCAAAACAACTGTTTAGGAAATGGGCTCTCTGCTCATGACCAAGATGACAGAGATGATGCATGATGTCTTCTCAAAACAGTTTGATCCTCTTTCGGATGAGTTCTCAATGGACAAGAATTACATGATAAGGCTAGAAGATGAGCATAATCAGTTGGCAGGAGAAGTGCGCAGTATGAGTAAAGAGCAATACTATATGGATACTGCACTGACTCAACTACTCCCAAGGTATGGTGCCAAAAAGGGGGAAAGGCCTGGTGGCAAATTAAGTGAGTTATTGGCACATACCTTGGAGAGAAAGGCTAAAAAAGAAGCTGAAGGAAAGAAAATTGTTGATGCCTTAAAAGAAATTGAAGCCACTGAGAAACTAAAATTCAAAGAAGCTGAGAAACCTATCTTCACTCAAACATCTGAGCAAACCATTCAGGAAGTAATTTCTGAGAAACTGAGTGATAGAAGGATGATTGAGATAAGCAAAGCCGGTGAAGATCAAGTCAGACCTGAAAAGAGAAAGGCTGTGGCATTTGTGGAACAAGAAAGGAAGAAAAGAGCAAAAAGCTCAAAACCTACTCAGAGGAAGCTGATAATGGAATTTGAAGAATTTGAGGAAGAAACTGAAACCCAGAAAGAAGCCTTCGATACCAAGAAAACTCTGAAAGCTCTTCAGATTGAGAAGGAAAAGAAAACTGCTACTTCAGTATCAGGTGTTCCACTAATTAGGAAGAAGAAAGAAGAAGAGCAGAAAAGAAGAGATGGTCTTAAAAAGTTTCTAAGCAAAAGGAGAGGTACAGAAAAGACTCAGAAGTGGCCGCACATTGACAAGTGGATGCCTATACAGTTCAATGATGCATGGGAAGAGATCAAGAGAACCTTCTGGTTCTATTATGAGATTCTGAGAGAATGGAGGGGTTGCAGCTCGGATAAGAATGAAGCCTTCATTGAGTACTTACTGACATTCTATCCTAAGTACCTGCAAAGTTGGATCAACTTGGCAGATGAAGGAAACACTCAGATAGTAGCTCCTGGTCCATACAAGTACCCAGCTCCTAGGTTTGAGAATGGCTATGTAAATGAGGCAGCCATTTCTCAGAAAATAGCCCAGTATGCCATCCAGCTAGGCCTAACAGGAAACAACCCTGAAATCATCAAGGCAAGAGATGAACTGAAGAAGAGATAATATGAGATGTTCAACCTGGAAGTGCCAGAGGATGAAGTGGAAGAAGACTGAAGACTTTGTACTTCTGTTTTTTTTATTTTCATTGTAATATGTAACTCTTATCTTACATCAATGAAAATTTTATCTTTATGCTCAAAGATAATATCTCATTATCTTTTTACATGTCTTGATATGCCAGTTTGTTAAAAAGAACTTGATTGGAGAAATACCATTTTGGTTGTAATAGATAAATTGAAACCTGAGGATAGATTAGGTTTTCTTAAATGTAACAAGATGGTTTTGGCATCATCAAAAAGGGGAAATTGTTGGGAGATGAATTTAATAAGGAAGTTTTGATTAGATCCCAAAAACCCTGAGTATGACATGTTCAGGATAATCTTGATAGACTGGGTCAGGTTTTAGTATAGATTGTTCAGGAAGTTATCTGCACCATGTATAGTCAGCAGATATAGATCAGGTTAGATTTTGAAGAAACTGAAGACTCAGTAAGTTACTGAAAACACTGAAGACTCGGTAAGTTGCTGAAGACACTAAAGACTCGGTATGTCACTGAAGACACTGAAGACTCAGTATGTTGCTGAAGACACTGAAGACTCAGTATGTCACTGAAGACACTGAAGACTCAGAAGATACTGAAGACCCAGTAGTTACTGAAGACTCAGTAAGATACTGAATACTCAGTATAACCTGAATGTTCAGAGGCACTGAATAATATCTATCTGAAGACTACAAAACTGAGAAAAACGCAAATATTCAGAAAAGAAGATGTTGCCCAAAACATTCATATGCAGACAAAAGGAACTAAGTCTAAGTGTTGTTTAAGGTTGTCTCATTCAGATAGATTGACCAAAAAGAGCTGTTTTGTTTGTCTACATTCACTGAAGACAAGAACCAATCAGAGAAAGACAACACTGTACTTTACCGACACTGAAAACGATAGGACCCTGAATCATGTCAGTAGTACTAAGTTCTAGACTGCAAAAATTGGTGATTGGCTACATGACTGCATATTTCCTAAAACATGCAAGGGAGTATTCAAACCCTAAATATAGTCGTTCATCAAACACCATAAGAGGAAACTCATGAAGCTATCTCCTCAAACAGATAGTTTTTCAAAGAGTGACCTTGGTGAAGTTGCCTATAAATACCAGTGACCCTTTACATTGAGAGGTTACGGGAAATTTCAAAGCAACTCAAGAGCTCATTCGTATTATTGCAAATTGAAGCACTCGAAAACCCTAGAATTTCTCAAGTGTTTCACATTGGAGAGAGCTCACTATTCTAAGCCTAGAGTGATAGATATATCCAAAGCTTAGAAGAGATATCCTAGCCTTTGCATACGTTCTTATTGTAAAGGATATCTCACCCTAGTTGGAAACCAACCCAAAACCCAAACCCTTTGTTAAGGTAGTTTGTGTGTGTTTTGTAGGTGAGTTGGAGTTGTAAAGAGTTAGAAAGATACAGTGAGTTAGCCAAGAAAACTCTAGAGAAGAAGTTAGTAAGCTACTTGTGGTAGTCTGAACACTTGTGTGTGTTTGAGTTAGTAAGCTGCAGTGAGTCAGCCAGAAAACTCAAGGTAGAAAAGTGAGTAAGCTACAGTGAGTTAGCCAGAAAGCTTTAGGAAGTGGTTAAGGAATTTCTCTGAAGATCAGAGAGAGTGGACATAGGAGCTTGAGTCTCTGAACCACTATAATTGCAGTGTTGTTTTGCTTTCTGTACTGCATTATTATCTGTTGCATGTTTTTCACTGAAAGCATAGTTCACTGAAATTCAGTTGGAACCAATCCACTGAACTTACATCAAATTGATCACAGCCTTAATCACTGTTTTATTGAAGGGAAGATTTTCAGCAAAGCTAAAACGAGTATAAACTTAGGGCCAACCATTCCGCACACTTGAGTAGCTAGAACAGATAGTTACCAAACTGAACTAACTCTACTGAGGGTTAAGTAAGATAATTATCTGATCCAAGCTCCTCAGGATCTCTGATAAACTCACGTTCAGTTGGGCTAATCTGAAGCTTCTGAAAGCAGCTCAGGATAATTGTCTCAGTAGACTTTGACTCAAGGTAATCCGTGCTTCTCAGGGCAAAATCATCAGGATAACCTGACCCATCTGACCTCAGTGAATGAAAAGTTTTAAAAATCACTGAACACGTGTATTCCCCCCCATACACGTGTGAGATTCATTAGCACCGGGACCAACACAGGCACTGAGCGAGACTGAGCAACGGTACCCCCACATGGAAAAGTTAGCCTACACTCTAATAATGAGCGTGCAAAAATTAAGGCCATATTTCTTCGATCATCAGGTCGAAGTTCTCACCTCTTTACCCCTCCGCAACATTCTCCATCGACCTGATACATCAGGTCGGTGCCTTAAGTGGGCAATTGAAGTCAGACAATATGGTGTAACGTACGCACTATGACCTGCGATTAAAACTCAAGCATTAGCTGATTTCCTTGTCGAGCTAACTTTCCCACCAGGGGGTAACAGCACAACCGACCCGCCTTGGGAGTTATACGTGGATGGGTCCGCGACGGCAAATAAATTAGGGGCAGGCGTGGTACTGATTAGCTCAGATGGCCCATCTTTTCAAAATGCCATCACTTTCGAATTTCCCGCTACCAACAACGAATAAAAGTATGAGGCACTAATTAGCGGCATGGAAATGTCCATAGCCATGGGCATAAAAAAGCTACAGGTTGTTGGGATATTTTAGTTTTGATGAATTATGCCAAAACATTATCAACTTGTGTTTTTAAAGCTGATTTACAGATAACAAGTTGAGGGGGAACGAGAGAACAAATTGAGGGGGAACTCACGAAATTAAACGTAGATGATCGAGATCAGACGAGGTTGCAGACGAGACTGATCGAGATCAGATGAGTAAGATGAGTTCCGGAGTTAACTGATGAGCTGAGCAAAATCAGAAGAGAAGAAAAGCTAAGCGGTGATCGTAAGATCGATGACCGATGACCTCGATCGGGATGACCCGTAAGCAGACTTGATCGGATGATCGTAAGAGCGCATGTGATCGAAAAAAGAAACCCACCGGAAGATCGTAAGAGAAGGGTGCAGATCGAAGAGGAGCAGATGAGACCGACGAGATCGACGTGATCGAGATCGATATGAAGATGAGCAGATGATCAAGATCGACGTGATTGAGATCGACATGTGCTAAACCGATATGCTAACCTAATACGCTAACCCGATGTACTAATCGATGCGATATACCGATATGCCGACTGATGCTATAATCGACCGATCATGTGAGTTGATCGATCAAAGCGAGAAGAAATCGATATCGAGAACCGTAAATGTGATACGGATCGGGAAAGAAGTCATCAAGAGAAGTCATCCAAGTCATATTCATCGAGAATCGAATCTTTCGATGATCGGTTAATTTTGAGTGCTAGTGACCGAGGGTCGATTGTCGAGACGAGAAGAATCGAACTCATCAACCTGAGTGTCAGTATGCCTGATCAGACAAGGTCCGCTGAAGAGAAGTCAGCCGAAGGCTCAGATAGACCTGAAGGCTCAGATGGAACTGAAGACACTGAGACTCAGAGACTCCTCAATGATTCCAAGGTGAGGAATTTGATGAATATAGCTGTTAGATTCAGCTGACGTGGACCAATGGGAGGAAGACATCAAGCCTGAAAAAAAGCCGTGATAAAGTTCTGAGAATAGTATGGATTTGAATGTGACTCCTTCCAACGGTAACATTCAAATCCACACTATAAATACAAGTTCTTCCTTCATTATCAAGTGTGGATGCGTGGAGATTATAGCACGAGATGCTACACAGCCAATAAGAGTTATACCCAAAGCATTCCCACCCTAGAACACAAGTATGTAGATATACAAATATGTTCAAGAGTGTTCTAGAACCCAATCTAAGCAACCCACGATGTATCCTAAGCTTAGAGAGATTTTCCCAACCTTAGCATTGAGGCTAAACAAATGTAAGGGAAAATCTTAGCCTAGTTGGAAACCAAACAAACCTTACTCAAATCAGTTTGATAGGATAAGTTTGTAGGTGAGTGTGAACTCGGTAAACATCTAGCAATCCCGAAAGGGAGGGTAGGCAATCCCGTGAGGGTGATAAGTCCCGTTTGAGTGTGAACTCGGTAAACATCTAGCAATCCCGAAAGGGAGGGTAGGCAATCCCGTGAGGGTGATAAGTCCCGTTTGAGTGTGAACTCGGTAAACATCTGTTGGGTGTTGGACTAACACGTTAAACTAAGTCCAGTTGGTTAAGTAGGTGCCCCTGATGATAGGGAAGAGTGGATGTAGGAGTTGGACTCCGAACCACTATAAAATCGTGTGTTCTTTACTGCTTTATGTTTATACTTGTCATATGCATTCTATTATAAGCAAAACAACACACATGAGTTTAAAATGCAAAAATCTGTAATCATTCTGCCCTCTCCCCTGTTTATATGCATCGAACTAAAACGTTTTGCTTCCGCACGCGTAAAATGGGTTTTCAACCGGGACCATCAATTGGTATCAGAGCGGGTTGTTCAACAGATCACTTTTTTCAAAGTGATCGCCTAAACTGATCTTTTTAAAACAAAAACCCGATATCTATAAATGCATATATTCTATGTTTTGGCGTCATTATCAAAAAGGGGGAAATTGTTGGGATATTTTAGTTTTGATGAATTATGCCAAAACATTATCAACTTGTGTTTTTAAAGCTGATTTACGGATAACAAGTTGAGGGGGAACGAGAGAACAAATTGAGGGGAACTCACTTAAATCAGACGTAGATGATCGAGATCGACGACGAGGGTTGCATTTAGACCGATCGAGATCGATGAGTAAGATGAGTTCGGAGTTAATCGATGAGCCGAGCAAAATCGTAAGAGAAGAAAAGCTAAGCCACCGATCAAGATCGATGACCGCATGACCCGATCGGGGATGACTGTAATTGCACTGATCGATGATCGTAAGAGCGCATAAGCCGATCGTAAAGAAACCCACCGTAAGATCAAGAGAAGGGTGCGATCGAAGAGGAGCAGATGAGATCGACGAGATCGACGCGGATCGAGATCGATATGAAGATGAGCAGATGATCAAGATCGACGCGATTGAGATCGATAAAGCTAAACCGATATGCTAACCTTAATATGCTAACTCGATGTACTAACTGATGCAGATATACCGATATGTCGACTGATGCTATATCGATCCGATCATGTGAGCCGATCGATCAAAGCGAGAAGAAATCGATATCGAGAGAACCGTAACTGCGATACCGATCAGAAAGAAGTCATCAAGAGAAGTCATCTGAAGTCATATTCACTGAGAATCAGAATGCTACTGATGATCAGTTAGCTTGAGTGCTAGTGACCTGAGGGTCAGATTGTCTGAGGACAGAAGAACTGAACTCAGTCAACCTGAGTGTCAGTATGCCTGATCAGACAAGGTCCGTTGAAGAGAAGTCAGCCGAAGGCTCAGATAGACCTGAAGGCACAGATGGAACTGAAGACACTGAGACTCAGAGAATCCTGAATGATTCCAAGGCGAGGAATCTGAAGAATATAGATGTTAGATTCAGCTGACGTGGACCAATGGGAGGAAGACAACAAGCTTGAAAAAGCTGCATAAAGCTACAGAATAGTATGTATTTGAATGTGACTCCTTCCAACGGTAACATTCAAATCCACACTATAAATACAAGTTCTTCCTTCATTATCAAGTGTGGATGCGTGGAGATTATAGCACGAGATGCTACACAGCCAATAAGAGTTATACCCAAAGCATTCCCACCCTAGAACACAAGTATGTAGATATACAAATATGTTCAAGAGTGTTCTAGAACCCAATCTAAGCAACCCACGATGTATCCTAAGCTTAGAGAGATTTTCCCAACCTTAGCATTGAGGCTAAACAAATGTAAGGGAAAATCTCAACCTAGTTGGAAACCAAACAAACCTTACCCAAATCAGTTTGATAGGATAAGTTTGTAGGTGAGTGTGAACTCGGTAAACATCTAACAATCCCGAAAGGGAGGGTAGGCAATCCCGTGAGGGTGATAAGTCCCGTTTGAGTGTGAACTCGGTAAACATCTAGCAATCCCGAAAGGGAGGGTAGGCAATCCCGTGAGGGTGATAAGTCCCGTTTGAGTGTGAACTCGGTAAACATCTGTTGGGTGTTGGACTAACACGTTAAACTAAGTCCAGTTGGTTAAGTAGGTGCCCCTGATGATAGGGAAGAGTGGATGTAGGAGTTGGACTCCGAACCACTATAAAATCGTGTGTTCTTTACTGCTTTACGTTTATACTTGTCATATGCATTCTATTATAAGCAAAACAACACACATGAGTTTAAAATGTAAAAATCTGTAATCATTCTGCCCTCTCCCCTGTTTATATGCATCGAACTAAAACATTTTGCTTCCGCACGCGCAAAATGGGTTTTCAACCGGGACCATCACAGGTATATACCGACTCTCAGCTTGTAGCATTCCAAGTATCGGGAGTGTACGAAGCCAGGGATGAAAGAATGTCGGCCTACCAGGAGGTCGTCAAAACATTATGCTTGAAGTTCAAACAAATTCACATCAAGTTGGTACAGAGAGACGGGAACTCACGCGCCGATGCACTAGTATGGTTTGCGACCTCGGAGGGGCTAGCAGAGATGAAGGATGTAACCCTCACGAAGCTCTCCCACCCCTCCACTGCGAGTACAGTGGTCGCCACCCTCGATGCCCCCCCTATGAGCTGGATGACCCCTATCATCGATTACTTGATGTCAGGGACATTACCGGAAGACAGAATCAGGCAAAACAGCTACAACTTCGGGCAGCCAGGTATACTATGGTCAATGGTGAGCTATACAAGCGGGGCTTCAGCACACCCTTGCTCCGATGCGTTACGCAATAACAAGGACAAATTATCCTACGTGATATACACGATGGGGTATGCAGAAACCATGCTAGGGGACAATAGCTCGCACACAAGGTGACTAGACAAGGATATTTTTGGCCCACTTTACGAGCCGATGTGCTGATATTTGCAAGACGATGTCACAAGTGCCAAATCCATGCCCCTTCGATCAAAGTCGCCCCGGAGGAACTTTCCAGCATTCTCAGTCCCTGGCCATTTGCGAAGTGGGGGATAGATATCATCGGGCCGCTTCCTACAGCCCCGAGCTCAGTCAAGTATGCTTTAGTTGCAGTAGACTAATTCAAAAAATGGGCCAAGGCTGAAGCTTTGGCAACCATAGATCAAGAGCATGTCATTAAGTTCATCTGGCGGAACATCATTCGCAGATTCGGCCTACCCCAAGCAATCATATCAAATAATGGGAAACAATTTGATGGTTTCAAGATCGAAAGTTTTTTCAGGAAATGGAAAATCAATAAGCTCTTCTCGACCCCATACCATCCCCAATCTAATGGACAGGTCGAAGCAGTGAACAAAATTATCAAACACACTTTGAAAGCCAAGATCGAAGATAGGAAGGGAAAGTGGGCAAGCGAACCGCCATATTTACTATGGTCATACAGAACAACGTGCCAAAACTCAACAAGAGAGACCCCATACTCGATGGCTTTCGGCACAGAGGCAGTGATTCCCTCAGAAGTCGAGTTTCAGACACTACGTACCTCTCAGGTGGCAATCGATCACAATGAGGAGGCCTTAGCCAGGGATCTGGATCTACTCGAAGAGAAAAGACTAGAGGCCAATGTAAGAAATGCTAGATATAAGCAGCAATCGGAAAAATATTACAATTCGAAAGTGCGGATTTGACAATTCAAGATTGGCGACCTGGTCTTGAAGAAGACACTGGGAGTAGCCAAAGGAGTCTTTGGTCCGAACTGGGAAGGACCATACAAGGTCACACGAGTATTAACCAATGGGGCATACGAACTCGAGCTCAATACCCATGGAACGCTTCCCATTTGAAGAAATACTATCAATAAGTTGGAGTCGCCTCTTTGTAATGATTTTCAGCCTATATAATAATAATGTTTTTCTTTTTCATGTTGTGTTAAACTAAGGGAAGTTGCATATGTACAATATCGACTTCCCTAAGAATGACTTTCGACATACTTGCGGCGAGGTCGCCACCTTAAATGGTGCGACCCTGCCCAAACTTTATAAGACGACTAAGCATAGTTCATAAACACGTCGCAATGACAATAAGACGATAAGAAAAGATGCAAAAAGAAAGTCGTGTAAGGAAATCAGGTCGGCATAATAAATTGAAGAGAACATTCATTAATAACAAAGGACCGAAGGTCGATACACTAAGAAATATGAAAGTTGAATTACATCGGAAAGCCAAAAGGCAAACTACATTAGGCGGCCAAAAGGCAACAGGAAAGAAAGTACATCTAGATACTAAAACGACTAGTAATTCACCAATATTCAATTCCTAGACAAGTCATTGGCGACAATCGACTTCGGGGGATGCTGATCAAAAGTACTGTTGAGGATGGGGTTCAACTTCTCAATCTCTTTTTTCTTATCAGGATTCTTGATACTACTTCGGGGGATGCTGATCAAAAGTGTTGTTGGAGATGGGGTTCAACAACTTCTCCATCTCCTTTTTCTTATCAGGATTCTTGATGTTATCATTCTTAAGAACATCCAGAATCCCATCAGCATCACCACTGCTTATGTTAAAAGGCTGCCCACCTAATTGTTGTTGAATAACACTGGCGGATATGTGGGTAGCTCATCTCCCGAATCTTGGGCTGGTAAACACCTCCCCTAGAGGCTGTTTGTGGTCTATTCATCTGGGGGGTCCACACCCGAGGCCTCAGCAGCCTCCATCTGGCCTCTGGCCTCGCCCGTCTGAGTTTCGAGCACCACCTCAGAATATGCCGACTGCGTCTCGCCAGGATCAGGAGTGGGGAGCACAATCCGACTCTGATTAGGAAAGAAGGACAGGTCAATACCAAATCCTTCCAAGTCCTTAATTTCGAGCACGACATCAGGATCAAGCGGGTAGGCTCTGACATAACTGGCTAGCTCAGAGACGAGGTCGGAGAAATCGACATCGGGATTTTTCTGGTTGTTAGCCCGGATGGCCCCAGCCACCTCACAGACGTAAGAAAAATTAGCATTTTGCTCTTCAGTCCGCTTGAACCGCTCCTCTTCGGTGGCCAGCTTAGCCTTGATCTCAGAATCCTTGCTGACCAGATCCCCCTTCAATCGGGCCACAACATCCCTCTAAACCACCAACATGCCCTCGGCACTCTTTAGTTGCTCCTCGAGCACGTGGGCCCTCTTAGCCAGATCGGACTTTTCGACCTCCAGCCTTTTATGCACCTCATGGGCATTTAGCACGGCTTTGGCTTGCTCAGAGATCGTCGCCCGGGCCTTCTCCAGGTCGGAAAGCTCTAACTCAGATTGGGCACATGCCTTCTCCATGTAAAGGGCACCCTTCAGGGAGTGGACGACCGTCGAGTACATGTTGCCCGTGACCTTTTTGACGTCAAGCAGTGGAGTGGTCGTCCGTCCTCATCAAGTAATGGGGCCAATCATCAGGGACGCCATCCAGGATGGGGAGCCTCGACCTCAAGAAGCTCAGTACCTCCGGCAAGAACTTGTGAGGCGTTAGGTCCTAGCTGCGATATAAAAAGAAAAAATAAAGGGGATGAGTTAGATTGTTAGGTCCAAAATAACATTTCACAAAGACTAAGGCAAAGGTTTACCTCTTCATCACCTCCTCATCCCAGCCGATCCAAGAATTGTCGTCCGGATGACGGCCCCCGACCAGAGCCGAGGCCGGTGGAGGGATAGAAATCGGGGTGCCTCTTCCGGCATCCCGGTGAGACCCGGACTGATGGGAGCCAGTCTCCTCCAGTGCCCTCTTGTGAGGACGATCCCCAGCCGCTGGGGCAAATGCAGTAGTCTTCTTTTTCATGCCCATGTCGGCAACGGGAGGTAAGTCTATTGACGGCTCATAGAACCAAGATCCGATTTCGGTTTGGAGGCCATTTCGGCAGCAGAAGGCTCACGGCGGTAGGTCGGAATATTGGGATCTGCGAGAAAATCATGATACCTTTAGCACGGACTTACAAAGAGCAACAAAGGAAAGATAACAGAAGACTTACAAGGGATCTGCAAGTGGCGGGGATAGGTGTAAAATCCGGCAGCCAAATGATTAAGCTCAGTGTTTAGCGACTCGACCTCTAGCCAGCTCGGGGGTGTATCTCGTGCTGTCTTGAACGCCTCGGTGAAATCCCAGTAAAGATCAGAAGTTCATGGCGTGTACACTGCAAGACAAGAAAAGAAGTAGATCAGTACAACCGAAAATAAAGGTCATAAAAAGGTATACCATTTTCCACTCGGATTGCATAATCTGTTGGAACTCGGATTGATAGCGGGCTGGACAGAGGGACGGACTCCCAAGATCCTCCGATGAACCACCATTTCTGGTGTCATCCATCGACCTTATTTGGGATCCCACTAACAAGCTCTTTGCCTTTGCGAAGCCGCACGACATGATAGCCTCCGACATCATATAACCGATCTCTCCCGGATTGGGCAGTGTCCTCAAGCTGACCTGCTCCAGCACAACCATAGTGGAAATAATGTAGCTCCACCCGTTCGGGGTAATCTGTGTGAGGCTCAAATTCCAGGCCGCCAGCAAATGGGAGATGGTCGGGTGCAACGGGAAATGAATTCCAGCCGCCATGGTGGGCTCGTTCACAGTAATCAGAAGTGAACATCACGCGGCACTTTGTACAGCCGACAGAGCCCCCGCACATAGAAATTAGAAAGCACCGACCTGTGCCTCCTCTCAGATGCAGCAAATTGCGACGCTACCGACTTGCGATATTAACTCTCTGGTCGCTTATAAGGGGCAGTCCGATGGTATAACTCATAGTCGAAGACTCGCTGATAAGCCCCATAGTCTGGAACCAGGGCAGAGGAACCTGCCGACGTCGACTGCCCTCGAGAAGCAAAAGAGAGGAGATTAATATCCAGGGGTGGAAGATGAGTAATTTCATCCAACTCCTCCAAAAACCGGTCATCCACCAGTTCATCATTGGCGTCATCTTTCCTCCCGTCGCCCACGGACCGAGCCGAAGAACCCTCGCTGTCATGCCTCAAGGCGGAGCCAGAGTTCAGGCGGCGGCGCTGAGCAATTGGGACATCATCCTCGGAGGAGGAAGAAACCACCATGGGTCGTGGGGTGGAAACAGAACCAGAAATTCCAGAAGCCATGGAAAGGATGAGAGATTGAAGAATATTTACCTGATTTCAAGTGTGAAACCGAGAAAAGCGAAGGATTCTCTTGACAAATTCAACTGGAAAGAAAGGAGAAGCAAGCAAACGCTCGTAGGGGGAAAAAGGTTTTTGAAAACCTAATTCCCCCGCCTATTTATAAAAGGAAGGGGAGGACCAAAGTGCAATTTCTCTATTGTTTGGGCCCCTCTGATAAATGAAGTCACGGGATTCGCACGTGGGAAGCACTGCTGCATCCCATTGGACCCTCTGGCAGTGCCTCACGTCATCAGCCTGGCGAGCCATCATTTCAAATCTCCAAAAACCGAGGAAATCTGATACGCCGATTCGTAATATCGAGGTGACTTTTTGCATACTCGGGGCAGGAAGTCGTATTCCATGGTAACCGTGAGATCAAGTCGATATCCCATTCCGTAGCATGCAACCTCGACTTGAGGGGCAATTGTTGTAGCATGGAATAAACTACTATCCCATGGCCCCTATAGATGCATTCCAAGAGAAACATTTAGAGGTGGCGTCAGCAAAGGGAGGTCACCCTAAAAGGCGAAACACCCAAGTCGCAGAAGCAGGGAGGTTGCTTAGCGACCTAAGCGAATATCAAATGTCACAATGCGATGTCCACTAGTGACGTTCAGGTCAGAGTCTGACCTGCAGCAAGTAACGGACAATCATATCCAATTAAGGAAAGCATCCTGCAAGCCAGCCAATCCCCCTGGGAACTTCATCCCCCGATTGGCGCTCATTAAAGGGGCGATCTCGAATCGGACCAAGGAAGCGGGCGATTTGAAGGATGGAAGGCACTTAACGGGCACTTTTCCTTATTGTAATCTCCCGTCCAAAAGGTGGGATGTATAGTATAAATAGACCGATGAGGTCACATTTGTAAGGGTTGAACATCTTAGCATTATAGGCAAATACATTATACAAATATACCTGGCTTGGACGCCCCCAGACGTAGTCTAATTCAAAGGACGAACAGGGTCATCAATTTTTGTGTTTCCTTTACAGCTTTTGATCGTTATTAGCCATTTTCTTTATTAAATTCATTGTTAAACTAGGCAAATTTTAGCTAATTACAACACGTTTATACAAGTATCCTCCGATCAAGCAGAACCGGGCTCGATACTTTTGTCCTTTTCTTCGCCCTTCAAGAGGATCTTCTCCAGTCAACGCTCTACAGATCTCAGTTCTCCAGTCATCTCCTTCCTCTAAAGCCACGACCATGGGAATAATCGCCTCATTTTCCGCACTCAGAATGGTTATCGACGTTCCTCCTTCTACAGCTACTGAGCTAGCTAGTTTTGACAAACTATCTACCTTTGCGTTCGGCTCTTGAGGTATCTGGGTTACCTCAAAGGTTTGAAATCTACTTCTTACATCCGCAACTCTTTCCAGGTACATCATCATCCTCTCGTCCTTAGCCAGATATTCTCCCTTCACTTCTTGGGCGACCAATTGAGAATCAGTGTAAATGATTACTCGTTGACCTCCCATTTCTGCCACCATCTCTGTTCCACGTATCAAGGCCTCGTATTCTGCCCCATTATTGGAAGTATGGAATTCGAAGCGGACTGCAAACTGCAACTCTTCTCCATAGGGATCTATAATAAAGATACCTGCACCACAACCAATTATTGTTACAGAGCCATCCGCATACACCTGCCATTCCTTCTCCAACTCCGGACGAGTGGTTTGTTGTATGAAGTCGGACAAGGCTTGTGCCTTGATCACCCTTCTGGTTTCGAAGTCCACCTCGTATTCTCCGAGTTCTACAGCCCATTTGACCATCCTTCCTGATAAATTGGCCCTGCCTAACACCTGTTTAAGGGGATAATTAGTTCGAACAATTATTTTATGCGAAAAAAAGTAAGGTCTTAGCCTTCTTGCGGTGACCATGATGGCTAACGCCGCCTTTTCAGTTTCTGAGTATCTGGCCTCAGCTCCTTGTATAACTTACTCACATAGTAAATAGGCTTCTGAACCGCACCTTCCTCCTTAATCAATACTGAGCTAAGGGAATTTTCCCCTACCGAGAAGTATAAGTACAGGACCTCTCCCATCACTGGCTTAGTCAGTTGAGGCAACCGAGCTAAGTGTGACTTCAATTCCTCAAACGCCTTCTAGCATTCCTCGTCCCAAGCAAATCTTGTTCCTTTCCTCGGCACCCTGAAAAAGTGAAGGCTATTCTCCGCAGACTTAAAGATGAACCTGCTTAAGGCTGCTATTCTCCCATTCAATCATTGTAACTCCCTAATGTTGGTAGGGGACTGCATATCCAACACCGCTTGCACCTTCACCGGGTTTACTTCAATTCCTCTCTGTGTCACCATGTAACCCAGGAACTTGTCTTACCTCACACCAAAAGAGCATTTTGCTGGGTTTAGTTTCATTCCATTAGCTCGAATCACGCCGAAGGCTTCTTCCAAATCAGCTACATGTCCCCTGGCCTCCACACTTTTGACTAGCATATCATCCACATAAACTTCCATATTTCGTCCCAGTAACTTACGAAATATTTTATCAACAATTCTTGATAAGTGGCTCCTGCATTAATTAAACCGAAAGGCATCCTAACATACGCAAAAGTACCACAGGAAACAATAAAGCTGACCTTAAGTTTGTCCCCAGGAAATAGCAATATTTGGTGATAGCCTTGGTATGCGTCCATCGTGCTCGGCAACTCGAACCCCAACGTTGAGTCCACCAGCTGGTCAATTCTCGGCAAGGGATAGTGGTCTTTCGGACATGCTTTGTTCAGGTCCCAGAAATCAATTCACATCCTCCACTTGCCAGCACCCTTCGAGACTAACACCTCATTGGCCAACCATTCCAGGAAATCCACTGACTCAATGTGTCCAGCTTACAGCAACTTCCTAACCTCTTCCCTGATGATCTCATTCTTTTCTTGCCCAAAATGCCTCTGTTTTTATTTTACTGGCATCGCTCCTTCTTTAACATTGAGGAAATGCATAGCCACATCTGATGGGATTCCTGTCATGTCTCCTGAAGAAAATGCAAAAATATCTGCATTTCTCCTTAGCACTTTAATCAGCTTTTCCGTTAACACTTCATCCATCTGGGTCCCTATCCTGGTGGTATAACCAATTTTCCCAGGATATAATTCTATCGCCATCAGCTCCTCACCGGCCTAGATCTTCACCGAATTCTCCTCTTCTGACATCTTGGCTTTCTTCACCTCAGGATCCTCTCCTTTATGTCTTTCCAGTTTGTCCTGTACGCTTTTATCAGCCACTCGTACAGCTTCCAAGTAACATTTTCTGGCCAGCGTTTGGTCTCCGCTTACTTCTCCCACCTCGTCTCCCACTGGGAATTTCATCTTCATGTGGTAAGTGGATACCACTGCTTGGAACGCATTCAGTAGCGGCCTCCCAAAAATCACATTATACGAGGCCGGTGCCTGCATGATCAGGAAATTCACCATAAGGACTCTCCTCATTGGATACTCCCCCAATCCTACCTGTAGTGTGACCTCCCCCAAGGGCTGGATACCCCAACTGTGAAACCGTAGAGGGAGGTTTCAACAGGATGTAGCTTTGCATTCAACTTCATTCTCTTATAACAATCCCACATCATGACATCTGCTGAGCTCCCTGTATCCACAAAGATCTGGGCTACATCATATCCTGCGATGTCAGTAGTAATAATTAAAGCATGAGTATGGGGTCCTCTTAGTCCCCCTCCATCTTCTGGTCCGAAGGATATCTTCGGAGTCACCTCTGTTTTTCCTACTTCATTCATTTCGATCATCCTCTTCTCCGGATTGGTTTTCATTTCTCGGGCACTTTTCTTCCTGGCTCGGAAAGAATCTCCCACCGGTGGTCCTCCTATAATGATCTGGATCAAATCTCTTTTATGGACTGGAGGTTTCTCAGCCTCTTCTTTTCTCCTTTTATCACGCTCATCTGTCTTCTCTTCAGGCTCCCTTCTTTTGCTTCCTCGAGAGCTTTGCCGATCTCGGTACACAAACTCCTTTAAATGTCCTACCTAGATCAACCTTCCTATTTCGTCCTTCAAATGAAAACTCTGGTTTGTATCATGACCATAATCATTATGAAAGTGACAAAACTTATCTGATTTTGGCTTCAATGGCCCCCGAGCCCTTGACCAAGGGAACTTCATCTCAGGAAGATCTCCTGCCACCTCCAAAACCTCAGCTGACTGGATCTTCAAGGGTGTATATTTTTCAAATCTCGGTCGTGGTCCATTAAAGGATCTTGTGCCTTCCGACCTGCTCCCTTTGTTTCTACCCTTCCGGGAATCTGAGTCTCTTCTTTTATCGCTAGACTTGGTTTCTGCCTTCTTGGCAATTCTGATTTCCTCCAGGGTAATGTACTTCTCCGCCCTATTTAGTAAGTCATCGAAGGATGTTACCGGCTTCTTAGCGAGTGACGAGAATAATTCCCCGTCCCGTAATCCGTTAGTTATCAAGTTAATTTTCACTTCTGGAGTAGCGGTAGGGACCTCCAGGGCAGCCTGATTAAACCGCTTCAGAAATTCTCTCAAACTTTCATTTTCTCCCTGCCTCATGTTGAAAAGAGTCAGGGTGGCTCTTGGCTACCTCCTGGCACTAGCGAACTGGTGCAAGAACATCTTGCTGAAACCTGCAAATGAGTGGATACTATTCGGGCCCAATTGGCTGAACCATTGCTGGGCAGCCTTTGACAAAGTAGTTAGAAAGACCTACATTTTACCCCCTTCTCATATCGATGTAATAAGGCAGCATTCTCAAAACGGACTAAATGTTCATAAGGATCCGTGGTTCCATCATACTCAAATGTCAAAGGTTTAAAATTAAAAGGCAACTCATCACTTAGAATATCCTCAGAAAATTGACAACCAGCCACAGGTCTAACATCAGTTACATGTTTCAACTAATTCCTCATTGTCTCCATCTCCTTCTGAAGGGAAAATAATCGAAGACTGACTCCCCCGTCATAGGTTGGATCCGAACTCTCACCCATGTACATTGATTCCGTCTTCCGAGGCGGGCTATCTCGACCTCCTCCTCTCCTTGAGTGAGGGGTTTCCTCATCTGGTGCTTGCTTCTTCTGAGGATCCCCTTGATCTGCATGAGATTCTTCTCTATATCTGCATCCAGTCGACTCATAAGGGACCTGGCTACCCCTCTCCCTTGAATCTCCTTCGGGTCCAGGAGGATGTAACCTCGTCTGGCTCCTTCCCACAAAATCACTTTCTACCGCTTTAGCGACCAATTCTCCTAACTGGTCCATACTTACAGTCATCATTGTAGAGTTTTGTGGTGCTAGATGAGGAGTAGGACCCTGAAGTTGGGATATCGGTGATGTCATCCCTCCTCCAGTTCCCTGGCTTGAGGACGCTACGTGTGTGGTGCCTCCTCCCCGACCCGCACCTCCCACCGGGACCGAATCCGCTGACGTCTTCTGGAGAGGGGAGGCAGTTGGATTCCCCCTCCTAGCCATCCGTGAGTCTCCCATAAATGTCAAGGGAGGTGCCGGGACTGTAGTTCCTTTACCCATAGGCGGCATCCCATAAAGTGGTGGTGCCGTTGGGGTCTGTTGAGGACTCTTACCGACGTTTCCGATACAGCCTTGCTGGGTAGGTTGATCCCCAGCCATTTCGCAATGGTTTAAACTCGAAAAACAAGGGTTTAAACTCACGTCTTTAGCCCTATGTAAATTACTTGCAGAGATTCTTACTCGGAAACAAGGGTTTAAACTCACGTCTTTAGCCCTGTGTTCCCACAGACGGCTCCAATTTGGTGTGGAAAATAATGTCTACTGTTTGACTAAGAATTCAAAGAAGATTTCAGTGGTTGAATTTAGAAAAAAAGGCTCCAAACTTCTGTATGCAGGGACCTTGCCAGATTACTTGCAGGTACCTGAAAAACATGCCGGAGTGGTTTCCGGTGTAGACTCTCCGATGCTCAAGTCAGTGACTGTCTTATCTCACGTAAAAGGGATAATAAGAGCTTTAACTTTAGATATCTTAGTAAAGTATGTGCTTGTGTGTTTTATGATACCTGGAAGGAGGTATTTATACACCTCCGATGGAACACCCCCCATCTTCCTTCTCCTCCTCCAACGTTCCCGTCGTGGGTCTAGTTCTCTTCCTTCTCCTTTTCCCACGTTTGCATGTTCTTTCTCAACTATTACCAAGATAAAGTCCATTCGACATTTACTTGCAGTAGCAGCACCTCTAGATTATGAGATTTGACAGATGGATGTCAAAACAGACTTCCTCAATGGCAACATTGATAAGGAGGTGTTTATGGCTCAACCAGAAGGTTTTGCATCTAAGCCATTTGATGAAGTTGTCAAATTGTTTGACTTCATCAGAAATTCAAATCCATGCGTTTATCGTAAATACAGTGGGGGAAATATTATTTTCATAGTTGTGTATGTCGATGACATACTGATTTTGGGAAACAACATTCCTCTTATGCAGTCGGTTAAAGATTGGCTATCAAGGACCTTCATGATGAAGGATAGATCCAAGAGGATGTTTGGGCTGTCACATTCAACCTATTTAGATAAGGTGTTAAAGCGATTTGCGATGGAGAACTCTAAGAGAGGTTCTCTACCGGCATGTAATGGGATAAAGCTGTCTAAGAAGGATTATCCTTCTACTGAAGCTGATATCCGGTGCATAAAGGATATACCATATGCATCTGCAATTGGCTCTATCATGTACGCAATGACTTGCACAAGGCCAGACGTGGCCTTCGCTGTTAACACTACTGGTAGATACCAGCAGAATCCGGGTGAACCTCACTGGATGACTTTCAAGAACATTCTTGAGTACCTTAGACGTACCAAAGACTGCTTCTTGGTCTACGGAGGACAGTCAGAGCTAGTTACAATTGGCTATGCTGATGCAAGTTTCCAATCCGACTGTGATGATTACAAGTCACAGTCGGGCTTTATTTTCTTTCTCAATAGTGGGGCAGTTAATTGGAATAGTTCCAAACAAGAGACTACCGCAGACTCAACAAACGAAGATGAGTACATTGCTACGGCGGAAGCAGCCAAAGAAGTTGTATGCATAAAACAGTTCTTAAGTGAACTAGGGGTAGTTTAGAGTGCCAGTAGTCCAATAAAGTTATATTGTGACAGTACTGGTGGGGTTGCGAAAGCTGAGGAATCGAGATCCAATAACAGAAACAAGCATGTACTGAGGCGTTATCACTCGATAAGAAAGATAATTGCTAGAGGAGAGATAGAGTTAGAACGTGTACCCACAGAAGATAATCTAGCTGATCCTTTCACCAAGGCTTTGAGTGTTCATGTACACACAAGACATTTTGATGGTCTAGGGGTTAGACATGTAGGTGATTGACTCTAGTTCAAGTGGGAGATTGTTAGTGTTAGTGTCCTAGAGACAATCTATTGTAAGGACATAATACTCATATAATATTCAGTGTTGATTTAATATTATTATTTATTTAATATTAAATACGTGGCATTGCACTTATTAGAATATTATATTTGATTGTTTGCATTTGTTCTTATCTGTGTTCCCTTGAGTCACTGCTGTCATTGAGTGTGTGAGAACTCAGATGACATAAGCGTGATTTTTAAATAGCCCCAATCGAGGATCATCAAGAATGGGATATTGATGATGCAATGGAGATTGGTGTGCGATCATCATCATACTCTTAGAGAGTATAGTAAGATCTCACTTACTACAAGATACTAGGTATCTAATGATGGATGCACAAATACCTTAGAGGGTATTGGTATACCCATCCGAGAAACCGTTTGATGTAGTTCCACTATATGTCTACGGGAGTCTCGGTTAGTTGGAGCGATGCGATACTCCTTTTACTTGAGGTTAATACTCACGACATGTGTGGAGTGATGAACTTATACCATGACCGACGCTTGCACCCTTCCATGGGTAGATATGCTTGAATTGGGTTCATCACGAAATACATGTGCGTGGTAGTTGAGCCAAGAAAAGGATTCATTCCTCAAAGTGGATTTAGAGAGAATACTAATCTTCTCATCATAATTGGATCAAAGTCATTGGCCAATGCACGTCAACTTGGACTCTGTGCCCAAGTGTGACACGATTGATCAATTAGTGATTAGAGATAAATTGATTTAGTTATTTGAATAGACACTTCATCATGTTCAAGACTAATAGAGTATTCGCAAATGAAAGAAGGAAATTGTAATAGCCCATGTTACAGTTACAGCTAGTTGCACATTTCTCGCAACGTACCTCATATATTGAGAATGTCTGATTTATTTTCTAAGGTTCAATTATGATCATTAGTTTGAGCTCGATATATGAGGGCCTATGGGTCACACAACAAGTAGTTCTTTTTTACGGAATATAGTTGGTTGATTAAATGTTAAATTGTATTTAATATTTTTTATTTATGGAGAAGTAATTAATAATAGATTAATTTGGAATTAATTATTATTAATATTTAATTAAATTTTAATTCAATTAAATAAGAATTCCTAATAATAATATTTGGAATATTATTGTAGGATTTAATATATATGAAAACAAATCGTAGAGATTTGTCATATATGGAATTTAAATCCGTAGAGATTTATATTTAGGAAATTAAATTAAAAGAGTTTAATTTAATTAATTAAAAGGGATTTTATTTCCCAACAGGCTAGCTTAGGTTTTAAGCTGGGCCTCCTTATATATATTGGCTCTTGGGAATTCACAAACAACGTCACTTCATAATTTCTCAACAAGATCTAGAGTTAGAATTTTCCTAGCAAATTTATCTCGGGATTCAATGCTGGCAAGTCCGTGCAAGTCCGTGATTGGGGACTACGAGGATACCATAGTTGAGAAATCTGCTCTTCAGTTACTGTAAGATTTCTTGTTATGATTATTGTAATCGTTTGTATGCAATTATATGTTTGTTGTTGGTGAACTTTAATTTTCCCTGCGCATGTATTATGTGTTTACGTGCCTCTAAATTCCAACAACTAGATGATATTCAGTTTGACTTAATATTATAATTAATTTAATATTAATGTATGGAAATTCACTTGTTTGAATATTATGTTTGATTGTTTGCATTTATTCGTACAAGTGTTCTCATGAGTCATTGCTGTCATTGAGGTTGTGAGAACTCAGATGACTTAAGCATGATTCTCAAATGGCCCCGATCAAGGATCATCAAGAATGGGATATTGATGATACAATTGAGATTAGTATGCGATCTGCATCATACTCTTAGAGAGTGTAGTAAGATCTCACTTACTACAAGATATTAGGTATCTCATGATGGATGCACAAATACCTTACAAGGTATTAGTATACCCATCTGAGAAACCGTTTGATGTAGTTCCACTATATGTGTCTACGGGTGTCTCGGTTAGTGGGAGCGATGTGATACTCCTTTGACTTGAGGTCAATACGCACGACATGTGTGGAGTGATGAACTTTGACCATGACTGACGCTTGCACCCTTCCATGGGTAGATATGGATTGGATTGGGTTCATCATGAAATGCATGTGCGTGGTAGTTGAGCCATGAATAGGATTCATTCCTCAAAGTGGATTTAGAGAGAATACTCATCTTCTCATCATAATTGGATCTAAGTCACCAGCCGATGCACGTCAACTTAGACTTTGTGGTTAAGTGTGACATACATGATCAATTAGTGATTACAGATAATATGATTGAGTTATTTGAATATACACTTAATCATGTTCAAGACTTAATCGAGTATTCGCGAATGAAAGGAGGAAATCGTAATAGCCCATGTTTCAGTTGCAGGTAGTTGCACGTTTCTCGCAACATACCTCATATATTGAGAATATCTGATTTATTATCTAGGGTTCAATTAAGACTGTTAGTTTGACTAATCCCTCGATATATGAGGGAATATGGGTCACACAACAAGTAGTTCTCTTTTACGGATTATAGTTGGTTGATTAAATGTTAAATTGGATTTAATATTTAATTTATGGAGAATTAATTAATAATAGATTAATTTGGAATTAATTATTATTAATGTTTAATTAAATTGAATTTAATTAAATAGGATTCACAATAATAATATATGGAATATTATTATAGGATTTAATATGTATGGAATCAAATCCGTAGAGATTTGATACACATGGAAATTAAATCCGTAGAGATTTTATATATGGAAAATAAATCTAAGAGATTTATTTTATAAGATTAGAGATTTTATTTTCTAATCAGGTTAGCTTAAGATTTAAGTTGAGTCTTCCCTATATATATGAGCTCTTGGAAATTCACAAACAATGTTAATTCATATTTTCTTCATAAGATCTAGAGTTGGAATTTTCCTAGCAAATTCATCTCGGGATTTAACACTAGCAAATCCGTGGAAGTCCGTGATTGGTGATTACGTGGATACCATAGTAGAGAAAACCGTATACGAATTACTGTAAGAATTATGTTTACGTTTACTTGTATTTAATTATTTAATTAATTGTTTATTGTTGGTGAACTGTTTATTTTCGCTGCGCATGTATTACGTGTTTACGTGCCTCTAAATTCCAACAGTGGTATAAGAGCTTCAGACTCTCATTTTAATTGTGTAATTAAAATTGGTTTTATAAATTAAAATTAATTTTTTTTATAAAACGTGGGGCACTGTTTTGTTAAGCAAACCGCACCCCTTGTTTGATTGTCTTGCTCAACTCGCCCATATCCCCAAAGTTGATGAGGGAGGGGTCGTTTTGAAAATTGAATTTCTAACGGACCCCTCCATGCAAATTTTGGAAATTGCACTTTGTAATACCCGTACTTTTATTAAATTTATATCTACAATATATTCATTTAAATTAATTTTAAAAAAATATAATTTACATTTCATTGAAATATGTATTTTATTAAACCCATTTAAATTTAATCCTAAAACCTTTTCTCTGAAGTCCAACCCTAAGTTTTACGTGTATATATATATATATATATGTATATATATATATATATATATATATAAAAGCGTTACCTAAAATGACCGCACACCAAAAGAATATACAAGATCTACTGCACAGTTCCTTCTTCGGCAAATATATCTACGGTATTTCTCCTTCTTAACTTTTCTACCCTATTTTAATTGGTGTTATCAATTACATCAATCCATGGCAGATTCTTTATTTAACTATATTATATATGCTTATGTATGTAATACTTGAAGTATGTCGGTGCGTGCGTGTTATAGGATATGGTTGCTATGTTTCTTTAATTGGATTTGTGATATGATCTATGTGATACACAGTTGGGAGAAGTCTTTGGAAGAAGATAAATGTGATTTGGTTGGTTTAATGATTGAAGGCCGATCCTTGGTTCCGTTTTATAACTTATTCATGAATTAAATTTATTATATTAATTGGGTTAATGATTTTCGTTGGATACGTTAAATAAGAAGTTTGATAACAATATTATAATAAGTGTTTTTTTTTGTATGTGGAATTGCAAGTACGTGAGCTTAATTAGATTAGAAATTCTTTTCACATATTTTGGTATTTATTAAATTAAGGCTAATGAGGTTTTAATTGGGAATGATAACTTTGAAATTGCAAATTTAATATCTAACTATAGATAATTTTGTTGTTTGTGTTAGGTGACCATAATCACGGGGAGGATTAAGGCTGCAATTCCTTCATCATATCTTTTCACTCGGCTTTGAGGTGGGGATTTCTATCTATTTTATTTGTCTTTATTACATGTGATTTGTGATTTTATTGACATTCATGTGAAATGTTTTGTGAATATAGGTCTTCTGACCTTTATAAACGAGGAATAGGTCATTTGACCTTTATAAATGAGGAATAGGTCATTTGACCTTTATAAACGAGGAGTAGGTCTTCTGACCTTTATAAACGAGAAGAGAATAAGTGATGTTATAAAATTTACATGTTAACGTGTTTGTTGATTTAATTGCTTATTATATTCAGTTTTGATAAACATGTCCCCACTGAGTTGTGGTTTGCTCACCCCTTCTTATTTTCCCCCTTTCAGATTAAGAGCCGACGCGGTACGACGGAGGATGCATAGCTCAAAGATTTAATGAACTCCAGTTTAATTTTTATCTATTTAAAGATTATCTAAAGATTTAGTGCATATTTTTTTTATTATTAATGTTGAATATTTGATTGTGGTTCTGTTCGAATTTTTGTCAAGACTATTCGATTTTTTTTTTTTTTTAAGTTTTGCAAATGATAGCTAAAGTTAAATATTTCTTTATGGTCACGATCTTGAATTTATTCTTGCATATGAAGATTTTCATTAAATTCTTTCTTAAACTAGTTAAATTACTCTTTCAAGTACGAGTTTTATTTATGAAAAATCGGGGCGTGACACACTTGAGCCTTTGAATAAAAATTAAAATAAAATCTATTTTTTAAATTTAATAAGATTATTTTTAAAAATCAGTAATAAAATTTGAACTTTTATTAAAATTAATTGGATTAATTATTAATTTTAATAATCGTGAATTGAAATTAAAATTGGATTTTAAAGTTCGATTTCTAAAAGGATCATTAAAATCCCACTTTTTAACCTGTTTTAAATTACGATAACACATTTATAGTTCGCATTATAAATTGTTTGGGTAGGCGGCGCCCAATAATTGTCGGACCGTAATAACTGTTTGGGTAGACGGTGCCCATATAAGTGTCAATCTGTATATTGTCATGTTTAGGTAGGCGGCTCCCAGTAGATGCTCAAATATGATGTAGATTAACATGTTGGATCTTGATTAAGCAATTAATACCCCGCCTTTAAAACGTTCCTCACTAAAATATGGTTTTCTCATTAATTTGATAAGATGTCTTCCATCAAAATTATAAGTAAACCGGATATTTCGTTCCAATGAGTACTTAAAGACCCTCGTCTTTTGCTCGGATGTACATCTAACGGGACTTTTATAGGAACATGTAATGTCATCTTTTGATGGTTGTAAACCAACTTAATTTTGTTTCGCTAGCCCTCGTGGGGAACAAAAATTATGGGACATCAGTCGAACTAGGTTCAACAAACTAGGAATTGCAATTTTGCAATTGATTTGGAGACCTACCAGTTATGCTATTATAATGATCAGCCCTCGCTGGGTTTATGACAATAGTAATGTGGATCCTAGTCCATTATAATTTATATTTGATATAAATTCGTACTTTTCCGATGAGGTCGTTAAGTATGTGAAAATAATGGAGATAAAATAAATACAAAAGAAAGGCCATTTTACTTTGATTGCTGAATACTGATCATAGGAATTATGTGTTTAATTCTCGTTTTATTTTATTTCTCTTGGTTAGTTGAAATGTATAACTGTTTGTTGGGAAATTTGTATTTAGTTTTGATTGAAGTTCCAAAACAGGTTGTAATAGGACCAGTCAGACCTATTAGCTGACTGATGGCTTAGAATCAGATTAAGATGACCAGCTGAAATGTATAGATAGCTGATGTAAAAGATAGGTCACATATTGAGGGGGAACTCAATATGTATAGGTCAGGTCGAAATATCAGATGACCAGATAAGGTCAGATGATCAGAAGGCTAAGAACAAATCAGAAGACAAGAAGTCAGATGATTAGGTGAAGACAGAAGACACTGAAGACTCGGATGAACCTGAAGACTCAGTTGAACTTGAAGACTTAGATAAACCTGAAGACTCGGTAACAAACCTGAAGACTCAGTATGACTGAAGACACTGAGGCTCAGAGTCACCTAAAGATCAGAAGATTACCAGAAGACCAGAAGACCTACATCAGCCGAGTCTGCAAATTGTGCTAAGATAATCTGCATCAGAAGACTCTACAAGGTAGACGGATCAGTTATCTAATCAAGTCAGCTCACACCTGGCGACAACCAAAATGGTACACCAGACAAGATGAATATTCTACAAAAGGAATATTAATCGTCTAACGGACAAATACTGAAGTACCGCCTCGCGAAGCCAAAGAGAAAGCGACACGTGCACAAAAAGAGCTGACAATGCGGGATTCGACGCTGCGGACATAAACAACACTAATTATGCCTATGGCCACGCCGATATTCGGAGCACGTCACAATCATATCCTACAACCTACCTAATATAGCCTGAAATTCAAATTACTCTCCAACGGCTCTTTGATTTCGTGGTCTATAAAATGGGATTGCTCTTCAAAACACTGAGAACAGACTGGATCGAGCAGACTGAAAAAGAAGCAAGAACTATAGCAGAATTTCCTCTCGAAGAACACAGAATTTGAAGATTATTCTTAAGTGTTCATCCCATTGTTCTTAGCTTAGAAATCCTATCCTCTAGCATTTGGCTACATAAACACTAGGATAGATTTCCAGTTGGAACCACAACAAACCTTTACCCAAACTCAAAGTTAGGTTAAGTTTGTTACCGCAAGATTTCAGACTAGGGATTCTAGTTTCTGATTTCTGGGATCGGTTGAGTGTGAATTCGATAAACATCTATTGGGTGTTGGACTAACACATTAAACTAAGTCCAGTTGGTTATGTCAGTTAAGTCGGTTAAGTTGGTCCCCTGTGTTAAGGGAAGAGTGGACGTAAGACGGGTTTCGTCTGAACCACTATAAAATCTTGTGTTCATTTACTTGCTCTTAATTGCTTTACACTATTCACACAACTGAGCTTAAAATTGCATACATATTATAAGTTAACATCTGTCTGCACCAAGCAACTGATCTGATCAGGTTGACACCTTAGTCAGCTGATTGAAAACTGACTTGAGAATCTGATTTGATAAAACTGGTTTTTCACACTGGTATTTACAAGCTTCCGCACTATCAGTTAAACTGACAGATATCAAACTGATCTGCCCTCAAGCATTCAGTAAGATTGAACATCAGTCCAAACTGACTAACTAGCTCTCTGATCAGGCAAACTGCAATCACACCTGATCTGCACGAAAAGTTTTTCAGAAGTCTATTCACCCCTCACCTCTAGACTTCTGCCCTCACAAAACCCGTTTGAGACCTACACTGTTATTGAGATATGTTCTAGAAACAAACTAAATTGGCTACGCCAAATTTTTTGGACTGGCACCGAGACATGTGTTTGGTGCTAAGGCAAGAAAATATTGAGTACGTGTTGGACACGGCTATCCCAGTTACCCTTAAAACTGGTACTCTGAGGTAGCCACGTTTGATGTAGCAGCTCAGAAGAAGCAATAAGAGGATGCTTCCCAGGCTCAGTGTGTGATGTTGCTCGGCATGACTTCCGATATACATAAATAACGAGAGAAAATGGGTCCCTTCTAGATGCTCAAGGATTTGAAGGATCTTTTTGATTCTGAATCTCATTCTGAGATTTATGAAGTGATGAGAGATCTTTCAAATGTCGGTTAGCTAAAGAAGGGAAGTTTTCACCTCATGTGCTAATGATGATAGGCCTGATTGAGAAACTTGGTAATTTAGGCATTGAGTTAAAAGATCAACATTTCTATTTATGTTATCATCCAGTCGCTCCCAGATTCATGATGTAGCTTCATTGTGAACTACAATATGAATAAGACGGATGCGACCGTGCCATAACTTCACAACGTGCTCAAGACTTTTGAGTTCACTATCACTAAGATGGTGTTCAAAAGGAAAGGAGCGGGTAAATAAGGATGTACCTCTATTGTAAACATTAGAGGACACTGGAAGAAGGACTGTAAGGTTCTGGTTGCTAAAAGGAAGGGACTAGGTGCTTCTTGCACTAGAACATGTATGTTTGTCATTAAGATAAACATGTCCACTAATAGCGCTAACTATTGAGTTTAGGACAGTTAGGGCGGGTCGAAGTTGTCTTACACGTGGAAATGAAGCAAGAATTGCTAACTAAACGTGTGGGGACTTATGTGTTAGACTTACCCTTTTGTTTTAGATTAGAACTTAATGATTGTCGTCTAGTTCTTTCTATTACTCGCAAGATGTATTTGTTGCATTATGGATATGATATTCTTAATATACAAAATAAAAGACTCAAACTTAGTAATCATGAAAACTCGACTTACTTATGGCATTGTAGAACTTGATCATGCAAACGAGAAAAGAATTGCAAGGTTAAGGTAGTTAAACTACTTAAGCCCATTTAACTTTAAGTCTTATGGTAATTGTGAATCTTGTCTCAAGGGAAATATGATCAACAAACCCTTTTCTGGGAAAGGGGTGTATGCTAAAGAAGTTCTAGAGCTGATCCACAACAATGTATTTGGACCATCTTCTGCTATTTCATCACTTTTACTGACGATTTCTCAAGATATGGGTATGTATATCTTATGAACACAAATCCGAATCTTTTGAGAAATTCAAAGAGTATAAAGCTGAAATAGAGAAGCAACTTGGTAAGAGTATCAAGAGTCTTTGATAGGATCGAGGAAGTGAATACCTTAGCCATGAATTCACTAATTACTTGAAGTTGCATGAAATCCAATCACAATGAACTCCTCCCGGAACACCTCAGATGAGCGGTGTGTCCGAACGGAGAAACCAAACCTTGTTGGACATGGTGAGGTCCATGATGAGTTATTCCTCTCTTCCGATATTCTTATAGGGATACGCGTTATAAACCTCAATTTAGATTCTGAATAGGATTCTATCTAAATCGGTTGAGCATACACCATATGAACTATGGTGTGGTAAGAAGCCAACTTTTACATATATCAAATATGGGGTTGCCCCGTGATTGTGAAAAGGATGTTTACCGACAAGTTGGAATCCAAAGGTGAAAAGGGTTACTTTGTGGGATATCCTAAGGAAACTAAAGGATATTACTTCTATCTACCTGATAAATAATTAGTGATTGTTTCTTGGCAGACCAAGTTCCTCGAAAAAGACTATGTCTTCAAGGAACAAGGTCGTAAGCTGATAGAACTTGAAGAAATTCAAGAACCACAAATTAACAAAGAGACTGATATCTTGTCAAAGCAACATGACAAGGAATCAGTGGGAGCATTCATCAACTTTCACAATGGGAGTCTCTCACTAGGTGATCGTCTTTCAGCCAGTGGGAGAGTAATTGGAGTACGCTTGCCAGTGCAAGAACCTCCAAGTGGGCTGAATGAGAACAGTATAGTTCAAACTCCCGCCCAAGGGGCATCTGAAAGTGTAGCTCTTGAGGACTCTCCGGACATTGATGAAATCAATGTACCACAAAATTTTCATGATCAGAATGTACAGCCTGCACAACCACAGCTCTGTAAGTCAATTAGGAATCGTAATCTGCCCATAAGATACGGTTACCTCTTGGAGGAACTCGATAATATGGACATATCGAATAAGGACGATCCTAATACTTATTCTGAAGCATTATCAGATATTGATTCAGGGAAGTGGCATGAAGTCATGAAATCCGAGATGGACTCGATGTACATCAATCAGGTCTGGGACTTGGTTGAGTTGCCTAAATGGGTTAGACCCATATGTTGCAATTGGGTCTTCAAGCGTTAGACTGATGCAAATAGCAAAGTACAAACCTACAAAGCTAGGTTGGTAATGAAGGGTTATAGTCAATGCGAAAGCACTGACTGTGACGAGACCTTCTCACCAGTTGCAAAGATCAAGTCCATTCAAATTTTACTTGCGATAACAGCACACTTTGATTATGAGATTTGGCAGATGGATGTGAAAACAACTTTCCTCAATGGAAAATATTGATAAGGAAGTTTTTATGACTCAACCGTTAAGTTTTACATCTAAGTCAAATTCTAATCTAGTATGCAAGCTAAAGATATTCATTTATGGATTGAAGCAAGCTTCTAGGAGTTCGAATATCCAATTTGATGAAGCTATCAAGTCTTTTGTCTTCTTTATCAGAAACTCGAAAGATCCTTGTGATTATCTTAAACGCAGCGGAAAGAATATTGTTTTCATAATCGTGTATGCCGATGACATAGTGATTTTGGAAAATAATATCCCGTTAATGCAGTCCGTTAAAGATTTGTTGTTAAAGACCTTCATGATGAAGGGTCTTGGTGAAGCCTGCTAAATCCTAGGGATCAAGATCCACAAGGATAGATCCAAGAGGATGTTGAAGCATTTTACGATGGAGAACTATATGAGAGGATCTCTATCGGCAAATCATGGAATAAAGCTATCAAAGAAGGATTGTTCTTCTGTTGAAGCTGATATCAAGCACATGAAAGATGTCTCATATGCATATGCAATTGGGTCAATCATGTATGCCATGACTTGCACTAGGCCAAACGTGGCCTACGCTATCAGCATCACTGGTAGATACCAACAGAATCCGGGTGAGTCTCACTGGATTGCTGTCAAGACCATTCTAAAGTATCTTACACGAACTAAAGAATGTTTCATTGTCTATGGTGGACAGTCAGAACTAGTAGTGACTGGTTAAGCTGACACAAGTTTCCAATCCGACTGTGATGATTACAAATCACAGTCAGGTTACGTTTCACTATCAATAATGAGGCGGTCAGTTGGAATAGCTCCAAGCAAAATGACCGTAGATTCAACAACCGAAGTTGAGTACATTGTTGTATCAGAAGCTTTAAGGAGGTTGTCTGGATTTTATAGTTTTTAAGACAACTAGGGGTAGTTCCGAGTGCCAATTGTCTAATAAAGTTGTATTGAGACAACGCTGGTGCGATTGCGCAAAGCAAAGAAACCGAGATTAGCAAACAGAAACAAGCATGTACCTAGACTTATCATTTGATCTGAGAGATCATAAGGATGGGAGAAATAGAATTAAAATGTATTTCCACATATTTAATTTGGCAGATCCTTTCACCAAAACACTGAGTGTTCATGTACACACTAGACATTTGATGGTCTAGGGGTTAGACATGTAGGTGATTGACTCTAGTTCAAGTGGGTGATTATTGGTGTTAGTGTCCTAGAGACATTCTATTGTAAGGACATAATACTAGATGATATTCAGTTTGACTTAATATTATAGATCATTTAATATTAATGTATGGCAATACACTTGTTGGAATATTATGTTTGATTGTTTGCATTTATTCGTACATGTGTTCCCATGAGTCATTATTGTCATTGAGGTTGTGAGAACTCAGATGACTTAAGCATGATTCTCAAATGGCCCCGATCAAGGATCATCAAGAATGGGATATTGATGATACATTGAGATTGGTGTGTGATCTGCATATTACTCTTAGAGAGTGTAGTAAGATCTCACTTACTACGAGATACTAGGTATCTCATGATGGATGCAAAAATACCTTAGAGGGTATTGGTATACCCATCTGAGAAACCGTTTGATGTAGTTCCACTATATGTGACTACGGGTGTCTCGGTTAGTGGGAGCGATGCGCTACTCCTTTGACTTGAGGTCAATACGCACGACATGTGTGGAGTGATGAACTTTGACCTTGACCGACGCTTGCAACCTTTCATGGGTAGATATGGCTTGGATTGGGTTCATCATGAAATACATGTGCGTGGTAGTATAGCCTAGAATAGGATTCATTCCTCAAAGTGGATTTAGAAAGAATACTCATCTTCTCATCATAATTGGATCTAAGTCATCGGCCGATGCACATCAACTTAGAATTTGTGGCTAAGTGTGACATACATGATCAATTATTGATTAGAGATAATATGATTAAGTTATTTGAATAGACACTTAATCATGTTCAAGACTTAATCAAGTATTCGCGAATGAAAGGAGGAAATTGTAATAGTCCATGTTTCAGTTACAGGTAGTTGTCTAGGGTTTAATTAAGACCGTTAGTTTGACTAATCACTTGATATATGAGGGTCTATGGGTCACACAACAAGTTGGTTGATTAAATGTTAAATTGGATTTAATATTTAATTTATGGAGAATTAATTAATAATATATTAATTTGGAATTAATTATTATTAATGTTTAATTAAATTGGATTTAATTAAATAGGATTCCCAATAATAATATATGGAATATTATTATAGGATTTAATATATATGGAATCTAATCCGTAGAGATTTGGTATACATGGGAATTAAATCCGTAGAGATTTTATATATGTGAAATATATCTCAGAGATTTATTTTATAAGATTAGAGATTTTATTTCCTAATCAGGTTAGCTTAAGATTTAAGCTGGGTCTTCCCTATATATATGAGCTCTTGGGAATTCACAAACAACGTTAATTCATATTTTCTCCATAAGATCTAGAGTTAGAATTTTCCTAGCAAATTCATCTCGGGATTCAACACTGTCAGATCCGTGTAAGTCCGTGATTGGGGATTACGTTGATACCATAGTAGAGAAAACTGTATACGAATTACTGTAAGAATTATGTTTACGTTTACTCGTATTTAATTATGCAATTAATTGTTTGTTGTCGGTGAACTGTTTATTTTCGCTGCGCATGTATTACGTGTTTAAGTGCCTCTAAATTCCAACACCACATAGATCTGAACCATCAGTATATCATCTCCATCTTTAGTTTGAACAAGGTTCTTTCTATTGTACCCGTTGTCTGTCAAGAACTGGGATAGTGTATCATACCAAGCTCTGGAAGCCTATTTTAGTCCATAAAGAGCCTTCCTTAAACGGTATACTTGATTACCTGATTCAAAACCTAGAGGTTGTTCGACATAAACTTCCTTGACTAGTATCCCGTTTAAGAAAGCACTTTTTACGTCCATCTGATACACAGTTTACCCTCTATGAGCAGCATATGCTAGAAATAGCCGAATGGCTTCTAGGCGAGCAACTGGTGCAAAGGTCTCATCATAATCAATCCCTTCTGATTGTGAATACCCCTTCGCAACAAGTCTTGCCTTATTTCTGGTAATCACATTATTCTCATCCTTCTTATTCTTGAAGACCCACTTAGTACCAATCACATCTTGGTGAGTTGGTCTATCTACAAGTTCCCAAACTTGATTCCTCTCAACTGCTCTAGTTCTTCTTGTGTGGCTAGAATTCAGTTTGCATCAGCTAGAGCTTCCTCGACTGTGATGGGTTCCTTCAAAGACAGATAACAACAATACATAGCACTTTCACCAATCCGATGTCTAGTTTGGACTCGGGCATTAGGATGGCCGATTATCTGGTCAGCCGGGTGGTTTTCAACCAAATCCTGCTTTCCTGATTTATATTAGTTTGGACATCATCGTCCTCATCTGATATTGAGTCACATGAAATTGGGAGAGGTATACAAGTAGGATCCAGGTTGTATGGACATGTCTCAGCTGATGTTAAAATCATCATAGGCTGAAGTCTGTCTGCCGAAACATCAGGTGTTCCCCCTGAACCAGATGCTTTAGTTATTATCTTAGTTGTACCAGCTTCTTCATTGACAGTTGTATGTACCTTAGGGTCTGACTGACCTGGTGAATCATCAAGATTAAAGTTAGGAATATACACTATGACATGTTCTGATTCCTTTCCTTTGATGCTTAACTGATCAATTTTCTAAGCATCAGGTACTTCTTGTTCTGGTACAGCCTTTTCTGAAGCTGATTTCTGTTGATTAGATGTTGACTCATCAAAGACCACATGAGGTGTTTCCTCCATAACTAGGGTTCGCCTGTTGAACACCCTGAAAGCCTTGCTAGTTGAGGAATATTCTTAGGATATTGTCAGATGAGGAAAGTTGTTTTGACATCCATCTGCCAAATCTCATAATCAAAATGTACTGCTATCGCAAGTAAAATTCGAATGGACTTGATCTTTGCAACTAGTGAGAAGGTCTCGTCACAATCAGTGCTTTCGCATTGACTATAACCCTTCGTTACCAACCTAGCTTTGTAGGTTTGTACTTTGCCATTTGCATCAGTCTTACGCTTAAAGACCCAATCGCAACATATGGGTATAACCCCTTTAGGCAACTCAACCAAGTCCCGCACTTGATTTGTGTACATCGAGTCCATCTCGGATTTCATGGCTTCATGCCACTTCCCTGAATCAATATCTGATTTTGCTTCAAAATAAGTATTAGGATCGTCCTTATCCGGTATGTCCATATTATCGAGTTCCTCCAAGAGGTAACCGTATCTAATGGGCAGATTACGATTTCTAATTGACTTACGGAGTTGTGGTTGTGCAGGTTGTACATTCTGATCGTGAAATATTTTTGGTACATCAATTTCATCAATGTCTGGCGAGTCCTCAAGAGCTACATTTTCAGATGCCTCTTGGGCGGGAGTTTGAACTATGTTGTTCTCATTCCACCCACTTGGAGGTTCTTGTACTGGCAAGAATACTCCAATTACGCTCCCACTGGCTGAAAGACGATCACCTAGTGAAAGACTCCCACCGTGAAAGTTGTTGAATGCTCCCACTGATTCCTTGTCATATTGCTTTGATAAGATATTAGTCTCTTTTTAAATTTGTGGTTCTTGAATTTCTTGAAGTTCTATCAGCTTACGACCTTGTTCCTTAAATACATAGTCTTCTTCGGGAACTTTTTCTGCCTAGAAAGTCTGCTCTGATACCACTTGTAGGTCTCGAACGGGTTTCGTGAGGTGGAAGTCTAGAGGGGAGGGATGAATAGACTTCCAAAACTTTTTGGCGATCAGCTTGTAAGGTCAGATAAGTGCTGATAGAGTGTGTGTGAGAATCAGTGCGATCTGATATCCAACTTACTGATTGTTGTGAAGCAAATCAGTTCGGTGTCTATCAAGTAAACTAATGTGCGGAAGCTGTTTTTTAACCCGTGTAGAAAACCTGTTTTCTTAAATCAGATTCTAAGTATTCTGAATCAAATCAGATGACAACAGGTCAAACTGATCAGATCAGCTGCTTGATGCAGAACTGATCTATACTTAGAAAATGCATGTTTGCTTAAATATCAGGTGTGTGTCTATAGTGTAAAACAGATAAACAACACAAGATTTATAGTGGTTCGGACAATGGTCATATGTCCACTCTTCCGAATTAGCAGGGCACTCACTTAACTAATTGGACTTAGTTTAATATGTTAGTCCAACACAGTAGAAACAGATGTTTATGGAGTTCTCACTCAACTATCCCAGAAATCAAGAGTAGAAACCTTAGCTTGAAATATTGCAAAACAAACTTATCCTGACACTCGATTTAGGGTAAGATTTGTATGGTTTCCAACTGGAAATCTATCCTAGTATTTGAGTAATCTAAAGCTAAAGGATGAGATTTCTTGCTAAGAACATATGGGATGAACACTTAGAATATTTTCTTGGTCTTGGTGTTCTTGCGGAAATTTGCTTGTAGCTTGAGCTTGTGTATAATTTTCGTACCTTACTCTGAAGGTTTGATCCCATATTTATAGGCACGAAATCGAACTAGCCGTTGGAGAGCAATTCGAATTTCAGTCTATTTAAGGTAGGTGTGCAGGTCTGATTTGATGTGTTCAGAGACAGCATGGCTAAATGCGTGCTTACTTGTCCTTTCTAGCCGTTTGACTCTGAAACGCCTTGTCCTACACCGTCAGTTTCTTACGTACGTGTGTCGCTCTCGTTGGTTGTCAAGTAAACTTATTCGACACTTGATTCACCAACTTAGGTTGACATTCTTCTTGTCTGATCGACTTGTACGTTTTTAGGTAAACACTCGCGTGTTACCTAATTGAACTGGCCTGATCAGTTCAAACTAATCAGTCTACCTGATTGAGTCTTCTGATGTAGGTTGTCTTAGCACAACTTACTGACTCTTTGTTGTTCTTCTGATGTCGGTCTTCATAAGGTCTTGTTATAAGCTAGTCTTCTGAGCTTCAAAGTGTTGGGGAATTAATTGCCCGGATCTATTCGGGATGAATATTTAAATACAAATTTAATTCTAACAATTATTACTAGCATGAATTAATCCTATATTAATTCAAATAATAATTCAACAACAAATTATGCATATAAATAGTTCACATAAATCCTACGCTTGCGAATTGCTACGGGTTTACGTGAACTAACCTCTCGGAGTGACAACTGTTGAGAAGATGGATCCCGTTCACAAGAACACACCAAAAGACCTTCTCAAATATTCCCTTATCCTCGTTCAACAATCCGGTGGTAGGAACTTGCGAACAATTTAACAAAAAGGGAAAAAATAAAATTATGTTGCACCACCTTTGTGGATTTCTAATTTTTCCAACACATGGAATTGCACTAGGGATGAAAAATTCATACCCTATTTATATTACAAGGGGTGGCCGAATTTTGCCCTAGGAATAAGATGGGAAAATCTTTTTCTTGTTCTCCAAAAAATCTTGAATATATCCAATATATTCTTTTCTCCATATTTAAAATATTCCACAAAAATCCCAACTCCCTATATTAAGGGATTTTCGAAAATATCACATTAAATAGGGAAGAAATAGGATCTTTGACTTCTCTTGAATTTATGGGATAATCTTGTATTCCAAGAATACATATTCCATAAAATCTTTCCAAGAAAATCAAGAAAATCTTTTCTCTTTCTTCCTTCAATGTTTTTCGAAAATTATGAAAAAATTAGCAACAATAATTTATTTTATTTTAAACACATTTTTCAGTTATTGGACATTATGTTTGGGCTACTTGAGGGGCCTTTACGAGAATTAAGATTGGACCTTCCAATGGATCTTGAATTTCCAATATTGAGCCACAATATTATTCAAGCCCATAAATATTAATTAATCCCACTACATAATTAATATTGCACTATCCATCTTAACTCATATTACTGTTAATATGGCTCCCGGTTATTATTTCCCGTGTTTAATATTATCTAGCCCATTAATTAATTCAAGCCACTGAAATAGCTTTCCATTAATTAATATCTTTTGTCCTTGGTCAAGGAACGGTTCAACATTATTATCCATACTAGAAACTAATTCCACTTGCAAGATTGTGTATGATAAATCTTATGAACCTCCCAAGGGGGCAAATCGAACAAGCGTACTTGCACACGATTCTTCGTATTAAATCTTAGCAATCGCATGTGACCAATAATATTGCCCAAGATATAAAGTATTGAATCTCATTGATGCTCTACCCGTCATAAGTCAAAGCAATAATTAATAACCACACACGATCCTATTTAAGGGACGAAGATTAAGAAATAACAAACCACTGAGGTCTAATTCTTGCTAATTCAGTGTTGAAGAATTTATCCTCCTGTTGGTCCTATTCAGTGCATCAGTCATGCACTAGTGTAATCTCTTAGTCAAGACAAGCCAATCTGAGCCTTACACTTCAATCTTTCACGATGGATTGTTCATTTCCATCTAGGTTGTGAACAACGTACTTTTAGTTACAAGGGACTGTTAATTTAATCTTCTTTGATCTGGTATCACTAAATTAACTACAATGTAACACGTACTATTTATTGAACAGTTATGCAGTAGGTTATACAAAGTAAAAGCATACTTTCCAGAATAACCCCAACAATCTCCCACTTATACTCAAAGTCTGCTTTTAAGTATACTACATCATATCTCGTGTAGTTCCTAATGTGTGAGATCTAATGTCACCTACACGAACCTAATAATATCTCCCACTTATACTCAAAGCAGATTGACAACGGTCTTGACACCCATTCCTTCCACATGTCTCTCGAATGTGTTCTGAGGCAGACCCTTTGTGAATGGATCTGCTAGGTTATCTTCTGACGCGATCTTTTCCACCTCTATATCTCCTCTCTTAACGATTTCTCGTATAAGATGGTATTTCCTTTCAATGTGTTTGCTGGCCTTGTGGGCTCTTGGTTCCCTTGAATTTACAACTGCTCCGGCATTATCACAGTAATCAGTGATTGTGCTAGGCAAATTAAAAACTACATCAAAGTCCACTAGGAAGTTCTTGAGCCAAACCGCTTCTTTCGCTGCCTCGCAAGCAGCTACGTATTAGGCTTCCATGGTAGAATCGGCGATGCATTTCTGCTTAACGCTTCTCCACGTCATGGCTCCTCCCCCCATGCAAAACACACTACCGGAGGTAGATTTTTTAGAATCTAAGTCTGATTGAAAATCCGAGTCCATGTAACCAATGGGGATTAGACTATTTGACTGATAAAGTAACATTCTATCCCGAGTTCTTTTCAGATACTTCAGAATGTTCTTAACTGTCGTCCAATGCTCTTTTCCTGGATTACTTTGATATCTTGCCACCATGCCAATGGCAAAGCAGATATCCGGTCTCGTGCACAGCATTGCATACATAAGGCTTCCGACAGCCGAAGCATAAGGAATGGCTTTCATGTCATCTATCTCCTTTTGTGTCTTAGGGCACATTTTCTTGGATAGATGGATTCCATTCCTGAAAGGTAAGAAGCCTTTCTTGGAATCCTGCAAGCTGAATCGCTTCAAGACAATGTCTATATATGAAGTTTGCGATAAGCCTATCATCCTTTTCTTGCGATCTCGAGTGATCTTGATCCCAAGGATGTGCCCGGCTTCCCCTTAGTCCTTCATATCAAACTATTTTGAAATTCATGCCCTTACGTCTGACAACACTTTTACATCGTCCCCGATGAGCAGAATGTCGTCTACGTATAGTACTAAGAATACCAATGCAGTTCCGACACGCTTCTTGTACACACAACTTTCGTACTTGTTTTGATCAAACCCATAAGACTTTATTACTTGATCAAAACATTGGTTCCAAGCTCTGGATGCTTGTTTGAGTCCATAAATGGACTTCTTGAGCTTACAAACTAGGTTTTCTACGCCTTTTTCGATGAAGCCTTGAGGTTGTTGCATATAGATTTCCTCTTCAAGACTTCCGTTAAGGAAAGTCGTCTTGACATCCATTTGCCAGATTTCAAAGTTGAGATGCGCAGCAATCGACAAGAGAATTCAGATGGACTTGAGCATTGCTACAGGTGAAAAGGTTTCCTCATAGTCGATCCCTTCTTTCTGAGTATAACCTTTCGCCACAAGCTTTGCCTTGAAGGTTTCCACCTTCCCGTCCAGTCCTCTTTTCCTCTTGTATACCCACTTGCAGCCAATGTGTTTAACCCCATTAAGTGGTTCGACTAGCTACCACACTCTGTTATGATCCATAGAACTCATTTCGGCTTCCATTGTTGTTTGCCAAGAAACTGCATCCTTGTCTTGGATTGCCTCGTCGTAAGTCCATGGGTCTGATTCATCTTGACTGGGGACTAAGTCCGAGGACTCTCCTATTCCCATGAATCTCTCGGACTGTCTTACAACCCTCCCACTACGACGAGGTTTCGGTTGTGTAAGTGTGTCGCTTGGTATGTCATCTTGTACAGTTAGCACTGAGGTTAGCCCCCTTAGCTCATTTAAGGTAATCTCACTTCTGGGCTTTCTTTTGTTCACATAGTCTTCTTACAAAAATCTAAAGTGGGTGCTTGTTACCACCTTTTGATCTTCGGGACCATAGAACATACACCCTTTTGTTCCCTCGGGGTATCCTATAAACAGCCTTAATTCTGATCGAGGATCCAATTTTCTGGCTTCCTTGTCCAACACGTAGGCCGGACACCCCCAAATTCTCATGTGTCTCAAACTGGGCTTGCGCCCGGTCCACAGTTCTTTGGGAGTTTTGGGAACCGATTTTGATGGCACCAAGTTCAAAATATAAGCCGTTGTTTCCAAGGCATGACCCCAGAACGACTTGGGTAGATCCGCATAACTCATCATTGATCTAACCATTTCTAAAAGAGTTATGTTTCTTCGCTCTGCAACCCCATTTTGTTGAGGGGTTCCGGGTGCAGTTAGCTGGGATACAATCCCTTCATTTGACAAGTAGTTCAAAAACTCATCGCTGAGGTACTCGCCTCCACGATCAGATCGTAGAGACTTGATACATTTTTCCCTATGATTCTCTGCTTGAGCCTTAAATTCTTTGAATTTGTCAAAGGTCACAGATTTATGCTTCATAAGGAAAATATAGTCGTACCTTGAGTAATCATCAATAAAGGTGAAGAAATACTCATAACCTCCTCTTGCTTTGATTGACATTGGACCACATACGTCTGTGTGAACTTCTTTGGTTCTATTCCCCTTGGCTCCGAATGCCCTCTTTGTCATTTTACCATCCAATATGATTCGCAAGTTGGGATTGGTTCAACCCGGAGAGACTCCAATGAACAATCTTCTACCAACCTTTGAATCATTTTTGGATTAATATGTCCCAGTCTGAGATGCCATAGAAGTGTCTCGTTCACGTCTGATGAACATTTTCTTTTATCGGAAACAGTTGATGTTTTATAGGATGCATTTTCAGAGTGGTGTGCACAATTAATTGTATAGAGATTATTCGACAACGTTCCATAACAGATAAATTTATCATAAAGAGAAATGGTAACAACTTTGTCAAAAGTAACAGAATATCCATCAAGGTAAAGTTTAGAAACCGAAATTAAATTCTTTCTAAAACTAGGAACGTAAAGAACATCTCTTAAAATTAAAACTCTGTCTTCAAAAGACAGGTGCACTTCTCCCACTGCTTCAGCTGCCACTCTCGTAGCATCGCCCAGTGTGATGAGGATCTCACTCCCACTAAGTTGTCGGGTCCGCTTGAACCCCTGTAAAGTGAAATAAACATGATCAGTGGATCCCGTATCCACCACCCATAAATGGGAGGCATACGCCTCAAAACAAGTTTCAACAACTAGTGCGTGAGAATTACCTTTCTTTCCATTCCTTTTGGGTTGGAATAGGCTGACCTCCAATGTCCTTTTTCACCGCAGTTGAAGCACTTCCCCTTAGCTGGTTTACTCACTCCTCCACCTCCCTTCACCTTTTCTTTGCCCTTGGCAACACTTGAGTTCACTTGCTTGTGGCTTTTATCCTTTTTCTTGTTCTTACCACCCTTTGGCCTAGAAGAAGAAGAATGTCCATTTTCCACTAAGGCTTGGCTCTTTTGCCCCAATATCGCCTCTGCCGAGACTAAAGCTTGCAACAGGTCAGGCATCGAGAACTTCTGATTGTTCAATTGGTAGTTCAGCCTGAACTGTTCAAAACTTTTCGGCTGAGAGTGGAGCACGAAATCGATTTGGGTCTCGATGTCGTATTCAGTGCGAAGCACCTCAAGCTTTTTAAGGTGAGCCATCATCTAGAGAACGTACTCCCTTACGGGCGTTCCCTCCACCATTTTCATAGAGAGCAAGACCCTCATGGTGATCTGACGAGCCACACGGTTCTGATGTTGAAACATCGCTTCAAGATTAGTCATGATGTCTGCAGCTGTCTCAACGTTTTGGTGTTGGTGTTGCAACACATCTGAAATTGAAGCCAAGATGGTACACTTTGCCATTTCGTTGGAACGCTCCCAGTTAGCATACTCTTTCTTAACCGCTTTAGTTGACTCATCATTTGGCTTTTCTGGTTTAGGTGTAGTGAGAACCCAGTTATGGCTTTGTGCAGTGAGGACAATAGTAAGTTTACGACTCCAATCAATGAAGTTTTCACCAGTAACCAAATTGTCTTTAAGTATATTGAACAGTGGATTAAAAGGTTGCGACATGCTGAACTAAAATAAATAACAATTTCTATAAGCACAAACATATCAGAAGGTTCGATCACATGTATCATATTAAAATCTCAAAAAAATATGAACATGCATCAGTCAACATCTCAAGACAGTTTAAATAAGCCACGTGGGTTGGGTCATTATTTAAACACATTCAAGCAGGTTACAAACAAGAAAACATTTACAAACCTTTAATATCCAGATTAATAGTTGGCTCCCACTTGACCAATATAAAATTGACAGGGACTTCGGGGAAGTATATGCATATCAATTTTATACCTAAGTAATAACCATGTTTAAATACAGAATTATTATTTTGTTTTGAACGAGCCTCGTGGGGAGGGTCATCGTCGCCACTAATAATAACCCACAATCATCCTTTCGGAATTTATTCATGCGAAATCTATCTTTTGACAGTCCCGTGGAGGGAATTTCTCCAAAAGAATCCACAAATAAATAAATCATGGAGGTCAAAATTAATTCAATTTTATTATCCGGAATAAAATTGTCAATTAATTATTTAAACATACTCAGTAATTTTCGAAGGTGAGAATTTTCAAAATATTTTCTCATGCATCACATATTTAAACATAATTTAAATAAGCATAAAATAATGCAAAATATCAAAATAAAAATTAAACACATTGGACACATATATCCAATTGTCACGGTTAATTTATGTCATGTCTTGATCTTGAGAAATCGTCTTCATAGCCTTCATCGTTCGTCTCGAAAAGCTCCCACTCGACAGCAACATGTTCTTTAAAACGTCCTCTGTCTAGGTCCGAAATGACGTCCGGCATTGGGTAGCTCACGGTCTGAAACACGTATCCGCGTGCGCGCAACTCGGTAATGGCACGGATCGCCACGCACGCCGCCCATCGCCCACGAGCCGCTTTGGCGGCTTAGCCCCATCCCACACCCGTAGCGCCCTTGCCCCTCGATCACTCCGGTGTTTCGGCCACGCCTGGCTGGCGTGTGCCGAGCATCTTCTTTCGCCGCGCGCACAGGTTTGTGCTCATGTCGCAAGACGTTTTTGCCGCTAATCTCGCTGATTGCTTTCGCCACGCCAGAGCTTTCGCGGCGCCTCTCGGCCGACCTCAGTGCTGGCGTCGCCTAGCACTTCGTGCCTTGGCCCACGTACGTCCGGGCACTTGGTCGTCTGGTTTTAATTCTTCATCTTCGTTCTCGATTCGGTTACAATTTATTTAAAATAAATAAATAAACCTAGATCTAGACTAGTCTATTACATTGATCAAATCAAACAAATCCTATTCTACCAGTGGATTTTCTCACGAGGCAAAACGAATTCGAACGAATCGAATAAAAACCACAATTTATATGCATGCATAAATATAAACATTCATCAAATACCATGACAATTGGATACCTGCAAAAAAGATCTAGCAATTTTACTATCCAATTTCAAATTTAATGAAAACGAATTAAATTACAATTTAAAACTTCGAGTCTAAACCGAGGCTCGATACCGATTGTTGGGGAATTAATTACCCGGATCTATTCGGGATGAATATTTAAATACAAATTTAATTCTAACAATTATTACTAGCATGAATTAATCCTATAATAATTCAAATAATAATTCAACAACAAATCATGCGTATAACCATTTCACATAAATCCTACGCTTGCGGAATTGCTACGGGTTTACGTGAACTAACCTCTCGGAGTGACAACCGTTGAGAAGATGGATTCCGTTTACACGAACACACCAAAAGACCTTCTCAAGTATTCCCTTATCCTCGTTCAACAATCAGGTGGTAGGAACTCGCGAACAATTTAACAAAAAAGGGAACAATCAGGTGGATTTCTAATTTTTTCAACACATGGAATTGCACTAGGGATGAAAAATTCATCCCCTATTTATAATACAAGGGGTGACCGATTTTTGCCCTAGGAATAAGATGGGAAAATCTTTTTCTTGCTCTCCAAGAAATCTTGAATATATCCAATATATTCTTTTCTCCATATTTAAAATATTCCACAAAAATCCCAACTCCCTATATTAATGGATTTTCGAAAATATCACATTAAATAGGGAAGAAATAGGATCTTTGTCTTTTCTTGAATTTATGGGATAATCTTGTATTCCAAGAATACATATTCCATAAAATCTTTCCAAGAAAATCAAGAAAATCTTTTCTCTTTCTTCCTTCAATGTTTTTCGAAAATTATGAAAAAATTAGCAACAATAATTTATTTTATTTTAAACACCTTTTTTCAGTTATTGGACATTATGTTTGGGCTACTTGAGGACCTTTAGGAGAATTAAGATTGGACCTTCCAATGGATATTGAATTTCCAATATTGAGCCACAATATTATTCAAGCCCATAAATATTAATTAATCTCACTACGTAATTAATATCAAGACTATCCATCTTAACCCATATTCTATTGTTAATATGGCTCCCGATTATTATTTCCGTGTTTAAGATTATCTAGCCCATTAATTAATTCAAGCCCATCAAATAGCTTTCCATTAATTAATATCTTTTGTCCTCGCCAAGGAACAGTTCAACATTATTATCCATATCGAAACTAATTCGATTGCAAGATTTGGTATGATAAATCTTATGAACCTCCCAAAGAACAAATCGAACAAAGCGTATCAGCATTTGCACGATTCTTCTTATTAAATCTTAGCAATCGATGTGACCAATAATATTGCCCAAGATATAAAGTATTGAATCTCATTGATTCTCTACCCTTCATAAGTCAAAGCAATAATTAATAACCACACACCATCCTATTTAAGGGCTAAGATTAAGAAATAACGAACCATCGAGGTCTAATTCTTCCTTATTCAAGGTCAAGAATTTATCCTCCCAGAGGTCCTATTCAAAGGCATCACCATGAACTAGTGAAATCTCTTGGTCAAAACAAGCCAATCTGAGCCTTACACTTCAACCTTTCACGATGGATTGTTCATTTCCATCTAGGTCGTGAACAGCGTACTTTTAGTTACAACGGACTGTTAATTTAATCTTTTGTAATCTGGTATCACTAAATTAACTACAATGTAACACGATTATTTATTGAACAGCTTATGCAAAGAAATATATGTAACATTCAATGATATTTAAAGCATCAGTGATAAATAATTTATTTCAGTAAATAAGACAGAAATTCAGTTTGGTTATACAAAGTAAAAGCATACTTTCCAGTATAACCCCAACACAAAGCTTCTGAGTATTCCGCTTGTTGTCCCACCTGATCATCTGACTAGTCTGATCTTCTGAACTTCTGATCTTCAGATCTTCTAATCTTCTTCAAAACTTAACCTATGCATATTGAGTTCCCCCTCAATATGTGACCTATCTATTACATCAGCTGTCTATACATCTCAGTTGGTCATCCTATTCTGATATCTAATTCATCAGTCAGCTAACAGGTGTGACTGATCCTATTACAACCTGTTTTGGAACATCCATCAAAACTACAAGTTTCCCAACAATACAGGATTAATACATTATTTATTATTTGTATAATTATCATAAATGATTTATTATATTTTCTCAAATACTTTATAATGAGCCTACTGGTTGTCGAGTTAATATTTAACATGAAAATATTAGATATCTTATATACTTAAATATATATTTGTGTGAATTTTTATATTATAACAAGATACTGATATAAATTATTTGTAGTAAATTTATTAAATTTATTTAACAATATATATGCCAAAATTATATATTTTTAAAATTAATAGATATGTTTATCATGAATATAAATATTATACATCATAATATTAATACGAAAAATGTAAAAAAATAGGGTTAATTTAAAAAAATCAGCACTCGCAGGGTTTTTATCAGTTACAACATATCTTTTTTTTTTCTTTGCAATTCAAGATATCACCTTTTAAAAATTTGCAATTTGAAGCAGTTGCCCATTTTCTGCTGCTGGAGCTACTAAATATATATCTATGTAGGATTTCACGACTAATGAATAAAATATTTTTTTATTTTTTTTATTTGATTTATTTTAAAGAAAACAATATCTTAAAAATATTTTTTAAGTTTAGGAATAGAACCCCCAAACTCATCCTGACAAAGCTCTTATTATTTCTCCTAAAACTTTAAAACAAGAACGCTAATCATTCATCAAATTGCAGCTCCAAATTTTTTAATATTAAAAATATTTTTTTGATATTGTTTTTCTTTAAAAAACAATATTCTTAGTTAAAAAAAAATATATATTTTATTCATCAGTCTTGACATCCTACGTTGATATTTATGCCAACTCCGGCTGCCACATCACTTAATTATTGTCAAAAATTGACAAATACGTAGAATAAAATATTTTAAAAAGGTGATGTTTGGAATTGAAAAGAAAAAAGTATGTTGTAATTGATAAAAAATTTAAAGTCGTGATATTTTTTGCAGTTAACTCAAAAAAATACTATAAAATAATTCTTCTTTGCGAAAAAAATTCTTTAACACATCATTTGTTATGAATAAAATTAAGGGAACTACTAAACATATCCCATAATCCTCCATTCATACCCCATAATTTTTAAAACAAAAATATACATACACAAGATGATCCTAATACCCTCATATATATAAAGAGTAGTAATTAAGTTATATTTTATGTACATCATTGATCCATAAATCATAAATCCTAAGAATATTTATTTCTTGAAATTCACGTCCATATATAAACCCTTTCAACCTTTTGATTCGATATTTCATAGTAATCATTATTGTAATGAAATATGAAAATTCAATGGGGATGACCAGTGTAAGTGTGTTTAATGTGTGTATATGTGTGTGTGTGTAGGTCTCAATTTTGGAGTATTGAAAACCCATTTTGCGCGTGCGGAAGCAAACATGTCGTGTGATGCAAATAAAAACAGGGGTAAGGAAATGGTGATACCAAATTTTTCGCTTTTAAGAACATGTGTGTTGTTTTGCTTAAAACTAAATGCATTTGACAAGTATAAACATAAAGCAGTAAAGAACACACGATTTTATAGTGGTTCAGACGAAACCCGCCCTACATCCACTCTTCCCTTTCGGGGCACCAACTTAACCGAACTTAACCAAACTTAACCTGCGGGACTTATCACCCTCACGGGATTGCCGATGGATGTTTACTGAGTTCACACTCAAGCGGGACTTATCACCCTCACGGGATTGCCGATAGATGTTTGCCGAGTTCACACTCAAGCGGGACTTATCACCCTCACGGGATTGCCGATAGATGTTTACCGAGTTCACACTCACCTACAAACTTATCCTATCAAACTGATTTGGGTAAGGTTTGTTTGGTTTCCAACTAGGTTGAGATTTTCCCTTACATTTGTTTAGCCTCGATGCTAAGGATGGGAAAATCTCTCTAAGCTTATGATATAGCATTTGTGCTTAGATCTAGGGAAGAACACTCTTGAATATATGTGTGTATTTCTAGCTCTGTGTTCTATGGTGGGAATGCTTGAGTATATAGGATCGGGAGCACAATTCCTTTCAACGTGCCTTGTGTTAAATGCCTTAGCCATGCTACGATCAGGCCATATTTCAGGACTCGCATCATCTGGCACACGACCTTAGCTGGGAACTGCTGGAACCCATATCTTCTTAGCTCTGTAGCATCGTTTGTTATATTCTCCATACTCTTCCACATTCATCCACGCTTGATAATGAAGGAAGAACTTGTATTTATAGTGTGGATTTGAATGTTACCGCTGGAGAGAATCACATTCAAATCCATACTACTCTGTAGCTTTTTGCAGCTTTTCAGGCTTGTCGTCTTCCTCTCATTGGTCCACGTCAGCTGAAACTAACGGCTATATTCTTCAGTTTCTACTGAGTCTCAGGATCTTTAGTTCTATCTGAGCCTTCAGGTTATCTGAGCCTTCAGGTTCTTCAATAACTTACTGAGTCTCAGGTTCTTGATTCAGCAGACTTCTCTTCAGCGGACCTTGTCTGATCAGGCATACTGACACTCAGGCTTACTGAGTTCAGTTCTCTGAATTCAGACATCCTGACCCTCAGGTCACATTGACTCAGGCTATCTGATTTCTTCTTGCCTGATCTGATCAGCGATATCTTCAGTATCATCTCAGGATAGCATTAGGTCATCTGCATCAGGTTAGCATATCAGATTATCATATCTGATCTTGATCACGTCTGATCTCGATCATTCTCATCTGCTCATCTTCATATCCGATATCGATCACGTCTGATCTTGATCAGTCTCTTTTGCTCATCTTCTGATCTGCGACCTTCTCTTCTGATTTGCTGGCTTTTAGCTTTTCTTCTCTTCTGATTTTGCTCAGCTCATCAGCTAACTCCGGAACTCATCTAATTCATCCGATCTCGATCAGTCTCGTCTGCAGTCTCATCGGATCTTGATCATCTTCTTCTGATTTCGTGAGTTCCCCCTCGATTTGTTCTCTCGTTCCCCCTTAACTTGTTATCTGTAGATTAGCTTGAATAACACAAGTTGATAATGTTTTGGCATAATTCATCAAAACTAAAATATCCCAACAATTTCCCCCTTTTTGATAATGACGGCAAAACATTTAAAATATATGCATTTCTACAGAGATCGGGTTTTTGTTTAAAAAAGATCAGTTTAGGTGGTCACTTTGAAAGCTTGTGATATTTTGAACTACCGGCTTTGATACCACTTGATGGTATCAGATCAGAGATGGGTTTTTGAAAATGGATCTGTTCAGTTGTTCACTTTGAAATTAGTGAACTTTAGAACTCCCGCTCTGATACCACTTGATGGTATCAGATCAGAGACGGGTTTTTTGAAAATGGATCTGTTCAGTTGTTCACTTTGAAATTAGTGAACTTTAGAACTCCCGCTCTGATACCACTTGATGGTATCAGATCAGAGACGGGTTTTTGAAAATGGATCTGTTCAGTTGTTCACTTTGAAATTAGTGAACTTTAGAACTCCCGCTCTGATACCACTTGTAGGTCTCAATTTTGGAGTATTGAAAACCCATTTTGCGCGTGCGGAAGCAAACATGTCGTGTGATGCATATAAAAACAGGGGTGAGGAAATGGTGATACCAAATTTTTCGCTTTTAAGAACATGTGTGTTGTTTTGCTTAAAACTGAATGCATATGACAAGTATAAACATAAAGCAGTAAAGAACACACGATTTTATAGTGGTTCGGACGAAACCCGCCGTACATCCACTCTTCCCTTTCGGGGCACCAACTTAACCGAACTTAACCGAACTTAACCTGTGGGACTTATCACCCTCACGGGATTGCCGATGGATGTTTATCGAGTTCACACTCAAGCGGGACTTATCACCCTCACGGGATTGCCAATAGATGTTTACCGAGTTCACACTCAAGCAGGACTTATCAGCCTCACGGGATTGCATATAGATATTTACCGAGTTCACACTCACCTACAAACTTATCTTATCAAACTGATTTGGGTAAGGTTTGTTTGGTTTACAACTAGGTTGAGATTTTCCCTTACATTTGTTTAGCCTCGATGCTAAGGATGGGAAAATCTCTCTAAGCTTAGGATATAGCATTTGTGCTTAGATCTTGGGTAGAACACTCTTGAATATATGTGTGTATTTCTAGCTTTGTGTTCTATGGTGGGAATGCTTGAGTATATAGGATCGGGAGCACAATTCCTTTCAACGTGTCTTGTGTTGAATGCCTTAGCCGTGCTACGATCAGATCATATTTCAGGACTCGCATCATCTGGCACACGACCTTGGCTGGGAACTGCTGGAACCCATATCTTCTTAGCTCTGTAGCATCGTTTGCTACATTCTCCATACTCTTCCACATTCATCCACACTTGATAATGAAGGAAGAACTTGTATTTATAGTGTGGATTTGAATGTTACCGTTGGAGAGAATCACATTCAAATCCATACTACTCTGTAGCTTTTTGCAGATTTTCAGGCTTGTCGTCTTCCTCTCATTGGTCCACGTCAGCTGAATCTAACGGCTATATTCTTCAGTTTCTTCTGAGTCTCAGAATCTTCAGTTCTATCTGAGCCTTCAGGTTATCTGAGCCTTCAGGTTCTTCAATAACTTACTGAGTCTCAGGTTCTTGATTCAGCAGACTTCTCTTCAGCGGACCTTGTCTGATCAGGCATACTGACACTCAGGCTTACTGAGTTCAGTTCTCTGAATTCAGACATCCTGACCCTCAGGTCACATTGACTCAGGCTATCTGATTTCTTCTTGCCTGATCTGATCAGCGATATCTTCAGTATCATCTCAGGATAGCATTAGGTCATCTGCATCAGGTTAGCATATCAGATTATCATATCTGATCTTGATCACGTCTGATCTCGATCATTCTCATCTGCTCATCTTCATATCCGATATCGATCACGTCTGATCTTGATCAGTCTCTTTTGCTCATCTTCTGATCTGCAACCTTCTCTTCTGATTTGCTGGCTTTTAGCTTTTCTTCTCTTCTGATTTTGCTCAGCTCATCAGCTAACTCCGGAACTCATCTAATTCATCTGATCTCGATCAGTCTCGTCTGCAGTCTCATCGGATCTCGATCATCTTCTTCTGATTTCATGAGTTCCCCCTCGATTTGTTCTCTCGTTCCCCCTTAACTTGTTATCTGTAGATTAGCTTGAATAACACAAGTTGATAATGTTTTGGCATAATTCGTCAAAACTTAAATATCCCAACAGTGTGTGTGTGTGTTTTTGTTTTTTTTTTACTTTTGATTAGTTTTATAAAGTAAAACTTTAGTTTTTTGGGCCTAGCCACGCTGTTGTTCGGCCACAATCATGGCTGAACGGAGGTGAGTCATTGCGACCTTAAACGTCAGGAATTTTTTTTAAAAATAATCGTACTACCTTTATTCGTTCCTAAGGGTCGAACGATCATGAAATCGTTCATGACAACAGTTTGGCTGAATGGTCACTAAGCTGTTAATAATGCTTTGGCAAATAACCATTAAGCCGTGCATGAAGCTCTGACCGAATATATCGTTATGCTTTATTTTATAGCCGAATGAAGGTGGAAAACATTTAAAATTTTAGTAAATTTTTTTGTTTCAGCGATAATCAAATTGCAAGTTCTTTTTGTCTTAGAATTTTAAGGATTTGAATGGCTCCCAATATCAAAATTTAAATTTAAAACTCACATTGTTATGAGTATAAATAATATAAATGAACGTTAATATAAAATTTTATTTTTATTAGTCCAAATAATGTATTCTAATATATAAATGTTTGGTGACAACAATGACTGTTCCTTAGCATGGATGCAATACTAGTATACATATATACACATACGCACGCACACGAACACTGCATATCTTCACATTTACACACACATTGCACGTATCTCACTCTTTTTTTGTTTTCCTCTTTTCTTGTACGCACACCAACACCAGATTTTTCTTTTTCACAGACGCATACAAATGAAGAGGATGATGATTAAGATGAGTCAAGCATCTATGAATCATAAGAAAAAATGAGAGGATTATATTCAATTATTGAAGGAAGTGGATTTTTATGTTTTAATCGTTATTTTTTCGGCGAAAATCGACGGTGTCCCGGGTTCTGATTGTCAAATAGTTTGAGGGGTTTTGATCTCCACATAAAGGGCGTTCAATTGGTACCAGAATCGAGTCCAGTCGTCTGGCGGTGCGACAACGACGTTTTTGGGAAGGTAAGAATCGACACTTTAAATTATAATTATTCTCAAATGGAAATTCATATGAGCTATCGATTTGTGAATTTGAAATATACGTGCTGTGGAGATGAAATCGCCGGTGCCAGCGACGCCAACATAGAGGGAGGAAGAACATTGTGGAAATGAGCTTCTACTTTCACCATGGTTATGGAGGCAGAGAGCATTGAAGGCGAGTGAGGAAGAAGATGAAATTATAGGATTCTAATTAGGAAGGGAAGAAGAAGATGGCTGAAAAGCTTGTTACTGATTTCTTTAGGTGAAAGAGGTTGAAATCAGAGAGCAAGAAGAAGACGGAAACCATGTATGGAAGATCGTTATTTATAACAGGCAGGCGTACACGTGAATAGTCTTGAATAGTATGTAGATCGTAAATAAAACAAAATATAACTATGTATGGAAGATGATGTATAAGGTATGATTAGAATGGAGTATTCATTGTCATATATATATCAAGTTGGGGCAAGTGCAATTTCTAGAACCATGAACATATATTTGGACTTACCAAATAATAAAGTGGGCTAACAAACATTGATATATATTTGGGCTTAATATATAAATAGGCCGAGTTGAACAACATTAAATTGAAAGGATCCAGTTCAATTATTTCATGTATTTCAAGTGTGAACACATTTTATAACAAAATAATAAATATGTTTCTTTTAATTAAGTCCCATGTTTTAACCAAATCTTTTTCTCCATTAAGTGCTAATAGTACAATTGAACGTCGAACGACGGGCTTACTTCTTCCTACAAAATCTTAAAACAAATTTCTGATTTTAATTGATAAATTACTTGAAATAACTCATGATTAAAAAAAAAGAAGATAATAATTAAACCGTGTTTTTGTTTTGGGGTATTACATTCTCAGTCCCGCGCGGATCCCCACTCCGTTCCCTGTGGGGCCCTGAATTTTTTAATAATTTAAATAATATATATAATTATATATTAATTAATAAATAGAATATATAAATAATTTTTATTCATAAACTCTAAGTATTTTCTATTCATTGCAGTTTAATAATATATATTATATTGAAATTATTTATGTGTTTGAAGGAAGGATGGGGAATCTCCGATTCCACGCGGGGACTAGAATCCCCGGCTAGGCGGAGAATGGGGGATGATTATTCCTCGAATGCTTCGGGGGGACGGGGATGGAGAGTTGTCTCCCGGCCCCACCTCGTTGCCAAGCCTACCTGTTATGAGGGATGAGTTGACCCAAATTTTCACCCTCAGTCCATTCACTTACACTCTCGCGTAGCCTCGCCATCGCTCTTCCTCCACGCCCTCACATCCCGTTGTTCTTCATCAACGATCTCACATCACGCCGCTCTTCCACAATAATCTCATGTTGTTCTAGCTCTCTTTCAACCCTCTAGTTCACGCCACTCTTAAAATAAGCTCACTCTCAAAACGAAAAGTGAAGATTTACGCTTAAAACTCTAAATCAATGAAGATTGACGCTCAAAACTCTAAAACAGTGAAGATTAGCGCTCAAAACTTCACAACATGCGAAAACGCTGATGTTGAAATATGTGAAGACGCGTTAATGGAGGAATGAAGATGAAGGTGAAGCAGAAAATAGCACTATGAATTATTTTTTGCTTAAGCCTGCTAGTTTCTTGGGCTTGACATTGGTAGTTTTCGGCACAGCAGTGAGAGTTTTTTTTACTAAACAATGATAGTTTTTGGGCTTAAAAGTGATAGTTTTTTGCTTAACAGTGGTAGTTTTTTTTTTTTGTTAATAATAGTTTTGTGTGCCTACTGTGATAGTTTTTTTGGCTTAACAGTGATATTTTTTTTGCTTAGCAGTGATATGCTTTTGGCTTAATAGTGATAATTTGTTGGCTTAACCGAAGGGGGAGCATGAAGATTTATTATAGCAGCAGCGCGTTTCCTGCGGCCACGGCGGTTGAACGGTTTTCCGGGATTGAGAAAGAAAGTAACTGAATAGTTTTACTTCACGTAGAAGAGAGAGAAGTGGGAGTTAGCAAATGAGTAGCCCCTTATATATGACCCGTTTTGTAAATATAAAAGTCAGGGTTGACCCTAATTCACATCATGAACTAGGTCTATAGGGGTCTTTGGTAAATAAATAACTGTAACATGTGCAATACCTTTTTCCAGCATATGATTCTACTCGTATATAACTCGAAGACTAGATTGATAAATTATTCACTCATGAAAGAGATGAAAAATAATTGAAAATAAAATTTTATCTAATTCTTGTTGCAATAAGAACACAGAAAAATAATATATGCGATTTCTAATACTGTTGATGCGCATTTACAAAAATATTAAAAAATAAATAAAATCTTGCGAACCGTCTCGTATATGACATTAGAAAATTCTCTTGTATTTTATTAATCCCTCGAACGATACTTCTTATAAAAATTTAAAATCCTTTTAACGGTTTACTTTTTTATCTGCAGTGTTTCACATATTATTATAATTTAAATCTTTATAGGATAATTTCTACATGTAAACTAGAATTTCTATTGAGCTTCCCATTTATAGTATATATAATCAATTGCTACAAATATAAATTTTTTTAACTTTTGCTTTCAAAATTAAATGAAGGATATGAAATCAAAGGTGGGAAGCAGATGGTGATGGAACAACCCAAAAGTGAAATATGGGCGCCGAAGCCAATATATGGCCCAAACCAACTTAAAATACTTATTTTTAAAGTTGCTAGACACAATTTTTTTTTAAAATAAGTACTTCTATAGCATTTGTAAAATTTACAGACGGGTACTTAATTTGACCCACCATTTTCTCAACTCTCATTCCTAAAAAGAAGCCTGGAGGACTGATGTGAGTGTCCATGTTATCCAAATTTAAATTTGCAGATATTGTATGTGCAATTTGTTTGATCTAATGTATTATATACAAAATTTATTCGGTCTAATGTAAAATACGTTGGAAGATGGTGCATCATGTTATAAATATATACTTCCTCTGTCCTAATTTTGATTGGCCACTTTCGGTAAATAATCGTCTTTATTTTGATTGGTCATTTTATAAAAAAAAAATAAAACAACATTCAATATTATTTATCTATCATACCCTCCTTAAAATTCACTTTATCATTTCAATTATTTATACAAAACTCGCTCGCAAAAATGCTTGTAAAAGTCAACTGTTGCAGTCATTCTGGGACGGAGGGAGTACTATTATTTCCCTTCATCAAACCTATTTTACACCATTTAATACTATTATTTTTTTCCATCAAACTCACTTTATCCACTTTACATCATTAATATTATTATTTTTTAGTTTTTCTTAATTTTTGTGTCTACAGTATTTGACCGATCAAAATTTGGAGGAAGGGAGTTGAGAAAATTGATTCAATCAAAGTCAAGATACACATTTTTCAAAATAATAATGTTCAGTGATGAAGTGATGGACTTTTAGGGCTGCAGTCAATTTTAATATAAATAATATTTTTATTCATTGTATTGATGATCACACAAAATTGTGAATCTTCTGGTTTGATATCCCAATGACTCATATTTTACATCACGTTATCAGCACGAGTACTCTAACCCATTAGATTTTAGAATTTTTGATTGAATCATCACCAGTGCTCCAGCCTATTAACTTTTAATGTTTGATTTAGATTACATTAAGGGCCGATTATATATGTTGGGCTTGTTTTAGCAGACTTGACCGGGATGGGCTTTTAGGGTTTTGACCTAGTTGCGCCTATTAATTCCAATCAGATTCGTTGTAATTGTTATCACCGAAAATTAGTAAATCTCCTGGCTTGATAGTGCCCCCAGACATAGTCATTACTGATGAACTGGGTTACCAAATCTGTGTTATTTAATTTTGTGTTCTTTTAATTTCTCCATAATTGCAGTTTAAATCCTAACAATATACACCTCCCACATTAGTATATACATCCCCGATTTATTCACCTACTCAATTTTTTAGATAGTAGTAGATACATTCCTATGAACTACGCACAATATCATTTGTTTCATACATTATGTTCCATTATGTGTTCCATATGGTAGATTAATGACACGTGTAATGGACAAAAAAAATCCAACGAACCACCATTACCCTGGGTCTATGTGTTAAAGATTCAGGAAGTGGAATAATCTTGGAACACAAAAAAAGTGGCACAGAGGAATTGATCTGCATGAACTACCCATTATATCATTCCTAACAAACTCTTTCGATTATGTAAGTCGACAAAAACTTATCGAAAAATATATCAAATTTGGATAAATTATTTTCAAAATATCTACACATTTGTTGAAAATTTAGATGAACGTATCTCCTAAAGTTGGGAGTGTATATAACCGAACCCTTACATTAATTATGTTTCATGTAATATCAAAGCATGATTTAGAAATATATGATTTTTCATTCTCCATATAAATTATGTATGATCCTTAAAATTTAATTGATCTATGACTACAATCAAATATTTGGAATGTGATTATATTTTATGCAATTTCATGTCTTCCTCCACTACAACTTTGCCCATTTATATACTTATGAATTTTGTTTGCACGCTGAGAATTGATTGAATGGCTTTGACGAGTAATGCCCAAAGTTTCATTGAAATTCAATGATTTATTGATTCTGTCTCAGTACTCATGTTTATGTGGATTGCCAAGCTTGTCTTTCACGGTATAAACTTCTTGACTTGAATTTTTAACATTGAGATTCATCTTGCTACACTTTTTTTAGTGGAACAATTGCACTAAACTATATATAACACTTTTGCAAAACCTTTCCAAAATTTCACCCCCAAGTCATTAGTACTCATTGCTTCTCTCTCTGTTTTTCTGCTATGACAGAAACTCATATGAGACGGTCTTATGTATGAGACAGGGTACAACTTAGAAAATCGCACTCACTCCACCCAAAGTATTAAAGTACATTGGACTTAATTTTATTGTTGTTGGGAAATTTGTAGTTTTGATGAAAGTTCCAAAACAGCTTGTAATAGGACCAGTCAGACTTGTTAGCTGACTGATGAATTAGAAATCAGGATAGGATGACCAACTGAGATATATAGACAGCTGATGTAATAGATAGGTCACATATTGAGGGGGAACTCAATATGTATAGGTTAAGTCTTGAAGAAGATCAGAAGACTAGAAGATCAGAAGATCAGCTAGTCAGATAACCAGGTGAAGATCAGAAGATCATGTAACATGTTGAAGAATCAGAAGACCTGAAGATCAGATGGTCACTAGACAACAAAACTGAGAAGACCAGAAGACCTACATCAGAAGGAGTGAAGAAGAGTCTGCAAGTTGTGCTAAGACAAACTGCATCAGAAGACTCAGACAGGTATACTGATCAGTTTGGACTGATCAGGTCAGCTCAAATCAGGTGACAACTGGAGGTTCATCAAGTCATACGAGTTCATCAGGTAAGAAGAATGTCAACCTAAGTTGGTAAATCAAACACTGAATAAGTGTACTTGATAACCAATGAGAGCAAGACACGTATGTACGGAGCTGACATTGCAGGACGAAGTGTTTCAGAGTCAAATGGCTAGAACGGACATGCATACATGCTTTCGGCCATGCCGCCTCTGTGCACGTCGAATCAAGCCTGCAAACCCACCTAAAATAGACCAAAATTCAAATTGCTCTCCAACGGCTAGTTCGATTTCGTGTCTATGTATATGGGATCAAACCTTCATAGTAAGGTTATGGAAATTATCATCAAGCTCAAGCTATCTGCAATTTCCGCACGAAGAACACAAAATTGAAGAATATTTCTAAGTGTTCATCTCATAGTTCTTAGCATAGAAATCTTATCCTTCAGCCTTAGGCTATTCAAATACTAGGATATATTTCCAGTTAGAACACAACAAATCTTATACCCAAACCAACAGTTAGGTTAAGTTTGTTTTAGCCAGATTTCAGACTAGGGTTTCAAGTTCTGACTTCTGGGATTGGTTGAGTGAGAACTCTTGAAACATTTGTTGTGCTGTGTTGGACTAACATATTAATCTAAGTCCAGTTGGTTAGTTGGTGCCCCTGCTAATAGGGAAGAGTGGACGTAGGACAAGTTGTCTGAACCACTATAAAAATCTGGTGTGTCTTTATCTGATTTACCTGCTTTACACTATTTGCACACACCTGTTTAAGTATTACATGCATATTCTAAGTCTGGATCAGATTTTCATCAAGCAACTGATCTGAACAGTTTGACACTTTTTCATCTGATCTGAAACATATTACTTGGAATCAGATTTTGTAAACTGGTTTTTCACACGAGTTAAACTTATCTTCCGCACATCAGTTAAGCTAATAGACACCGAACTGATCTGCCATCAAGCGATCAGTAAGTTGGATATCAGTCCAAACTGATTCACTCGCACTCTGATTAGGCAACTTGCTATTCACACCTAATCCCACGAAAAAGTTTCAGAAGTCTATTCACCCCTCCCATCTGGACTTCTGCCTCACTAAAACCCGTTCAGGACCTACAAGTGGTATCAGAGCAGAGGTTCTACGGACCACTGGCTTTGAGTATCATTGGTTCTTTAGGAAGAACCATTGTGGTCACTTGAACAGATCTTGAAAAACCTATTTTTAAAGCTCATTTGTTTTTAAAACCCACATTCAGCATGGATAACACTTCGGGTATGTATCATGACCTGCACAAGTTCAATGTCGATGAGAATGCCGACTGGAAGATCTTTATGACGAACCATTTAGGTTCGATCAGTAACAGAATGATGGAAGTTCTTGAACGAGGACCGATTATCATCTATCATACGAATCCAAATGATGATAACAGAGATCCAGATCATGTTGTTGGTGCACGTGTCAGAAAGAGTCCTTCGCAGATGGATGTTGAAGAAAGAAAGCTATCTAATCTGGATACAGTAGCCAAACATCTCATCATGAAGACGATGGACCCGATAACAAAGCAGAAAGTCAAGTACCTGCAGACTGCTAAGGAAGTATGGGATACGTTGGCTAAAATATGTCAAGGGAATGATCTGATCAAAGAAAGCAGACTGCAAGCTGAGATGGTTAACTTTGAGAAACTCAGAATGCTACCAAATGAGACCATCAATCAGTTCAATGGAAGGACCACGGTGGGAGTCAACATAATTCGTGATCTGGGCCAAGTTATATCAGATAAGGACATTAATTATAAGATTCTGAGGTCCTTGCCGAAGAAATGTGACATGAAGGTAAATATGATCAAAGATATTCATGATCTTGCTACTCTGAAGCCAAGCAAACTGTTCCTCTATTTGAAAGCTCAAGAGTATGATCTAAAGGAGAGGAATCTTTGATCAGAAGAAGTTCCTGCTGAAGCTGCATCAAATTCGTCAAAAGCTGTTGCATTTCAGGCAACCAGTAGCAGCGCAAGAATGCGTGAACGAGTAGGAAGGATTGTGAGTCAGGCTGAAGAAATTGCTTTGCTGACCAGAAAGTTGGAAAGGTTGAATGTTCAAAGTTGAAAGTATCGGAAGTTCTATAGAGACTATCAGAACAGTAGAGGAAGAGATGGGAGATCTACTGACATATCACAAGAAAGGAATCGTTCTGATGACAAAAGAGATGACCATAGAGATGAACGCAGATAAGAAAAGAGAGATGATCGTTCTGATGATAGAAGAGACAACAGATCACAAAGAAGAGGTTCAGATTACAGGCAAACTGGAAAGTCACCTGACAGATCCTATAGAAGAAATGACTCACCTGGCAGACAAAACTCTGGAGAACCTGGAGCGTGCTTCAACTGTAAGAAACAAGGTCACTATAATGCTGATTACCTTGACCTGACTCCAAAGGAGAGAGAAGAGAAGCGCAACAGAAGACAACAATGATACCGCGATAGAAAAGCCATGGTTGCTGATACATCAGGGATCGATGACTAATATCTGCCTTTGGACGACCCTGGTTACTCATCTGTCGAAGACTTCTTCCTGATGACCACGAATGATGATGTCGACAACCTCAAAGATCTGATGTTTTCATCTGATGACGGCATCTATCTCATGGCCAAAGAAGTCACTCCATCTGAGGTAATGTCTAAACCTATTTCTGTGCCTTCTGTTTCTGCTTTCCAAGCTAAGTTTGATGAACTCTTCCGACAACATGAGAGTCTGAAACAAAGTGAGGACAATTTGCGAAAGAAAGTAGAGGTTTTTGGAAAAGCTTCTAAAAATGTTGATGAAATAACAAGCTACTTTCGGAAGCCAACTGATAAGAAGGGTATTGGGTTTGAAAGCCCTTCTGGATCCTCATATGTCCAACCTAGTTCACATTCCAAAAGTAAATTTAAGAAAATTTCTGAACAGAATACACGATATGCCAAATTTGTATCAAAGAAGGGAAAAAGACCTGCTAAACAGGAAAGACGAGTGCCTGATCAGAAAGGGAATATAAATGGACCTCACCTGATCAAGCATCAGCCGAGGAATCAACAGAAGAACCCCATTCTTCTAAAAAGACCTCAGCCTAATCAGTAGATCAGGAATCAGAAAGGACAATCTCGCAAGGGAGAGTCTCAACTGAGACCTGATCAGGTCAAGCTGCCTAACCAGCATGCTAAGGGTAAACTGCAGAAACCATTTGTCCAAAGGAGATATGAATCTTTTGATGGTAGCAGTGTTAGTGTTAGTGTCCTAGAGACAATCCAATTTAAGGACATAATACTCAGATAATATTCAGTGTTGGTTTAATGTTATTATTTATTTAATATTAAATATATGGCGTTGCACTTATTAGAATATTATGTTTGATTGTTTGCATTTGTTCTTATCTGTGTTCCCTTGAGTCACTGTTGTCATTGAGTGTATGAGAACTCATATTACTTAAAGCATGATTCTAAAAAAGCCTCAATCGAGGATCATCAAGAATGGGATATTGATGATGGAATGGAGATTGGTGTGCGATCAACATCATACTCTTAGAGAGTGTAGTAAGATCTCACTTGCTACGAGATACTAGGTATCTCATGATGGATGCACAAATACCTTAGAGGGTATTGGTATACCCATCCGAGAAACCGTTTGATGTAGTTCCAATATATGTGTCTATGGATGTCTCGGTTAGTGGGAGTGATGCGATACTCCTTTGACTTGAGGTCAATACGCACGACATGTGTGGAGTGATGAACTTTGACCATGACCGACGCTTGCACCCGTCCATGGGTAGATATGACTTAAATTAGGTTCATCACGAAATGCATGTGTGTGGTAGTTGAGCCAAGAAAAGGATTCATTCCTCAAAGTGGATTTAGAGAGAATACTCATCTTCTCATCATAATTGGATCAAAGTCATTAGCCAATGCTTATCAACTTGGACTTTGTGGCTGAGTGTGACACGAGTGATCAATTAATGATTAGAGATAAATTAATTAAGTTATTTGAATAGACACTTCATCATGTTCAAGACTAATCGAGTATTCGTGAATGAAAGGAGGAAATCACAATAGCCCATGTTATAGTTGCACGTTTCTCGCAACGTACCTCATATATTGAGAATATCTAATTTATTGTCTAGGGTTCAATTAAGACCGTTAGTTTGACTAATCGCTCGATATATGAGGGCATATGGGTCACACAACAATTAGTTCCATTTTACAGATTATAGTTAGTTGATTAAATGTTAAATTGGATTTAATATTTAATTTATGGAGAATTAATTGATAATGGATTAATTTGGAATATTTAATTAAATTCTATTTAATTAAATAGGAATCCGTAACAATAATATATGGAATGTTGGGAAATTTGTAGTTTTGATGGAAGTTCCAAAACAGATTGTAATAGGACCAGTCTGACCTGTTAGCTGACTGATGAATTAAATATCAGATAGGATGACCAGCTGAGTTGTATAGACAGCTGATGTAACAGATACAGATATGTCACATATTGAAGGAGAAAGGAAAGGGCAAGCAGGTTAAGATTCCTACTCAAACTCAGAAGCAGATTGAGACTAGGTCGAGGTCTCAGTTAACCCCAACACAGATAGAAGAGCAGAAAGCCAGGCAGAGAGTGATTGATGCCGCAATCAAGAAGAAGAAACTTGCTGAATCTAAAGGTCTGCATATCAGCTATGTCAGAAAATAAAGAAAGAAGGATGCTGCTGCTCAGGATATAGTTTGGGAAAAAAGGGCATTACCTGCATCTGTAAGTAACTTACTGGTTGCCCTAGAGGATCTGATACCAGAATGGAATAATATTAGTGCAGATTGGCTATGCGATGTATACATTCTGGAGAAGATTCCCATATCTGATGATCAAGGAGAATTCAATGATGAATTCAGAAACTGGTTAGAAACCAAATATCCATAATTCTCTGAGATTGTGATGAAGGAGGGAAAGACAATGAAGCTGATTCCTGAAGCACCACCATTCGAGATTCTCTTGCCACCACTCAGACCGAACAAGACTCTTGATCCTCTTGCTTTCAAGAAGCTGTACTATGAATTTTCCAAGAAATGAGGGATCATTGAGAAGGAACGACTGGTTGCTCTGATGCAGAGGATGTACAAGGTGTTCGATATTCCTGAAGAGCTCTAGAAGTTCAGATACTGAAGAGATGCCAGATCAGAAGACTACATTAGAATCAGTTGATAGGTATTTCTGTATTTGTAAAAGCTTGTCTTGATAAAATCTTCCCAGATCTGATCAACCATCCTGGCTATCAGCCCAAGATCGAGGAGATTGTGTTCTGGAGGGACATAAGGCTGAAGGGCATTGAAGAATTTTTAATTCTAATGGAAGCTTTGGGAGGTGATTATTTTGTGGATCTGGAGACCAGATGTCTGGAGAATGCAGGTGTAAGCAGTGCAGCTGAGTTAGTCACTAATGACGATATTAGGTGGTTAATTCATGAAAAATTTGGCATTGCTGAGGTTAATGGAGAGGAAGCTTACTGTGCTCAAGATGTTGAGCAAGTTGCCGATGAACCAGGCGTGGGTGCTGTAGAAATGACCCTTCCTGGTGAGGCTTCAACATCTGGCAGGTCTGTTGCCCTAGATGCCGAAACCCTAGATCATATCTCGAAGAAAATTCAAGATGGGGTACAGGCTGCTATCGATGCTAAATTCAATACTTTGGCAACTGATCTATTGAAGAAATTCAGAAAAGAGCAACATGCTCTGGTAGATGCAGAAAGGAAGGTAACTGTAGACAAGCTGCTGAACCTGCACGATAAAATCACTGAGTCTGTGATGAAGAAGGTTGACCCACTCACAGATAAAGTAGCTTTACAGATCTCTATGCTTTCTGACCTCGGAACCTTATTGGAAAGTGTCTGGTCTTCTCTGGATAGGACAGATACATCTCTGGATGCTGGATGGAAGAGGTTTGAGGGATCCATCCTGAGGGCTAAGAAATCGATCGAAGATGGTCTGAACAGTTTATTGGGCCCTGCACCTACATCTTCCACTGTGCAGATAACCCTGTTGGCTGTTGAGGAAATAAAGGATGAGATGCTAAACCAGTTCAGAGCCACCTAATAGCAGCTAAGCAGATTCTTAAGTATTAGAAGGGAATTGTGAACCGTAGAGATTTAATTAATATATGGAAATAATGAAATTGTAGGATTTAATGAATATATGGAAATAAATCGTAGAGATTTGACATGTATAGGAATTAAATCCGTAGAGATTTTATATGTAGGAAATAAATCTAAGAGATTTATTCAATTAAATATTAGGGATTTTATTTCCCAAACACGTTAGCTTAAGATTTAAGCTGAGTCTCTCATATATATATGAGCTCTTGGGAATCCATAAAACGGTTGTTCAAATTCTCTCCATAAAATCTAGAGTTAGAATTTTCCTAGCAAATTCATCTCGGGATTCAACGCTGGCAAATTTGTGCAAGTCTGTGAATGGGGATTACGTGGATACCATAGTTGAGAAATCTGCTTTTGAATTACTGTAATATTTCTTGTTATGTTTATTCGTAATCGTTTATGCAATTATATGTTCGTTGTTGGTGCACTGTTTAATTCCGCTGCTCATGTATTACGTGTTTACGTGCCTCTAAATTCCAACAGTATCAGAGCTACAGGCTCTTGTTTTTAATTGCATATTAAAACTGGTTTTAATTAAAAAATAATTAATTTTTATTAAAATCTAGGGCACGGTTTTGTTGGATAAAAACCGCACCCCCTGCTGTTTTATTTCATCTCTCGGCTTCATCCCCTTCATCCTAAAATTAGGGTTTCCCCTTTTTGGAGATTCGCCGCAGCGCTGTTGGAATTTAAAGGTACGTAAACACGTAATACATGCGCAGCAAAAATAAACAGTTCACCAACAAAGAACAATTAATTGCATAATTAAGTACGAGTAAGCGTAAATAGAATTCTTACAGTAATTCGTATACAGTTTTCTCTACTATGGTATCCACATAATCCCCAATTACGGACTTGCACAGATTTGCCAGCGTTGAATCCCGAGATTAATTTGCTAGGAAAATTCTAACTCTAGAACTTATGGAGAAAATATGAAGTGATACTATTTGTGAATTCCTAAGATCTTGTATATATAGGGAGGCTTAGCTTATTTCCCAAGCTAGCCCAATTAGGAAAATAAAATCCCTAATCTTGAATTAAATTAATTCCTTTTAATTTAATTCCCTAAAAATATAAATCTCTACGGATTTAAATGCTTTATATGAAAATCTCTACGATTTATTTCCATATACATTAAATCCTACAATTATATTCCAAATATAATTATTGGGAATTCTTATTAAATTAAATCCAATTTAATTAAATATTAATAATAATTAATCTATTATTAATTACTTCTCCATAAATTAAATATTAAATCCAATTTAACATTTAATCAACCAACTATAATCCGTAAAAGGGAACTACTTGTTGTGTGACCCATAGGCCCTCATATATCGAGCGATTAGTCAAACTAACGGTCTTAATTGAACCCTAGACAATAAATCAGACATTCTCAATATATGAGGTACGTTGCGAGAAACGTGCAACTACCTGTAACTGAAACACGGGCTATTACGATTTCCTCCTTTCATTCACGAATACTCGATTAGTCTTGAACATGATGAAATGTCTATTCAAATAACTTAATCAATTTATCTCTAATCACTAATTGATCATGTATGTCACACTTAGCCACAAAGTCTAAGTTGACGTGCATCGGTCGATGACTTAGATCCAATTATGATGAGAGGATGAGTATTCTCTCTAAATCCACATTGAGGAATGAATCCTATTCTTGACTCAACTACCACGCACATGCACTTCGTGATGAACCCAATCCAAGCCATATCTACCCATAGACGGGTGCAAGAGTCGGTCATGGTCAAAGTTAATCACTCCACACATGTTGTGCTTATTGACCTCAAGTTAATGGAGTATCACGTCGCTCCCACTAACCGAGACACCCGTAGACACATATAGTGGAAATACATCAAACAGTTTCTCGGATGGGTAAACCAATACCCTTTAAGGTATCTGTGCATCCATCATGAGATACCTAGTATCTCGTAGTAAGTGAGATCTTACTACACTCTCTAAGAGTATGATGCAGATCGCACACCAATCTCCATTGCATCATCAATATCCCATTCTTGATGATCCTTGATCGGGCTATTTGAGAATTATGCTTAAGTCATCTGAGTTCTCACAACCTCAATGACAACAATGACTCATGGAAACACTTGTATGAATAAATGCAAACAATCGAACATAATATTCAAACAAGTGTATTGCCATACATTAATATTAAGTGAACTATAATATTAAATCAAAATGAATATCATCGAGTTTTATGTCCTTACAATAGATTGTCTCTAGGACACTAACACTAACAAGCGCTACACATACCCCTTTCGTCCGGCAGTGCTACGCCACGTCGCTGAAGGCCGACGCTAGGCGCCATGCCTCGTGACGTGTGCAAAAGCCCGCGGTGCAAATCGTGACTCCACTCCTTTGCGAATCGTGTTTGAGACGCTTTTGTTCCACCTCTTTTCACGATTGTGCGCCTCCCTCTGCTCAGTTTGTTTCGCGGCGCTGCACCACCGATTCGTTCCAATTTTGAGTTTTGTTACTTGTACATTTTTGGGGCTTGACCGATGTGTCTGTCTCGATGCATCACAAGGAGGCATGCCACTGGAATTGAGATGAATCAGTGGTGGCACGCCTCTGACTCGATCGTCTTCCTCGTATCGCCCTGGTTTCGAACCAGTTCGATTAAGGGGCCGCGGCTCCGCGCGCCCCTTCCACTATGCTCTCGTTCACAGCGGCGAGTCTCCCGCACGCGAAGAGCGGTTGTGGCGACTCGCGCCTGTTCGAGCGGCCGTGCTCGTCGCGTCACTTCGCCTGTTTCTGTCGCCCCTGTTTTTGAACATGAATCAGGATAATTTTGTTTTTGGTTCTTGGTTCGATTTAATGGGATTAATTAATTAGATTGCTTGTGATGAAACTGATATTCTTGAGTTTGGATGATTTGGGTGTTTCAGTTTTTCAAATTGGATTCGATTTGGAAGGTTGATGACGTAGGAGGGCTGCTTTGTAAATTCGATTTTAGACAGGCCCTCCCGTGCAAATTTCAGAAATTACACCTGAGCCCACAGAAATAAAATAATAAAAATTTAATTTCTAGAATTTTATTAGATTTAATTCTGAAATTAAAATTTGTTGGACCTAGACGATTAATTGGATTAATCATATTTAATAATCTTAAAATTTGATTTTAATTGAATTTAAAATTCAATTTTCTAAAAAGGATTTATTAAAACCCACTGTTAACTTGTTTACTCGTTTAAATTAGTTAACGTAATTTAAGTTCACATTATAACTATTTGGGTAGGCGGCGCCCAATATTTGTCGGACCGTATTAAATGCTTGGGTAGACAGCGCCCAAATATTTGTTAGTCCGTATATGTCATGTTTGGGTAGGCGGTGCCCGTAATTGCTCAAATGTGACTTAGATATCATGATGGATCTCGATTAAGCAATTAATACCACACCCTTAAAAATATTCCTTACTAAAATATGGTTTTCTCATTAACTTGATAAGATGTCTTCCATCAAAGTTAAAAGTAAACCGGAGATTTCGTTCCAATGAATACTTAAAGACCCTCGTCTTTTGCTCGGATCTACATCTAACGGGACTTTTATAGGGACATGTGATGTCGCCGCTTGATGGTTGTAAACCAACTTAACTTTGTTTCGCTAGCCCTCGCGGGGAACAAATGGTAAGGGACATCAGTCGAAATAGGTTCAACAAACTAGAAATTGCAGTTTTGCAATTGGTTTGGAGACCTACTAGTTATGCTATTGTAATGATCAGCCCTCGCTGAAATTATGATAGTAGTAATGTGGATCCTAGTCCATTATGATTTATATTAGATATAAATTCATACTTTTTCGATGAGGTCGTTAAGTATGTAAAAATAATGGAAAAAAAATAAATTTAAAGGCCATATTTATTTTGATTACTGAATATTGATCATAGGAATTATGTGTTTTAATTCTCGTTTTATTTTATTTCTCTAGGATTGTTGAAATGAATAACTTGTCTGTTGGTCCCGGTGTAAACGAGTCTTACACGTGTATGGGGGGAATACACGTGTTCAGTGATTTTAAAACTTTTTTTTTTCATCGAGGTCACTTGGGTCGATAATCCTCAAGATTAGGTTTCGAGAAGCACTGATTGCTCCGAGTCAAAGTTCATCGAGACGGTGATTTCGAAAGCCGCTTTCAGATACCTCTCGATAATCCCAACCGAATCGACGAGTGTCGAGATCACGAGAGTCTTGGATCGATATAACTAGCTTCTTGAATCCTCGAAGAGAGTTGGTTTGATAACTATCTCTGTTCTAGCTACTCGATCGTGCGGAATGGTTGGCCCTTAGATTATACTTTCGTTTTAAGCTTTCTAAAAAAAAAAACCTTCCCTTTATGAAATAGTGATTAGGCCGTGATTCACTTATGCAACTTGATGGATTGATTCCAATGAATATCGATTGAAAAGTATGCTTTCAAAATCAAGTCAATGCAAATTTATACGCAGATAAGGAAAGCAATAAAGAACACAAAGATTATAGTGGTTCGGAGACTCAAGCTCTTACATCCACTCTCTCGACTCTTGAGAGAAATTCACTATCAACTTCGAGCTTTTCGACTACCTCGTAGTTTACTTACTCAACTCGCCCCGAAGTTTTACGACTACTCCCGTAGTTTACTTACTCAACCGGACCTTGAGTTTTCTGACTCCCTCCGTGTTTACTTACTCAATCACACACAAGCTTTCCGACTACCCCCTGTAGCTTACTAACTTCTCCTCTAGAGTTTTCTGGCTACCCCGCGTAGTTTACTAACTCTTTACAACTCTACTCACCAACAAACACACTCCAACTACCTTCTCAAGGGTTTGGGGTTTCTCGGTTGGTTTCCAACTAGGATGAGATATCCTTTACAATGAAGCACAATGCAAAGGGTTAGGATATCTCGACTAAGCTTTGGATAAATCTTATCAAGCTAGGCTTAGTAAAGTGAGCTCTCTTCAATATAGAAGCACTTGGGAAATTCAAGGTATTTCGAGTGCTTTAACTTTTGCAAGAATAAGTTTGAGCTCTTGAGTTGCGTATAAATTTCCCGTAACCTTACAAAGTAGAGGGTCACCAGTATTTATAGGCATACACCAAGGTCACTCTTTGAAAACTATCCGTTGGAGAGATAGCTTCGTGAGTTTCCTCTTATGGTGTGTGAGAAACGGCTATATTTAGGGTTTGAAACTCCCTAACATGTTTTAGGCAATAGCCTTTCATGTAGCGGTCTTCACTTTTTGCCATCTGGAACTTTCGTTACATCTGACATCTTTTTCAAATGGCCATCACTTTATCGATGTCGGTGATGGTATAAATGTCGTCTTCCTCTTTTTTACTTTTGTCTTCAGTTAAAGGTAGACACCTTCAACGGCTCTATTGGTTAAAAACTCTGAGTTTGATATAACCTTAACAACACTTCTGACTTAGTTCCTTTTGTCTGCATTTGAATGTCTTGGCAATATCTAACTTTCTAAGGCATCGCGTTTTTCTCAGTATTGCATCCTTCCAGATAGATATTCATTGCCTCGGAACATTGAGTGTTCATATCGAGCATTCAAAGACATTATCGAAGTCTTGATAATTCGGCTTTTCGATATTCTTGATCTTGATTTCTCGATCTTGATCTTGCGTCTTCAGAGTCTTCTGCGTCTTGAGGTCTTCGAGTCTTGATTTATCGACCGATATATCGAGTCTTCATGCCGAAGTCTTGATTCTCGATTTCATCTTGAGTCTTGAGATCTCGAGTTTTCATATCGAGTCTTGAGTCTCGATTTTCATCGAGTCTTTAGATTCTCGATTTCATCGAGTCTTGAGAGACTTCAATTTCACATTGAAACTTCGGTTTCTAAAACATATCGAGTTCTTGAGTCTTGTAACCTATCCCTAACTATATCTGCACGACTATACATTTTGCAAGATAACATCCCGGAATACTCTAAAACGGAATCTCGACTCAATTATCAAGATCTTTCTGAACATGTCATACTTAGGGGTTTTGGGATCTTAATCAAAATCATATAATCTTTTATTAAATTCATCTCCCAACCTTTTTGATGATGCCAAAACCTATCTTGTTACAAATACATAACCTATACTCAGATTTCAGTTTATCCTATCACAAGATTGGTTGTCTCTTAACAATTTCTGAATCAGAGAATCTCTCAATACATTCAGAGAGTTTTTCCAACACTTAAGACATTCAGTAATTTCTTCAGTAATGAATCTCTTTGAGTAGTTCATTACTAAATACTTAAGCAATTTTCCCATATCATCATTCAGTTAGTTCAGAGACATACAATCAGCATATCAAAATAAAAGACATGTAAATAAGATAATAAGGTATTATCTTTTGAGCATAATGATAAATCTTCATTGATGATAAGTATACCATTACAAATTACAATGAGATTTTTATCAACAAAATCAAAAAGACAAAATTTAAAGATTACAGAATCTTCTGAGTTCTTCAGTCTTCAATCTTCAGATTCGGCTCTTCAGTTTGCTTCATTCTCGACTTCATCAGCTGGCACCTCCAGGTTGAACATTCCGAAAAAAATTTTTTCAAAGACTCATTCCTCTCCTTGATGATGTCCGGACTGTGTTCTCGTTAATCCTAACCGACCAAAGATCTTGAGCAATTTCTTGCGTAATGGCCTTCTCATTTACCAAGCCATTACCAAGTCTTGGAGGAGAATAGGAATATGGACCAGGGGCTACTATCTGTACTCCACCTTCATCCGCAAGGTTAATCCAGCCTTGGAGATACTTTGGATAGAAGGTTAGAAGATATTCAATGAAAGCTTCGCTCGATCGAGCCTTCCCTCTCCATTCCCCGAGAACATCGTAATTGAACCGAAGGTTCTATTCACTTCTTCCCACATGTCGTTGAGTTTAATGGGCATCCATTTATCAACGTGGGGCCACTTTCGGCCTTTCGATGTTCCCTTCCTCTTGCTCATAAACTTCCGAAGTCACTCCTTCGCTTACGCTCTTCGTCTATCTTCTTTCTGATCACAGACGCTCCTGAGACCGAGGCAGCAACTTTCTTGGCTTGTTCTTTTTGGAGTGTCTTCAGAGCATCTCTAGTGTTGAAGACTTTCTTCTGAGGTTGAGACTCAGATTCTTCTGCATCTTCATCATCCGAATCGAACTTTCTCTGGATTGGCTTAGAAGCCTTAGCGCGCTTGCTACTGGGTTGAACAACGCCCAAGGCTTTCTTCTTCATAAGCGAAAGACCGGCTGGCTTGTTCCAACCTTAGTTCTAGCTTTTCGGTTTCTCTCTTGCAACCTCAAGCATGGTTTGCTCGTAAACTTCGAGTGTAGATGGGCTTCTCCACTTGAGCTTAATTTCAATTTATCAGTAGCTTCAACTTCTTTTAAGGCTTTGGCTAGATTGTACATTTCAGCCTCTTTCTGAGCCTTCTTCTCCAAAGTACGTGCCATGAACTTCTTGAGGTCTTGACCTTCCTTTTCCCCCTTCCTGGCACCGTAATTTGGAAGAAGTCAGAGAGAGAGCTGCGGTCCATGTGATCTTGCTCTTTGCTCACACAGCCGGATCTCTCCCCTAACTGATCTTGCTCATCTTCCATTCTCGATGTGGTTCTTAGCCACGTAAAGTTCTTCGAGATAAGTGGGCAAACCGGCGGAGAGTGCATCTTTAAGCATCTCTGGTCATCTTGGTCATGAGCATCGAGCTCATTTCCTCAAAGCAGATTTGATCAAGACCTCATTTTTTCTCTGCCGGTTTCACCTCTAGAAATTGATCGATTCACGGTGCTTCATTTCATTTCAAAGACTTAACTCTGCGTTGACTCCCTCCAGCTTTTCATTCAGCTTTTCTTCCATGGAGGTCATCTGAGTGGTCAGAGTGTTTTGTATCTGCACCAGTTCTGAAGAATGGCTAAGACCTTCCATTGTCTGAGCTTGATTGGCCAACGTTTCTTCCATCTGAGCAATTTTGATCGTCATTGGCTCAATCTTCTCAAGTTTCTCCATTACGGGAGTGAGATCAATCTCAGAACCTTTCGCACCTTGTCTGGTCTTTTGATCATCATCTGAGCTTGACTTCATCCGAGCTCGAGTCTCCAATTGAGCCTCATTCATTTTATCGGACAATTGAAATTAAAGATAGTACTTTCAAAGAACTTTGGCATAATTGTTAATAGTGCAAAAGTACTGAAGAGTGCTAGCTTCAGTCTGAGGTTGATCAGCAACAGAAGTCTCTTTTTCCATTTGAGACTGATCCTCAGCATCTCCCTGTTGGTCCCCATCTCCATCTTTGGATTTGTCTCCGCTGCTCGGGGCACCAACTTCAGTTGTTTTCTTCTCAGCTAGCTTCCTCTGAACCAGCTCATCAAAATCGGAATTTTTCATCCTGAGCTTTGTCCTTCTGAACCCTGAGAAGTCGGTCAGGAAGGCTGTCTCCTCATTCCACCAGTCTTCCCCTCCGAATGCAAAGCAATATCAAGCATCTCGGGGAAGAGTCGATTGAGGATATATATCGCCATCCTTAATGAAGAAAACATCTTGCAGATCGGGTATGAAATGAGCTCGAGGGTGGTAGCGGTCAAGGGTGAACCGTTCCCCCTTGCTCCTCCATTCGCCTTCTTACCTCGCCCTTCTTCCATCTCGGGCTCTCGGTTCAATCGAAGCTTACGCTAAGGGATCAAGAAAGAGATCACTCTGGAGCTCATCAAGAATATTTTGCTCTCGAGCCTCGATAGTGTCTGAAGTTTGTGCATTTAGGTCCTCGGTTTGCATCCGAGTGGGTTACGAGGCTGGTGGCATATCCTCGGTTTAGTCGAGTTGGCTCGTCGATCTGAGCACGCACATCTTCGGATCGACTCTGGTGGCTCTTTCCGTCTCGAACTGCACATCCGAGGTAGGCATCTCCGAGGTCTGAGCTCCTTTAAAAATTTCTGAGAAATTTTATACGAACCTGAGTGATGTCTCGAGCACCTCGAGAGAAGACCCGCCTCCTCGATCGATCCTGTGTCCTAGAGATAACTGAGCCAACACTTGTAATGGCGAACTCGAGTGGTTTTTCCCTCGGGTTGTATCTCCTCGAGAATCATTTGCTACCTTCGTCGGTGAGAACCACCAATCTTTTTTGCGCTTTTGGAGCAAGGTCCTTCCGCTTCATCGTTTTGCTCCTTGCTCCATTTTTGCCTCCAATGAACCTTTCCCCTGGTTTGTTGGGTCTCTTTCTCAGCTGACAGAAGGTGATTCTACCTTCTTTTTCTTTTCCTCGAATGGCGGGCTTTTTCACAAAGGTGGGCTTGAAGAGAATTTTGGTTTTAGGGAATGGGGTTGAATTGGCTAAGATATCCTCCTCCTCTCTACACATCTCCAAAATATAAGCAATTTTGGTGGCATGGTGGATCTTGCCTTTCATCGTGATTGTCCCATTGACCCTTTTTATGACCTTGGCTTGCTCGATCACCATCCGAATTAAAATTTCAGCCAGTTGAAGTCGAGTGGTAGGAGATGCCTCGATCGCCGCGCCATCAATCGAGCCGAGGTACTAATCGCTCAAAACTCCCAAGAAGACTCATGATGCACTTGCTCACAATATCCATCAAAGCACACGATATTGTGGCTTTAGATGCCTCTTATGCAATGTCGCCTCAAATTTAACAGGATTCTCAGCAATCCTATCTAGGTACTCCTGCTCTCTACCCGACATATACATCGCAGGATCCTCTCCTCTATCATAGAGCTCAAAAACATCATTCAGATTTTTCGGATATATGTACAAATCCCTCTCAAAATCGACGTATTTTGACGAATGCTCTAAATGTGATGTGGTAATCAAAGAATGCATACCATCTTCTTCATCTATTCTCAAATTACAGATGAATTCGATTACCTCTTTTATGAACTCACGTGCGGTCGAAACTTTGCGACTAGATGGGTGAGTTTAGCTTGATCGAATCATATGCAGAGCCTCCTCTTCTGGCTTTGAGTTGGTTGTGCTTTCAAGTGAGACAACAAACTTGTACCACGGCTTGTTGGTTATGGCTAATTTCTCGAACAAGGTTGGGGCCATTTTAGAGATTGATATAAGAATTTGAAGTTTTAGGGTTTGGAGATTTCTGGGCAAAGGGATTTTTAATTTCAGAGGATTTGGGAACGAAGGGTTTGATAAAATTTTGGCTTGAATGACTTAAAGGGGTATATATAACTTCGAGATCGTGGAGAATCGTGTTGGTTAGGTGAAAAGCAGCGGTTGAGATTAATCTCGATTAATCGAATATATCTTAAATCCACGATCTCTAAAAAAGTAAGCCGCCAAAATATCCTCATTGGTCAATAATGTGGGCAGAGCTTTAAATGATTGTTGACCTTCTTGAATTTAAAAACGATCCCGCTCAAAAACATTCCTCGGTGTTTTGTATTTATTGCGAATGATTTTTGAGTTTTACTTGAGCAATAAATGAGTCGCATGAGTCTTTACTTCTCTGAGACTAATTTCCCTCTATCGTCTTCTTCGAAAGTAATTGTCCTTGATAAAATGTCAAGATAATATCGAAAATCTTGAATGGGTTCAAGATGCTCTTCAATCTTGACCTTGAAGAAATCGAGTTTTTCGAGACTCGATTCAATATTTCCATTTTATCCCGAAGTTTTCAAGAGAATTTCGAGAAAGTTTCATGCATCCGAAAATCTTCAATTTTTTGATTTACTCTATACACTGGTTCTAACATCCCTAATTCAATTGAAAGTTCCCGAAATCTTGATTCAAACCCAAAGGTTTAGTCAAGATATCAGCTCTTTTGCCTATCAAGATGAATTTTCTCCATCCTTATGTCCTTTTTTCGACATGATCTCGATGAAGTGATGTCGATATCCACATGCTTGCATCTGGTGTGTGCAATCGGATTTTGTGAAATAGCAATGGCACTATTGTTGTCACAAAATATTGGTACTTCATTGGCTTCAACTTTATAATCCCTTAATTGTTGTGCGAGGCAAAGAATCGAGCACAACGCAGCCTTCCTCGCAGACCATGTATTCAAACTTGATAATCTTGGTTTACCGAGGTCCTGCATTTCTTTGAAAACCATGATATCGACTTGCTTCCTAGAAATTGATAAGTTCTCGTAGTGGACTTCGTCAATTCTACAACCTCCATAGTCAGCATCTGAGTAACCAGTTAATTCAAGGTTATCATCAGCTGGATACCATAATCCTCTATTCACTGTGCCCTTAAGATATCTTAGTATCTTTTTGGCAGCCTCCATGTGACTAGTCTTAGGATTAGCTTGGTATCTTGCACATATCCCAACAAAGAAATGTTATATCTGGCCTACTTGCTGTGAGATAGAGCAATGATCCAATGATTCCTCTATAATCAGTATGATTCACTGATTTGCCTTCTGAATCAGGATCCATCTTGTAGTTAGTATTCATAGGAATCCTAACTGCATTGCAATTTTGTACACCATATTTGGCAATCAGATCTCTGGTGTATTTTGCCTGGTTGATGAATATTCCTTCCTTTGATTGTTTCACTTGAAGACCTAGAAAGAAATTCATCTCTCCCATCATTGACATCTCAAACTTGCCTTTCATCAGTGTTGAAAACTTTTCACACAGCTGATGGTTTGGAGATCCAAAAATGATGTCATCAACATATCGAAACTAGTAAGATCTCTTCCCCATCCTCTATCCCCGAGCGAGTTCTATCAACAGTCCCTTTGACAAAACCATGGTCAGTAAGAAACTGAGAAAGAGTATCATACCATGCTCTGGGTGCTTGCTTGAGACCATACAAAGCTTTTCTGAGCCTGTAAACTTGGTCATTCTGTTTGAAGCCAGGAGGTTGTTCTACATAAACCTCTTCTTTAAGCACACCGTTCAGAAATGCACTTTTCACATCCATTTGATAGACCGTGAACTTCATGTAAAAAGATATGCAAGAAACAATCGATGGCTTCTAGTCTTGCAACAGGTGCAAAGGTTTCATCATAATCCAAGCCTTCTTCTTGGGAATAACCTTGTGCAACTAGCCTTGCCTTGTTTCTTACAATGTTGTTGTTTTCATCTCTTTTATTCTTGAAAACCCACTTGGTTCCAATGACATTGTGCCTTTCAGGTCTATCTACCAACTCCCATACTTCATTCCTTGAGAATTGATTCATTTCATCTTGCATAGAAAGAATCCAATAAGAATCTTGTAGAGCTTCACCAATCTCGTGAGTTCTTTTCTCCGAAAGGAAGCAAAGCAGAATAGTGCACTCTCACCATGGAACCTTCTTGTCTTAACACCTTGATTAGATCACCCACAATCGACTTGTAGGATGACTATCTAACCATTTCCTTCTTAATGTTCCCCCTTCAATAATATCCTCAACATTTGAGATGTTAGGTTCGGGATTAAATCAAACAAACTCGGGGAACAATAGAAAGGAGAAAGAGAATCATCTTCCTCGTGGAAATTCTATTTGAGAACATTGTCGAGACATTTGTTCCCCTTTGGTTGATAGATTCGAGAATTTGCCTCATTTTTGTGACCACATCTTCATTGGCATCACATACCGAAGTCCGAGGCGTGTGTCTGCTCAGATTGGTCACCTTTGGAGTGTTGGTTTTCCGAGGCTCACCATCCCGAGTTCCATTCTCGAACTTCCTTATTCGAGTCCGAGTCACCCAATCATAGAATGTGGTGACTTCTTCTTTTCGTGTTCAAATTGGATGTTTTATCTTTTCATTTCGGGCTTAATCTGGTGATCCTCTTAGTGGTTCATCAGATCATGTTTCTGTTTTTCCGAACATAAATAGATTCATCAAAAACAACATGACGTGTTTCCTCCACAATAAGAGTCCTACTGGTTGTAAACTCAAGGCTTTCTTGACTTCACAATGTCCTAAGAATATTCCTTCATCGCCTTTTACTATCAAAAGTTTTCAATCGATCTTTACCATTATTGTGTATGAAACACTTGCAACCAAACACACGAAAAGAAAGAAACAAGAGGCTTCCTTTCATTCCAAAGCTCATAGGGTGTTTTGCCTTGACTCTTGGTCAAGATGGATCTGTTTCCGAGAGTAGCATGCAAAGTGTTGATGACTTGCCCAAAATCTTTTAGGAATGTCACCTTATATCATAGTCCTTGCAACTTCTTTTCGAGTCCCTGTTCCTCCTTTCAAAGAACACCATTCGTTGAGGGTCCTTGCGGTGATGTTTCATGTGAAATTCCATTCTCTCGCACAATAATCGATATTATATGATTTATGAATTCGGTTCCTTTGTCGGATCGATTTTGACCACACTCGATTTTTCTCAACATCTCGAGCCTTTTCAATTAACTCTGGCGACTTTATTTGAGTCTCATTCTTCTTGAGTAAGAATATGACCCAAAATATATCTCGAGTAGTCATCAACTACTACCAATGTGTATTTCCGCCATTAGTGCTACTGGTGTTATAGGACCAAAAAGATCCATATGTAGTAATCAAGTATTCTTTCAAGAGAAACCTCAACTTTACTTTTAAATGATGCTCTTATCTGCTTTTCCTTTCTCGCACGCATCACAAAATATGTTCCTTCTTGAACACTTCGTTAGGCAACCCTCTCACAAGAGCTAATCTTGCAAGCTTGTTGGTGGTTTTGAAATTTAGGTGATTCATTCTTTTTATGCCATAACCAATCGGGTATCTGTGGAACTTTTAGCGCCTAAACATGTATCTTTAGGAGAAGAACTCCAATCGAAGAAGATACACATTCACTTTTCTTGTACCGGTCAAGAAAACTTTACGTGATGTATCATTTTTACAAAACATAAGTTTTTAGAGAACTCAACATTGAAACCCTTATCACGTAATTGGCTAATTGAAAGCAAATTATGCTTCAATCCAGATACATATGAAACACCATGGATATGAATCGAGTCGATTTCCAAAGTTCCATATCCTTGACCGTCTCCTTGGAATTATCTCCAAAAGTGATCTGTGGGCCTCTTTGTTCAACATAGTCATCGAAAGTGTCTTCTTGTATCCTGTCATATGTCTTGAACATCCACCGTCAAGATACCAAATGTCGAGCTTTTTTTCATCTCTCGCTCATCGATTGCCATGTGATCATTAGTCGGGTTTAGTGCCCTTGTTTTCCTCCTGAAAAAACAGATCAATTCTTAGGTACCCAATTTGTGTAGGGTCCTACAAGGTTAGATGTACCTTTCGAATCCAAATCACCGACAACTCTAATCACTTTAGAGTGGTTAATTTGTCTTCCATAAACATCAACATACACATCTACTACTCTGGGTGCCTTAGCGACTTTACGTGTATGTGTGCTTAGCTTTAGCATGAACATGGACTTTTGGATTCTTCTTTGGTTCGGGCCTTTTGTTTGGATGCTTGGGCTTTTTGCAACCGGGTCTAAATCTTTGTTGATTTCGGGTTCGGATAACCTTTACCTTTAGGCAAGTGAGGTTCAAAGTTATCAGTCTTGAAATCTGGTCTTTCTTTTCGATTATCTCGAGGACTTGGTCTCTTCGATTGAGAATGTCTCTGCTGAAAGTGTTTCTCATCGAGGATTCCTCCGATGGTTCAAATGTGGAGCCTTTCAGATTTGCATTCTTAGCCCGAGGCTTTGAAGTACTTACTGAAACTTTCAATCGACCTTTCAGGTTTTCTAGCCTTCACCGAGGTTTGGGCTTTCTAACCCGATCATTAGGTTTTTATCAAACCATAGGTCCTTTTCCTTGTCTACAACCTTGGGCATTACTTCATTTGAAGTGTAGGTGCCATTGGGTTTTACAAAGATAGTCTTCTTGCTACATGATGCAAAGATTCGAGATGACCTTGTGAGGTTCCCACGGAGTGTATCCCAATCCAGCTTTTTTATAGTGGCAGATCTCTGGTAACTCAATTTCATCTATCACTTTAGATGCTTTATTCAATAGAGTTAACTTCTTTTCGCACTATCCTCACAGATTCAGAGAGTTTTATGCTTCTCGAGAGAGGTCATTGAACTCGATTCGATTAATTGAATCTCTTCATTGGATTTCTCTAGCTTTTCGAGTTAGGGACATGATCAACTTCTCTTTCTCTCGAGAGTTATACTTTCGTAACATCCGATTCATCAAGAGTTCCCATTAATTGAGAAGTGACCTCGGTTTTGCTAGAGTCTTTCCATTTTAGATTTTCAAGAGATTCGGTTCCTTATTACGCTCTTGAGTTTTATTTAGCGATCCTTGCAAAACAAAGATAGTCCTTCATCGATTCTCAAAAGAATCCATCGTCAAAATGACTATTTTTCGATTGGAACTTGAAAACTCTTGTGCTAGTAGGAGCAACAACAATGAGACGTAAGAGTTTACCTCCTCAATGGCCATCGACAGATGTCATCACTTTCACCGGCTCGAGAATATCTCATCTCAAGAGCTAGATCCTCCTCGAGTGCTCTTCTTCTCGCAACCATGGCCATTTTGCTTGAGAACTTCTCGTCTCTTTTAGCTTGTCTTTTCTCTTCCGTGAAGTAGCACTCAACTATGGACAATCATACCGAAGTGACCTTTCTTCCGCAATTATAGCATCTGTTGGCATCATCATCCCGATCATTTTCTTCTTTGGACTTGGAGTCCTTCTTTTCGGATGAAGATCCTTCACTTTCAGTCCTTCTTCTTCTCGGTTGATCCGTCCTCGGGTTTCTTCCGTACTGTGGTTCCCTGTAATAGCTTTTTTATATTTTCCAAATCTATTATTAAGTCTGTCAAACCTCCTTGCCATCGATTGCTAGCTTTTCCTCAAGCTCATCCCGATGTTTCGCATGGGGGTTCTCGAGACTCTCTAGTTTTTCTGTGTTTTATCTTTGGCTTTTTAAAGCCACATTCTTACTCGATGAAGAATCATCTTTGTTTGTCGGCCTTTTTGGATTTCTTATCAATTACAAATTCATAGGCTTTCAAATTTCGAGAGAAGACTTGTTGGTATGGCATTGAACTAATGTTCTTGGTGTTTTCAATCACCATCGCATGAATATCCCATTTCTTAGAAAGACCTCTAAGAATTTTCAATGCCACTTCTCTTTGTGGATATTTCTTTCCAAGTGCGTTTAGATCATTCATGATGCTAGTGAATCGACTTCCAATTTGTCTATTGATTCACCATCATCCATTTCAAAAACCATCAAACTTTCCAATTGCCACCGAAAAGTTTGTTTTCTTTTATATGATCGTGCCTTGGCACATAATGCCTAAAGTGTATCCCATATCTCTTTAGCAAATTATTACGGTGAGAGATCATTCCCATCACACCATCATCAATCAGATTTGTATAGTGTGTCTTTTTGCAATGTAGTCTAGATTGACTAACTTTCTCTCCTCGGGGAGTTAGTTGGTCATCGACTTAGGAAATTCTACTCTAGGATCAATTCTCTCCTCTTACGTAATTAAGGATTCACCACAAGAAATTTGAATGGTCCTTGAGAAACCACTCTCCACATACGCCATGTTTGGAATGAGATGAGCCTGCATTCTCGATCTCCATAGATCATAGTTTCTCATCGAGAACATGGGAAGTTTTTAGAAGACATTTTTCCGATCTTTTGAAAAGAAAAAAATTTCAAACAAATAAGATCGGTTCGGATAGACCACAAGTATTTTTGAAAATAAAACTTTGGTCAACACAAGCCAGTGGTCAAGTTGAACCAACGCTCCGATACCACTTTGTTGGTCCCGTGTAAACGTAGTCTTACACGTGTATGGGGGAATACACGTGTTCGATGATTTTAAAACTTTTTTCATCGAGGTCACTTTTGGGTCGATAATCCTCAAGATTAGTTTCGAGAAGCGCGTATTGCTCGAGTCAAAGTCTCATCGAGACGGTGATTCTGAATTGCTTTCAGATACCTCGAGATAATCCCTGGCCCGAATCTCGAAAGTGTCGAGATCCCGAGAGTCTTGGATCGATAACTAGCCATCTTGAATCCTCGGAAGAGAGTTCGGTTTGATAACTATCTCGTTCTAGCTACTCGATAAAATGGAATGGTTGGCCCTTAGATTATACTCGTTTTAAGCTTTGCTTTGAAAAAAAACCTTCCATTTATGAAATAGTGATTAGGTTGTGATTCACTTATGCAACTTCAGTGGATTGATTCCAACTGAATATCAGTGAAAAGTATGCTTTCAAAATCAAGTCAATGCAACAGTTAAGCACAGATAAGGAAAGCAATAAAGAACAAAGCGATTATAGTGGTTCGTAGACTCAAGCTCTTACATCCCTCTCTCGACTCTTGAGAGAAATTCACTATCAACTTCTGAGCTTTCTGACTACCTCGTAGTTTACTTACTCAACTCGGCCCTGAGTTTTTTGACTACTCCACGTAGTTTACTTACTCAACCCGACCTTGAGTTTTCTGACTACCTCCGTAGTTTACTTACTCAATCACACACAAACTTTGACTACCCGCAGAGCTTACTAACTTCTCCTCTAGAGTTTTTCGACTACTCGCGTAGTTTACTAACTCTTTACAACTCTACTCACCAACAAACACACTCCAACTACCTTCTCAAGGGTTTGGGGTTTCTCTGTTGGTTTCCAACTAGGATGAGATATCCTTTACAATGAAGCACAATGCAAAGGGTTAGGATATCTCGACTAAGCTTTGGATAAATCTTATCAAGCTAGGCTTAGTAAAGTGAGCTCTCTTCAATATAGAAGCACTTGGGAAATTCAAGGTATTTCGAGTGCTTTAACTTTTGCAAGAATAAGTTTGACCCTGAAGCACTCGAGTCAGAAGCGTTTTGAAAACGAACAAATTGGCTGGGCCAAACTTTGTGGACTGGTACCAAAAACGTTCGTTTGGTGCTCAGGTAAGAAAAGATTGAGTACGTGTTGGACACGCCAATTCCTACTACCCCGGAGGCTGGTATTGAAGAGTATGAGGCGTTTGACGCCGTAGCTCAAAAGAAGCATCAAGAAGATGTGTTGGGAGATGAATTTAATAAAGATTTTGATTAGATCCCAAAACCCCTGAGTATGACATGTATCAAAAAATTTTGATAGATAAGGATCAGGTTTTCAATAGGTGATAGGATCAGGATTATCTGCACTATGTATAGTCAGCAGATATAGATCAGGATAGATAGGGATACTTCAGGAAACCCTGAAGACAGAAGACCCTGAAGATAGAAGATCCTGAGGACAGAAGATCCTGAAGACTGAAGGTCCTGAAGACTGTTTGTACTGACCAATAAGACCCTGAACAGCTATTTCTAAGTAAATAGTGGTTTGTTCATTCTTAGTACAAACAAAGAGAATGTTACACATTCGTGAACACTAAGGAGTATATCAGTTCAGTGTGGTTGACTTAAAAGAGCCGTTTTGTTTGTCTTTATTGAAAGGAATACTTCGAACAATGAGGAGGCGACAACAGCGTACTTTACTGACTCTGAAAATGAAATCTCACTGAGGAAATGCCAGGACTGATATCTTCCTGTTCACAGAAAGTGGTGATTGGCTATTTGACTATATATTACCCAAACCATGCAAGCGCGCGCTTAAATCCTAAATGTAGTCGTGTACCACTATCCAAAAGAGGAAACCCTTGATGTTATCTCTTCCAACGGATAGTTTTTCAAGAGTGACTCTTAGAGAGTTATCTATAAATACCAGTAGCCTTACAACATTCAAGGTTACGGGAAATCAAGCAACTCCAGAGCTCAAGCATATTCAAGTCTGTTTTTGAAGCATTCGAACTAAAGATTTTCCAAGTGTTTCACTTTGAAGAGAGCTCATATACTAAGCCTATTACTATTAAGATTCAAAGCTTAGTAGAGATATCCTAGCCTTTGCATTTGTTCTTTATTATAAAGAATATCTCAATCTTAGTTGGAAACCAAACCAAAACCCAAACCCTAAAAGTGTTAGGTAGTTTGAGAAGTTTGTTGTTTGGAAGTTGAGAGAGTTGTTGTACAAGTTAGTAAGCTGGTGTGACAGTCTGAAAACTTGAGAGAGAGTAGTAGTATCTGAGCACCAGGACTCAGGAAGTAGATCCTGGGGATCAGATTACCATAGAGTGGTAATTCTAGACAGTGTACCTTGTCACTATAAACCCAAGTAATTTCTAAGGTGTCAAGGAATTCCCCTGAGGTCAGGGAGAGTGGATGTAGGAGCTTGAGTCTCTGAACCACTATACTTGCCGTGTTATTTATTGCTTTTTGTATTGCATTATATCTATTGCATATTTTCACTGAAAGAATACAAGATTTTCTGATTCAGTTGGAAACAATCCACTGAAAGTGCATTAACTTGGTCACATCCTTAACCATCAGTTTTCATAAAGAAAAAGGTATTTTCAGCAAGATAAAACGAGTATAAACTTAGGGCCTACACTTTCCGCATCTTAGTTAGCTAATATAGATCGTTATCAAACTGAATAACTCTCTGAGTGTTCAGTAAGATTATTATCTGTACCAAGCTAATCAGGATTGTAGCACTCAGGATCAGTTTAGCTAATCTGTAGGACTGAAAGAAAGCTCAGGGTGATTGTCTCAGTAGACTATTACTCAGGGTAATTTGTGCTTCTCAGAAATAAACTCAGGAAGGCCTGACTCACTGATCAGCATTGTTTTGAAAAGGTGAAAAATACTATACACGTGTATTCCCCCCCCATACACTTGTGTGACTCGTACTTGGGACCAACAAGATGCTTCCCAGGCTCAGTGTGTTATGCTACTCGGGATGACTCCCGAATTGTAAAGGCAGCATGAGAAGATGCTTCCTTTTGAGATGATCAAGCATCTGAAAGATCTCTTTGATTCTGAATCTCGATCTGAGATTTATGAAGTGATGAGAGATCTGTTTAGATGCCGATTTTCTGAGGAAGGGACAGTTTCTCCTCATGTGTTAAAGATGATTGGGCTCAAGACCAATGTTGTTGTTTATTCCATTCTTCAATCACTTCCCGATTCATATTCGAGTTTCATAGTAAACTTTGATATGAATAAGATGGAATCGACTATGCCAGAGCTACATAATATGCTAAAGACATTTGAGTCTTCCACTGCTAAGGAAAAACCCGTGCTCATGGTTAGTGCCTCTACTTCTTTTCCTCCGAAAGGAAAGAAGAAGCGAAGGGGCAAGGCAAAGAAAGGCTCCAAGCCAAACTTCCTTAAGCCCAAAGGTGGAATTCAGAAGAGATAGAGGGTGGACAAGGATGTATGCCACCACTGTAAGCAGAAGGGGCATTGGAAGAAGGACTGCAAGGTTCTAGCAGCTGAAAAGAAGACACAAGGTGTCTCAGCCACTGGAACAGGTATGTTTGTTATTGAGATAAACATGTCCACAAATGATACTAACTGATGGGTATTAGATACCGGTTGTGGCTCACACATTTATACAAATGTGTAGGGTCACAAGGATAGCAGGGTAGTTAGGCCTGGTGAAGTCACTTTAGACGTTGGGAATGGAGCAAGAGTTGCTGCTGAACGTGTTGGCGTTTATGTTTTAGATTTACCCTCTGGTTTTAGACTTGAACTGAATAATTGTTATTTTGTTCCTTCTATTACCCGCAACATTATTTCTATTCCGATGTTGGATATTGAAGGTTTTTCCTTCCATTTTGCAAACAATAATTGTTATTTTTCGCTTAATGGTGATGTGTATGGAAATGCTCCTTTATCTAATGGTTTATATTTGTTGCATTGTGGACATAACATTCTTAATATACAAAACAAAAGACTCAAACTTAGTAATCATGAAAACCCGACTTATTTGTGGCACTGTAGACTTAGTCATGCAAATGAGAAAAGAATCGCAAGGCTAAGAAAGTTGGACTACTTAGCCCCATTCGACTTTGAGTCTTATGGAAACTGCGAATCTTGTCTTAAGGGAAAAATGATCAACAAACCCTTTTCTGGGAAAGGGGTTCGTGCCAAAGAAGTTCTAGAGTTGATCCACAGTGATGTTTGTGGACCATTGCCCACTCTAGCTAGGGGTCACTTCGACTACTTCATAACTTTTACTGATGATTTCTCTAGGTTCGGGTATGTGTATCTGATGAAACACAAATCTGAATCTTTTGAGAAGTTCAAAGAGTATAAAGCTGAAGTAGAGAAGCATCTTGGTAAGAGTATTAAGATTATTCGATCAGATCGAGGAGGAGAATATTTTAGCCATGAGTTCACTGATTATCTGAAGTTGCATGGAATCCAATCACAATGGACTCCTCCCGGCACACCCCAAATGAATGGAGTGTCCGAGTGGAGAAACCAAACCTTGTTGGACATGGGAAGGTCCATTGTTGGGAGATTAATTTAATATAAGAAGAAATGATTTTGATTAGATCTCAAAACCTCTGAGTATGACATGTTCAAAATAATCTAAGGTAGACTAGTATACAGGTCTCAGTATAGTTAGTTCAGGAAATATCTGCAAAGTGTATAGTCATCAGATATCTCTGAATTTATAGGTTAGGCGTACAACTGAGGGGGAACTCAGTGAACCTATTAAAACATCTAAATAGTCAGAAGACTTAGAAGAAACTGAAGTACCAGGTCGGACTGAAGACTCAGATCAACCTGAAGACCTGAAAACCTGAAGAGTGTCTACTGAGGACAAATAGACTCAGAGAGTCTTGAACATTTATGAGAAATAAATGTTGTGCAAAATATTGATTGTAGACAAAAGGAACTAAAACTAAGTGTTCTTTAAGGTTTTCTCATTCAGAGAGATTGACCTAAAAGAGCCATTTTGTTTGTCTCTATTCACTGAAGGCAAGAACCAATCAGAGAGATACAACACTGTACTTCACTGATACAGAAAGCGACATGTCACTGAGGATGTCAGATGTTCTACAAAAATTAAGTGATTGGCTGCATTGGTTACATTTTACCCAAACCATGCAAGAACATGTTCAAACCCTAAAATAATTGTTTATCACTAACTAAATAAGGAAACCCTTGATGCTATCTCTTCCAACGGATATTTTTTCAAGAGTGGCCTTGGTGAGTTTCCTTTAAATACCAGTGATCTTCACCATTACAAGGTTACGGGAAAATAAGCAACTCGAGAGCTCATTCATATTTAAGTTTATACTGTGAAGCACTCGAAACCCTAAGAATTTCCCAAGTGTTTCATCTTTGAAGAGAGCTCATTCACTAAGCCTAAATTCAAGCATATTCAAAGCTTAGTAAGAGATATCCTAGTCTTGTTACTTTTGTTTGATTTGTAAAAGGATATCTCACCCTAGTTGGAAACCAAACCCCAAACCCTATCTGTTAGGTAGTTTGTGTGTGTAGTTGTTGGAAGTGAGAGTTGTAAAGAGTGAGTAAGCTGCAAGAGTTCAGCTTTAAAGTTCTAGAGAAGAAGTTAGTAAGCTGCTTGTGTTCAGCCTGAAATCTTGTGTGTGTTGAGTTAGTAAGCTGCAGTATAGTTCAGCCTACAACCTCATAGTGGAAAGTTAGTAAGTTGTTGTGTTCAGTCTGAAAGCTTTAGGTAATAGTAGTAGTGAGTTAAGGAATTTCTCTGAGGATCAGAGAGAGTGGATGTAGGAGCTTGAGTCTCTGAACCACTATAACTTGATGTGTTGTTTGCTTTCTGCGTTGCATTATATCTGTTGCATATTTTCACTGAAAGTATATTGAGTTTTCGTATATTCAGTTGGAACCAATCTACTGAGTTTGCATTGAATTGATCACAGCCTTAACCACTATTTACTGAGGACTAAAAGATTTTCAGCAAGGTAAAACGAGTATAAACTTAGGGCCTACACATTCCGCACTCTAGATAAGCTAGTATAGATATTTGTCAAACTGATCAACTCTTCTGAGTAGTCAGTAAGATTGTTATCTACTCCAAGCTTATTTGGACTCTTTTTTTTAAACTTAGATCAGTTGGGATAATCTGAATTCTTTGAAAGCCGCTCAGTGTTATTGTCTCTGTAGACTTTGACTCAGAGCATTTTGTGCTTCTCAGGACAACCTGACTCACTGATCACAGTTTGGTGAAAAGTTTTAAAAATCACTATAAACGTGTTCCCTCCTCCCCATACACGTGTAAGACTCATTTTTCCCAGGATCAACAAGTGGTATCAGAGCAGTGGTTCATTTGACCACTTTCTTTGGTAGCCATAGTCTTGCTTACTGAGAGACTTTGGTGGTCTACTGAATAGATCTTCTGCTGATATCTTACAAGGCTCATTCATCATGCCTTCTAAGAAACTACCTATGTTCTCTGTTGAGAACTGTGATCTATAGAGACTGAGAATGCAGACACATCTATACTCTAAATATGAGAGAATGTGGAGAGTCGTGTCTCAAGGACCTTTGAGTATAAGGTTGTGAATCCTAGATTGACTGATAATGAAATAGATGATCCAAGGGATGAATTTCCCAAATCTGATGATCAGCTTACTCCTGAAGAGAGAAAGTTGGTTAATTTGGATTACATTGCTAAAGATACACTCTATAGCACTATTGATGATGGTGTTATGGGAATGATTTCCCACTGTGAAACTGCCAAAGAAATATGGGATACACTTGCTATAATGTGTCAGGGCACTGATCATATCAAAGAAAACAAACTATTTGTGGTTGTTGCCAAATTTGATGGTTTTGAAATGGAAGATGGTGAATCTATTGAAAGACTTGAAGTCAAATTCACTAGCATCATGAATGATCTGAGTGCTCTTGGGAAAAGATATCCCAAAAGAGAAGTTGCACTGAAAATTCTTATAGGACTCTCTAGGAAATGGGATATACATGTTGTGGTGATTGAAAACACCAAAGATATTGCTTCTATGCCATATCAACAGGTTTTCTCTGAGCTGAAAGCTTATGAGTTTGTGATTGATAAGAAAACAAAGAAACCTGATAGCAAAGATGATACTTCATCTAGCAAAAATGTGGCTTTCAAAGCACAAGGAAAAATCTTTAACAAAAAGGAACCTGAGATCTCATCTAATAAAATTCAGGATGAAAAAGATGAGACAATTGCTCTGATGGCAAGAAGGTTTGAGAAACTGAATAACATATATGGAAAGTACAAAAGGTATTACAAGGATACCAGGTACAGGAACAACTCAGAAGCTGAGGACAAGTCCACTGAGAAGAAGAAGGGCCACAAAACTGAAGGATCTTCATCCAGGAAGAAGGACTCCAAGACCAAGGAAGGAAGTGATTAGGATGATGATGCCAACAGATGCTACAACTGCAAAAAGAATGGTCACTTCCAGTATGACTGTCCTGACTTAAGATCCAAAGAAAGAAAGGAAAGGCAAGCCAAAAAAGACAAGAAGTACTCAGGCAAAAAGGCTATGGTTGGTGAGGAAGAACAAGCTGAAGAATGATCTAGCTCTTCAGAAGAAATGTTCTCAGATAGTGACAGTGATGATGTCTGCCTTGTTGCTATTGAGGAGGTAAATTCTTCTATCTCTGTTGCTGATCCAACACAAGCACCTGAGTTGTCAAGTTCTTCTGTAGCCAGTAATTTTGACCTGATGGGTTCTTTTGAGAATCTGATGAAGGACTATTCTGTGCTACAAGAACTGTTCATTGAAACTCAAGAGCAGAATGAGGAACTGACTGCTGAGAATCTGAGGTGGAAAAACTCTAATGCTTCATAGATCACTTCTCAATTAATGGGAGTCACAGATGAACTAGATGTTCTGAAAGTACAGCTCTCATAAAAAGAGAAAGTGGTAGAGGTCCTGAAAGGAAAATTAGAGAAATCCCCTAAGGAAAATCAGTTTACAGGACTGAATTCAATAACCTCTTTGAGAAACATGAAACTCCAAAGAAAAGTGAGGATAGTTTGGGGAGAAAGTTAGCTCTATTGAATTCTGCATCTAATGCAATATATGAAATTCAGAGTTATCAAAGGCCTACAACTATAAATGCTGGATGGGATATAATCCAGGGGGAACCTCACATGGTCTTCTGAATGTTGCCTCTACTAGTGGCACTAAGACTGTCTTTGTTAAACTGGCAGTTCGTACTGATCTTCTTATTGAAGAACAACCCCATGTTTTGGACAAGGGTAAAGGACCTATGGTTTCAGAGAACTTGAAAGTTCAGGAAGGAAAGCCCAAACCTCAGGAAAAGACTAGAAAACCTGAACACTCAGTAGGAAATCCTCAGGCCAGTACTTTGAAGCCTCAGGCTAAGAATATTAACCTGGAGAAATCTGCCCTGAACCATCAGAGGAATCTTCAGAAGAGAAAACTTAGCCGAGAAATTCTCAACTAAGGAGACCAAGTTCTCAGGTTACTGAAAGATCTCAATTTTAGTACAGGCAACCTCAACCCCACTTGCCTAAGGGTAAAGATTTCCTGAACCTAAGTCAGCAGAGACATAGACCAGCTGCACTAAGGCCAAGGCATTGGAACAAGAGGCCTGAACCCAAGAAGAACTCTAAGGCTCATGTTCATGCTAGGGTTGACACTCATACACAAGATACTACCAAGACACCCAGGGTGGTGAGTGTGTATGTAGATGTTTATGGAAGACAAATCAGCCACTCTAAAGTAATTAGAGTTGTTAGGCAAATTTGGATTCCAAAAGGTACAGCTAACCTGGTAGGACCCAACACCAAATGGGTACCTAAGGCCTGATTTTGTTTCAGGTGAGGGAGAAGGGCACTGAGCTGAAAGAGGACAACATAGCCCTGATGAGTGGAACTGAAATGACACCTGTTGTGTAGCAACCCGAATCCATTTAGGACTTATTTGTTTATTTTTCCTAATGTGTTTAAATGTTATACTTATTTTTAAAAATATATGTACAAGTTTCTAAATTTTTCAGGTGACAGACGAGTTTTTCAAGCCGACCTTACTAGTACTTTTGGATTTTTATCCGTAAAACAGGCCCATTAATAATGTCAAAAATTTAAAGAATTCAAAATGAGAAAGGAGAACTTCAAATGGAATCCTAAAAATCGTGCGATTTTAACGGTACGTTTAAAATAATTTTCGGAACCAATAACCGAACTGAAAAATACAGAAAATACACCGACGGAATCCAAATCGCATCTAGAATCAAGGCTACCATAATTGGCAGCCCAAATATGCAATGAATCCCCCATTTTCGTCCAAAAACCTGCAAGGCAATCAACCAAAACCATAAAGTAGGATTTCCCCATTTAATGGGAACACTATTAGAGCCATGCTTCCTGTGTGACATATTACTAACCCCCATCATTACATTCCTCCCCTTTCTTACCACCTTGGCCGACCCCCCCCCCCTTTTCTCTATATATATACACCTTATCCCAATTCCAAGTTTGGTCTTGACATTTTTGATCCACAAGAAGAAAACACATTGAGGAAAATGGAGAGAGTTTGGAGAGATTGAGAGTTTGAAGGAAGAAGGAGCTTTCCCCTCTTTTCTTGCTCTTGGCCGATCATCATCACCACAAGGAGGAGTCTTTCCTCCACCATATTGAAGCTAGGAAGGTGTTAGATGTAGGAGTTTCCATCAAGAGCTCTCAAACCCCCTCCCAAAGAAGGAAACTACAAGGGTGAGCACCAATGAGACCTTTAATCTTGATGTTATGATCATAATTTATTTGAGCATGAAAACCCTTAGAAATGACATGCTAAGAACCTCCCATGAGCTTTTTTAATCTGTGAAAAATCATGTGTGAAGGTTGTATTGGTGATATCTTGTGTATTTGAGCATGTTTAGCCATATATGTGAAAGTTCGAAAATATGTATGAAACTTCGGAAGTCCTACTGTCTCATTCTTGGAAAACCAATTTCGATGCTTTAATGATGTTTTAAAATCGTGGAAAAACTCCTAGAGGTAGTATTTGAAGTATAGAACGACATACTAAAAATTAATAGTCATCTGATCTGTCTCCAAGGAGAATAAATTTATGGAAATTTGTGTGTCTGAGACTATGTGAAACTGGGAGCAGTGATTCTTTTGTATTGTTTTACTTATTTAAAAAGAAGATAAAATTCTAGGAAAATTTGGGGATGTTCCTCGTGATGTCTTTTAAATTATAGTGTTTAGTTTAGAGAATCATGAGATATGCCTATTTTAAATTTATGTGACAAATGTTTGGTGAAGGTTGAAACTTTGAGTTCAACAATTTATTTATCCCTTTTTCCTTAGCATAAAATCATGGGAAAATTTTTATGTTCTATTACATGAGTCCAAAATTGCATATTAAAGTTTGGTGAATTTTTGTTAATTTCCAGTGGGTTACTAATTTTTATATGAAGCATGTACTGTATGAAGCTGTTACGAACCCATTTTACTCAAAAACCTAGTACCGGCCCTTAGCTCAAATGTCTTAGGTTTAAAAATGAAAGTTGCTTAATTTTAAGTGTTTTATAACATATTTTAATTTCATAATTTTTAGACATTTTTCCAGTGAGTTATGATTTTTAGTTTAAAGTGTGCACTGTTTTGACGAACTTTTCAATACCCTGCCTGAAATCGCAAATGTACCTTATTTCCTTAGCTCAAATGAATTTGTGCCCTTGATGAACTCTAGTTATTTTCAAAAGATGTATAACATACTAAAATTTCATATTTTTCCAGTAAGTCTAAGTGCTCTTTTCCATTTATGCATGATTACATGTCTTTATGCCAAATGAGTAGTACTAGAAAGAAGGAATGGTAATACTTTTAGAACCAAGCATGTTTTAGGTTGTTGAATGTTTCATGTTTTCTTTTTTTGAACATATGTTTGGATGTTTTACTTTTATTATTAAGCTTTACGAGTTAACCCGACCCCAATCTATGAACCCTTTCGCAAAATAGGAAATCGTACCAATCCAATAATCAAGTTTCGACACCCATGTCGAACTCTAAATGAACTCATATAACTTTTAACTCCTAAATGCCCTTTTAATCGAAGAGTCCTTAATTCGATGAGAAACCGTTTAATAAATAAAAGAATGAACGATGACTAAACAAACGGACTGTGCTAGGTCCTTGGGATTAGCTCAGAAGCTTGGAAGTCGTGCCGTGTTCAAAAGCTTTCAAGAAGTTAAAACTTTACTTGAAAAGTTGTCAGGTGGGTGACACTATCTGTATAGCTAGATAATGTTATATGGACTGTTGACAATTTTCAAAGCAAACTAAATAAGCACTGTTAAAAGATATGTTTTTGAAACTTGTGGATTTGGTAAACAATGCACTGAAAATTATGTGAGTACTATTATGAGTTTTGTGAATATTGGGACATGAACTATATGTCTCAATTATCGGTTGGGCCTCGTACCAATGATTTTGGGGATGAGTCCCATGTGGAGAAATTAGTGGTTTTGCGGGGGATAAGGAAGCGATGATATAAGGAAGCAAGGGAATATAAGGAAGCTATCGGGGGTTGGACGCGGTAGGGCGCCTACCAGTGCCACCCCATTTTGTGTGAATGATGCGGGATTGGACGTGGTATACGCTACCAGTGCCACACATATGTGTGATTGTTGAATGATATGTTTGATGTTATAAATATTGAATACTGTATGAACTATTAACAAGGAATCGTGAGTAAGTTTGTGTTATAAAGAGAATGAGTAAAAGCTTCTACCATTTTGGATTCCTGTCAATCTGTTAAACAGCGTACTGGTTGCCCGCTGAGATTTTTATCTCACGTCCCATAAACCCCCTTTTCAGGTTATGATGCTGAGGGTCGGGAGCTGCAGTAGACGACCCGCTTTCCCCACTGTCTTATTCAATAAACAAACTATTTTCTAAATTCGAATAATATGTCTAATTAATAATCTATGGATCTTGTACTAATGATGTTTCTATGCTAAGTATTGAATTTTTATCTACCTTCCTAATTTTAAACTTGTGTTAAGTTTTACTTCCGCTGCAACTCAATTTATTTGTCCCCTTTTTAAAAGAAATTTTCTGGCTCAGTTTTACGGTTCACTAAGTGATGACTCGGGTTTAGGGCGTTATGACCTCGGAGGTTAACATTCTGAATTCCGGGACGTTACAGGTGGTATCAGAGCCAATGTTCAAAACTCTTGACCAAATGACGTACTTTCTCTTACTTCAAAACTTTACTTAGGAAAGTAGACAATTTTCATAAATTCAAAATGTTACTAGTGGGAAGGTTGTCTACCGCAGCATACCGGAAGATCCTCGAGGTATGTGATTAACTTGTGAGAAATTGCATAATAAAACCCTTACAAATGAGAACAACCAAGAAGTAAAACCCCAAGGAAAGAGAACAATATGTTATGGAACTGATGCCTGATTTACATACCGTTTTGCGGTTGTTACTTTATTTCTCGTAATACATGTGTTAACCTTATGTGACGATCTCTCTTGCAAGCAAAAATTGTTTACATGCTATATACGACTACTATTTTATTCTTTGTTACTGATCCTAGATCCTTTCTTTTAGACGGGAACCTTAGGAGGATAGTATGGCTTTTACTCACCGTCTCAAGAGCATGTACCAGTGCGAGGCGAGTCTATCTATGACTTCACTGCCCGTTTCATCACCTTCAGAGGACGAGCTCTCCTAGAGGGCCTAGTTCAGACCGAGCAGGCGGCTGCAGCCCTCCTGAGGGATGCAGTTCAGCCACGATGGCTAACGCGTGCGCAGGGAGTGTTCGACTCATTGTGGGCTACTGACGCCCAGACACCGGACCGCGCTAGCCTCACCACTTTCATGGAAGATCTGTCTGAGAGCATCGACAAAGCTACCCAGGCCTTCGAACGATCCAACCTAGAGATGGCCAGGGCCACTTTTCATGAGGCAGCAGCCGGGAACATCGGCATAGAGAGAAGTGTCGTAGAGCATGAGCTCTTGGTCGTACGGGCTCAGAAGAGGACCTTGGAGGACAGGGAGGTCGGACTGGAGCTCGAGGCCATCCACCTATTGGAGCGCGAGAATGCTAGACGGAAGGAAGCAAGGATCCACCGCCATCTAGGCGTGGATATCTGGCAGGAGACCGGGCTATTTGGAGGGCCCGTAGCATCAGACCCGGTTAATGCATACCTCAACGTCGACCAGGATGACGATTCATTAGAGGACAGTTACTATAGTCCCACTACAAGACCAGCAGCTAGAACCAATGATGCTGAGGCATGGCCGAGCCGCCACCCCGACACTTGCTCCGCCACAGATTGATCTGACACAGTAGATGCGTTTTGTACTTAGTTTTTGGGGATAAATTCCCGGGTGATGTAATAGAATTAGGAGACTTGTGGTCGACCTAGTTCGAACCCCTTTTGCTACTGAACCGTTATTTTGTAGCGGCCTGTGCGCCTTCTTTTAGTTTGTCGTATATGTATATTACTCAACTTTTTTTAATGTTATGCTGATATATTTTCGAAGTCTCGCACCTTTTGAATTTTGTTGGAGACCCATTTCTCTCTGTTTGACCTTGAGAACTTGCCTTTCTCTTTTCAATTATGTATGCATACTGTAGTCTCACGTGTTTTCTTTTGTGGGACATTCTATTCTATCCGTTATGTTTATCTCAATGTTTACAACGTGTTTCATTGTTTCCCTAACAATCATCGTCGAGCCCGTCTACCGTGCTGCTGATCTAGACAGTACATTCCGGTTTACTTGTGCTCCCATGCGTGATTGATTTAATACCATGTTTTTATATGTTGGATTCTCTTGTTTTGAATTTTATCATACCTATATGAATTAATATTTTCTTCGCCTAAACTTTTCTTTAGGATGGCACCATGCAGAAGGAACCCACGTGCAAATAGGGAACCGTCTGATGGTTCCGTAGGACGCGAGGCTCCACCCGCTGCGTCCGGAGCTGACATGGCACGGGAGTTCTTTAACTCCCAACAGACGTTCATGCAGCAGCAAGTACCACCCCCACCACCTGCTCATGCACCGCTCTATCACCCTCACGCGAACTCCACTGTCGAACAATTTCGACGGTTACAGCCACCCCGTCTGAAGGGAAATGAAGGACCCATGGAGACCGAAGAATGGATAGCCGAGATGGAACAAATTTTCCCCCACATGACTGTGACGGAGGCCCAAAAAGTGTCATGTGCCCAATTCTAGTTGGCGGAGGATGCTGCACACTGGTGGGAAGCCCACGAGCGTACCATGGCGCCCGGCGAGAGAGAATCCTTCACTTGGAAGGATTTCAAGCGAGCAATGACGAGGAGATACTTTCCACAGGCCCTTCGGGACCGAAAGGAGGTTGAATTTGTGAACCTCAAACAAGGAACTCTCTCGGTCCATTGAGTACGAGAAGCAGTTCAACAAGCTATCTCGTTATGCTCCACGTCTGGTGCAGATGGACGAGAGGAAAGCGAGAAGATTCGAGAGAGGCCTGAGGCCTGAGATCGAAGGGGTTGTAGCTGGACTGAAGCTCCCCAGCTACGGTGAAGTGTTCGACCATGCACTGATTGTGTCCATCAGTTTAGGACTGGAGTTCAAGCATACTCCACCTGCCTTAGCGGCGAACAGGAATTGGTCCCCAAATTTCAAGAAGGACTTGAACCAACCACAGAGGGGGAATAACTCTACTGTTCAGCCTGGAGCAAGGCGCCTGCCTGTCTGCTCGACCTGCAGAAGGTCACATGTGGGACCGTGCTATAAAGGGACTGGCACGTGTTTCAGGTGCCACCAGCCGGGACACAAGGCTCATGAATGCCCCCAGCCTGCTAATGGACCCCCGCCTGAAATAAGGAATCATAACTGCCAGCAGCCGCCAAATAACTTCCGTCTGTCGGGACCCTTGAACGGTAACTACCGACCACCTGGACCACCGAGAGGGAATTTTCCCACCCAACCGCAGAGGGGACGAGGTCAGGTGAATGCAATAATGGAAGAGGAGGGCATGGAAGACCCTACTCTTAATGAGACGATGACAGGTACGTTATTAGTGAATCTGCCCATGTATTGTTTGATACTGGAGCATCACACTCCTTTGTGTCTGAAAGGTTTAAGAAAAACCTTAAGTTGAAAAGTTTTAATAGTGAATCTCTGAATGTAAGTATTCCGTCCGGTGATACACTAAACATTCAGGAACAAGTAAGGAGTGTGAACATAGAGATAGGTGAACACAAGATAAAAACTGATCTTTATGTCCTAAGGATGAAAGATTTTGACATAATCCTAGGGATAGGTTGGTTAAGACGAAACAAAGTTATCATAAGGTGTTCGGAAAGGGAAATAGATTTCGAAATGATGGATGGCCAACGTTTCACCTTTCAGGGAACGAAGACCAAGACTGGAGTGAGGGTAATCTCCGCAATGCAAGCTGCCAAGCTACTACAAAGAGGGAATTGCCAGGGATACCTAGTCAACCTCTCCGCAACGACTAAGGACACGAAATCGCCAGTTGAAGTGTGAATCATAAACGAATATCCCAATGTATTCCCTGAAGAACTGTCTGGATTACCCCCAGATCGCCAAGTAGAATTCACAATTGACTTGACACCCGGTGCTGCACCCCGTGTCAAAGGCGCCGTACAGAATGGCAACCGAGGAGTTACAAGAATTAAAGGAGCAACTGCAGGAACTGATGGATAAGAAGTATATCCGTCCGAGCATATCGCCTTGGGGAGCACCTGTACTCTTTGTGAAGAAGAAAGATGGATCACTCAGAATGTGTATCGATTACAGAGGGTTAAACCAGTTAACCATCAAGAACAAGTACATGCGTCAGTATTCTCAGAGATCGATCTAAGATCGGGCTATCACCAACTGAAAGTCAAGGGAAGTGATATTCCAAAGACGGCTTTCAGAACACGGTATGGACACTATGAGTTCACAGTGATGCCTTTCGGAGTGACAAATGCACCCGCAGTTTTCATGGATTTGATGAACCGAGTATTCCACCAATACTTGGACAAATTCGTCATTGTATTCATCGATGATATACTGATTTACTCAAAGGACCTCACACAACACGAAGAGCATCTCAGGACTATGTTGGATACGCTGAGACGTGAAAAATTATATGCCAAGTTTAGAGAGTGCGAATTCTGGATTGACCGAGTGATGTTCTTAGGTCACATAATCTCGACAAAGGGAATCGAAATGGATCCTGCAAAGTTGGAAGCCATAGTAGACTAGAGGGCCCCAACGAATGTCAACAAAATAAGAAGTTTTCTAGGACTGGCAGGATACTACCGGAGATTCATCCAGGATTTCTCACGCATTGCGAAATCGCTGACACACTTGACCAAGAAGAATGAAAAGTTTGTCTGGACGTCTACCTGTGAGGAAAGTTTTCAAAAACTAAAAAAGAGGTTAACCTCCTCACCGGTACTGACTATTCCCGGCGGGTCGGAAGGATTCGTGATCTACACCGACGTATCCTTATCAGGATTGGGTTGTGTCCTTATGCAGAATGGGAAGGTCATTGCGTACGCGTCCCGCCAACTAAAGACGCACGAACAGAACTATCCTACGCATGACTTGGAGTTATCAACCGTTGTTCACGCTCTGAAGATATGGAGACACTACCTGTATGGTGGAAAGTATAAAATATACACGGACCACAAGAGCCTGAAGTACTTCTTTACGCAAAAAGAATTGAACATGCGAAAGAGAAGATGGCTTGAACTGGTGAAAGACTATGATTGCACTATCCATTATCACCCTGGGAAAGCGAACGTCGTGACTGACGCACTGAGCAGAAAGGGAAGTGAGACACTCAGTGCCATGCCCACTGAGCAAGAATCACTACTCAGAGATTTTTCCCAATTAAAATTGGAATTCTCCAACCATTGTTGTGCAAACGCGACAATAGCTGCACTCACAGTGCAACCAACGATGCGATAAAGAATCAAAGAAGCACAGGAGAGTGATAAATTCCTCGAGAAAATGAAGGAACGAGCAAAGAAAGGGACCATTCAAGGTTTCGTCGTGTGTCCTAATGGAACTTTGATGTTCAGGAACAGGGTCTGTGTGCCGAAGACAGAGCAACTAACGAATGAGTTATTAAGAGTAGCCCACAATACCCTGTACACCTTACACCCTGGAGAGACAAAGATGTACTGGAAACTTTTGGTGGAGAGGAATGAAAAGATCAATAGCTCATTTCGTGAGAAAATGCTTGACTTGTCAGCAGGTCAAAGCAGATCACCAACGACCATCAGGACTACTGAATCCGCTGGAGATACCGAAAGGGAAATGGGAGAACATCGCTATGGATTTTGTCACGGGTTTTCCCAAGACAATTAAAAATCACGATGCTATCTGGGTTGTGATAGACAGACTCACAAAGTCAGACAATTTAATTCCTATCTGTATGACCTACTCGATGGATAAGCTTGCACAATTGTACATAGCAGAAGTAGTCCGATTGCATGGCGTACCAGTCTCAATTATTTCAGATAGAGACCCCTGTTTCACCTCAAATTTCTGGAAAAGCTTACAACAAGCTTTGGGGACTAAGTTGAACTTCAGCACTGTATATCATCCTCAGACAGATGGTCAGTCAGAAAGGACAATACAAACCTTGGAGGATATGTTGAGGGCTTGCACCTTTGATTTTGAAGGAAGTTGGGAAGTGAATCTCCCTCTAGTGGAATTTGCTTACAACAATTGTTATCAAGCTACAATATAAATGTCACAGTTTGAGGCACTTTATGGAAAAAAGTGCAGGTTGCCTATCTGTTGGGACGAAGTCGGAGTCAAAAAAATCTTAGGACCCGAACTTGTGGAGAAATCTGTGGAGATCATCTCCCGGATCAGAGAAAGAATAAAGATAGCCCAGGACCGTCAGAAGTCCTACGCCGACACGCGAAGAAAAGATCTACACTTTGAAGTCGGTGATAAGGTGTTCTTAAGAGTCGCACCAATGAAGGGAATAATTCGTTTTGGCAAGAGAGGTAAGCTGAAACCTCGCTTCATAGGACTCTTCGACATTTTGGATAGAGTCGGAGACGTAGTCTACCGAGTAACCCTATCGCCAGAGTTATCGCAAGTACATAACGTATTTCATGTGTCTACACTTAGGAAATACCTAAGCAACCCGAACCACGTTGTCGATTTCAAAGACCTAAGTTTGAGTCGCGATTTGACTTACGAAGAAGTACCGCTGACTATTTTGGGGAGAAAAGTCCACATTCTAAGAAACCGAGAAGTACCTCTAGTACTACTACAGTGGAGCAAACATGGAAAGGAGGGAGCCACTTGGGAAAGAGAGGATGAGATCCTGGCTAAGTACCCCAATGCCTTCGGGATAAGTAAGTAAATTTCGAGGACGAAATTTCTTTTAAGGAGTGTAGGATGTAGCAACCCGAATCCATTTAGGACTTATTTGTTTATTTTTCCTAATGTGTTTAAATGTTATACTTTTTTTTAAAAATATATGTACAAGTTTCTAAATTTTTCAGGTGACAGACGAGTTTTTCGAGCCGAAAAACCCTACTAGCACTTTTGGATTTTTATCCTAAAAACAGGCCCATTAATAATGTCAAAAATTTTAAGAATTCAAAATGAGAAAGGAGAACTTCAAATGGAATCCTAAAAATCGTGCGAGTTTAACGGTACGTTTAAAATAATTTTTGGAACCAAAAACCGAACCGAAAAATACAGAAAATACACCGACGGAACCTAAATCGCGTCTAGAATCAAGGCTACCATAATTGGCAGCCCAAAATCTGCAATGAATCCCCCATTTTCGTCCAAAAATCTGCAAGGCAATCAACCAAAACCATAAAGTAGGATTTACCCATTTAATGAGAACACTATTAGAGCCATGCTTCATATGTGACATGTTACTAACCCCCATCATTACATTCCTCCCCTTTCTTACAACCTTGGTCGACCCCCCCACCCTTTTCTCTATATATATACCCCTTCTCCCCATTCCAAGTTTGGTCTTGACATTTTTGATCCACAAGAAGAAAACACATTGAGGAAAATGGAGAGAGTTGGGAGAGTTTGAGAGTTTGAAGGAAGAAGGAGCTTTCCCCTCTTTTCTTGCTCTTGGCCGATCATCACCACCCCAAGGAGGAGTCTTTCCTCCACCATCTTAAAGCTAGGAAGGTGTTAGAAGTAGGAGTTTCCATCAAGAGCCCTCAAACCCCCTCCCAAAGAAGGAAACTACAAGGGTGAGCACCAATGAGACCTTTAATCTTGATGTTATGATCATAATTTGTTTGAGCATGAAAACCCTTAGAAATGGCATGCTAAGAACCTCCCCTGAGCTTGTTTAATCTATGAAAAATCATGTGTGAAGGTTGTATTGGTGATATCTTGTGTATTTGAGCATGTTTAGCCATATATGTGAAAGTTCGAAAATGTGTATGAAAGTTCGGAAGTGCTACTGCTTCATTCTTGGAAAACCTATTTAGATGCTTTAATGATGTTTTAAAATCGTGTAAATATTCCTAGAGGTAGTATTTAAAGTATAGAATGACATACTAAAAATTGGTGGTCATCTGATCTGTCTCCAAGGAGAATAAATTCGTGGAAATTTGTGTGTCTGAGATTATGTGAAACTAGGAGCAGTGACTCTTTCGTATTGTTTTAATTATTTAAATTTGGGGATGTTCCTCTTGATTTTTTTTAAATCATATCCAAAAATCATAGTGTTTTGTTTAGAGAATCATGAGATATTCCTATTTGAAATTTATGTGACAAATGTTTGGCGAAGGTTAAAACTGTGAGTTCAACAATTTATTTATCCCCGTTTCCTTGGCATAAAAATCATGGTAAAAATTTTATGTTCTCTTGAATGAGTCCAAAATGGCATATTAAAGTTTGGTGAATTTTCGTTTAGTTTCCAGTGGGTTACAAATTTTTATATGAAGCATGTATTGTATGATGTACCCTGTTACAAACCCATTTTACTCAAAAACCTGGCACCGACCCTTAGATCAAATGTCTTATGTTTCAAAATAAAAGTTGCTTAATTTTAAGTGTTTTATAACATATTTTAATTTCATAATTTTTAGACATTTTTCCAGTGAGTTATGATTTTTAGTTTAAAGTGTGCACTGTTTTGACGAACTTTTCAATACCCTGCCTGAAATCGCAAATGTACCTTATTTCCTTAGCTCAAATGAATTTGTGCCCTTGATGAACTCTAGTTATTTTCAAAATATGTATAACATACTAAAATTTCATATTTTTCCAGTAAGTCTAAGTGCTCTTTTCCATTTATGCATGATTACATGTCTTTATGCCAAATGAGTAGTACTAGAAAGAAGGAATGGTAATACTTTTAGAACCAAGCAAGTTTTAGGTTGTTGAATGTTTCATGTTTTCTTTTTTGAACATATGTTTGGATGTTTTACTTTTATTATTAAGCTTTATGAGTAAACCCGACCCCAATCTATGAACTCTTTCGCAAAATAGGAAATCGTACCAATCCAATAATCGAGTTTCGACACCCATGTCGAACTCTAAATGAACTCATATAACTTTTAACTCCTAAATGCCCTTTTAATCGAAGAGTCCTTAATTCGATGAGAAACCGTTTAATAAATAAAAGAATGAACGATGACTAAACAAACGGACTGTGCTATGTCCTTGGGATTAGCTCAGAAGCTTGGAAGTCGTGCCGTGTTCAAAAGCTTTCAAGAAGTTAAAACTTTACTTGAAAAGTTGTCAGGTGGGTGACACTATCTGTATAGCTAGATAATGTTATATGGATTGTTGACAATTTTCAAAGCAAACTAAATAAGCACTGTTAAAAGATATGTTTTTGAAACTTGTGGATTTGGTAAACAATGCACTGAAAATTATGTGAGTACTATTATGAGTTTTGTGAATATTGGGACATGAACTATATGTCTCAATTATCGGTTGGGCCTCGTACCAATGATTTTGGGGATGAGTCCCATGTGGAGAAATTAGTGGTTTTGCGGGGGATAAGGAAGCGATGATATAAGGAAGCAAGGGAATATAAGGAAGCTATCGGGGGTTGGACGCGGTAGGGCGCCTACCGGTGCCACCCCATTTTGTGTGAATGATGCGTTATTGGACGTGGTATACGCTACCAGTGCCACCCATATGTGTTATTGTTGAATGATATGTTTGATGTTATAAATGTTGAATACAGTATGAACTATTAACAAGGAATCGTGAGTAAGTTTGTGTTATAAAGAGAATGAGTAAAAGCTTCTACCATTTTGGATTCCTGTCAATCTATATAACAGCGTACAGGTTGCCCGCTGAGATTTTTATCTCACGTCCCATAAACCCCCTTTTCAGGTTATGATGCTGAGGGCAGGGAGCTGCAGTAGACGACCCGCTTTCCCCACTGTCTTATTCAATAAACAAACTATTTTCTAAATTCGAATAATATGTCTAATTAATACTCCATTGATCTTGTACTAATGATGTTTCTATGCTAAGTATTGAATTTTTATTTACCTTCCTATTTTTAAACTTGTGTTAAGTTTTACTTCCGCTGCAACAGAATTTGTTTGTCCCCTTTTTAAAAGAAATTTTCTGGCTCAGTTTTACGGTTCACTTAGTGATGACTCGGGTTTAGGGCGTTATGACCTTGGAGGTTAACGTTCTGAATTCCGGGGCGTTACATGTTGCATGAACTTGGACAGTGGTTGCTCAAGGCATATGACAAGATATAAACATTTGCTCACTAACTATGTTGAACAGAAAGACCCTCAGATAACTTTTGGAGACAATTCCAAAGGACAGACTGAAGGATATGGAACACTTGAAGTTGATACTGTTCATATCCATGGTGTATCATATGTGTCTGGTTTAAAGCATAACTTTCTTTCTATCAGCCAATTCTGTGACAAAGGATTCAATGTTGAATTCTCAAAGAACTTGTGTAATGTGAAACATAATGCTTCACAACAAGTATTACTAACTGGTACTAGAAAAGGAAATGTGTATCTTGCTTATTGGAGACTTGACTCCTATGAATACATGTTTAGTTGCTAAGAAAGCTACTGAAACCAGTTGGTTATGGCACAAAAGACTGAATCACTTGAACTTCAAAACCCTGAATAAACTTCCAAGATTAGTGCTTGTAAGTGGGTTACCCAATGAAATATTCAGTAAAGATCATGTATGTGATGTTTGTCAGAAAGGCAAACAGATAAGAGCATCATTCAAAAGAAAAGTAGAAGTGTCTACTGATAGAATACTTCAATTATTACATATGGATCTCTTTGGTCCAGTAACACATGTGAGCACTAATGGCAGGAAATATACACTTGTGGTAGTTGATGACTACTCTAGATATACATGGGTCATATTCTTACTCAGTAAGAAAGAGACTCAGACAAAACTGCCAGAACTTCTGAAAAGACTCAGTAATGAAAAGAATCTGAGTGTGGTCAAAATCAGATCAGATAAAGGCACTGAGTTTATCAACCATATTATATCTGATTATTGTGCAGCAAATGGGATAGCTCATGAAACATCAGCTGGAAGGACCCCACAACAGAATGGTGTTGCTGAAAGAAGAAATAGGACCCTGAAAGAAGCTGCAAGAACAATGATTGCTGAAGCTGACATTCCTAAGAGATTTTGGACTGAGGCAGTCAACACCGCATGCTATTCTTAGAACAGATCCATGTTGATAAAGAATCAAGGGAAAACTCCATATGAGCTGTGGAATGAAAGGAAGCCTCTTGTTTCTTTCTTTCGTGTGTTTGGTTGCAAGTGTTTCATACACAAGAATGGTAAAGATCAGTTGAAAACTTTTGATAGCAAAGCTGATGAACGAATATTCTTGGGATATTCTGAAGTTTGTAAAGCCTTCATGGTTTACAACTGTAGGACCTTTATTGTGGAAGAAACACATCATGTTGTGTTTGATGAATCTACTTGTGTTCATAAGAAACAGGAAGATGAATCAGGAGACTTGACAAAGAGGATCACCAGACTTAGTCTGAAAAGAAATGTAAAACCATCATCTGAGCCTGAAAAGAAGAGGTCAATCACTTACTATGAATGGAGTGAAACTGACTCAGAGCAAGAAGAAACTCAGGATGGAAACATTCAGGCTGATGGGACTCAGGATGATAATTCTCCACTAAAGGAAAGCCAACACATTGAAGCTGACCAAACTTAACAAAACCCAGTTCCGATTCAGGTATGTAATGCCGATGAAGATGTGGTCACAGCTGAGGAAAACTCTGAATCTATCAACCAAGGGGGAACAAATGTCCCTGACAATGTTCTAAATGAAAACTCCCCTGAGGAAGATGATTCCATTTCTCCTTTCTTGTTGTTCCCTGAATTTGATGATTTACCTGAACCTAACATTTCTTATGTTGAGGATACTACTGAAGGGGGAACTTCCAGAAGAAAATGGTTAGATAGTCATCCTTCAAGTCAAATTGTAGGAGAGCTATCTGAAGGAGTTAAAACAAGAAGGTTCCATGGAGAAAGTGCTCTATTCTGTTGCTTCTTATCTGAGAAAGAACCTACTGAGAAAGAACCTAAAAGGCACAATGTGATAGGAACTAAGTGGGTGTTCAAGAACAAGAGAGATGTGAACAATTTCATTGTAAGAAACAAGGCAAGGCTAGTTGCACAAGGTTATTCCCAAGAAGAAGGCTTGGATTATGATGAAACCTTTGCACCTGTTGCAAGATTAGAAGCCATCAGATTGTTTCTTGCATATGCAGCTCACATGAAGTTCATAGTCTATCAAATGGATGTAAAGAGTGCATTTATGAATGGTGTGCTTAAATAAGAGGTTTATGTGGAACAACCTCCTGGCTTTTGTAAGAATGACCAAGTTTACAGGCTCAGAAAAGTCTTGTATAGTCTGAAGCAAACACCCAGAGCATGGTATGATACTCTCTCTCAATTTCTTACTGATCATGGTTTTACCAAAGGAACTGTTGATAGAACCTTGTTCAGAATAGAAGATGGGAAGGATATCTTACTAGTTCAAATTTATGTGGATGACATCATTTTTGGATCTCCTAATCATCAGATGTGTGAAAATTTTTCTGCTCTGATGAAAGAAAAGTTTGAGATGTCAATGATGGGGGAGATGAATTTCTTTCTAGGACTTCAGGTGAAACAGTAAAAAGAATGAATTTTCATAAATTTGGCAAAGTACACCAGAGATCTGATTGGTACGTACGGGGTACAGAACTGCAAAGAAGTTAGAATTCCTATGAATACTAACTACAAGATAGACCCTGATCCTGAAGGCAAATCAGTTAACCACACTGATTATAGAGGGATTATTGGAACATTGCTCTATCTCACAACAAGTAGGCCTGATATTACTTTTGTTGTTGGGATATGTGCAAGATACCAAGCAAATCCTAAGGCCAGTCACATGGAAGCTGCCAAAAAGATCCTAATATATCTTAAAGGCACCCTGAATAGAGGATTATGGTATCCAGCTGATGATAACCTTGAATTAACTGGTTATTTAGATGCTGAATATGGTGGTTGTAGAATTGACAGGAAGTCCACTTCAGGAACTTGTCAATTTCTTGGAAACAAACTGATATCTTGTTTTTCAAAGAAACAGACCTCAGTAGCAACCAGTACTACTGAAGCTGAATACATGGCTGCTGGAAGTTGTTGTCCTCAGATACTTTGGCTCAGACAACAATTAAGGAATTACAAGATTATAACCAATATGAAGTACCAATATTTTGTGATAATAATAGTGCAATTGCTATTTCACAAAACCCTGTACTGCACACAAGATGCAAGCATGTTGACATCAGGCATCACTTCATCAGAGACCATGTAGAGAAGAAGGATATCAGAATGGAGAAGATACATACTGATAAACAGAGAGATGATATTTTGACAAATCCTTTGGTTGAGTCAAGATTTCAGGAACTATCAGTTGAATTGGGTATGTTAGATACAGGTGAATAGTTATCTAGAAAATTGAAGGTTTTTCGAAACATGAAGTTTTACAGACCCCACTGAAAAAATCAGGATAAATATAAGGTTTTCCTCACTGAGTCTTGGGAAACTCAGTAACCTTAGTTCAGTAGAAATGGATCATCCACTGAACAAATTTATCAAGGTTATAACTCAGTAGGACTTGTATCTTAAATGAGTCTAAAGTAGTTAATAACTAGTGCACTATATTGCTAATTGAATGCTCAGTAATCATTTGGCATAAATCATATAACACCTGAGAAAATAATTGGGCGGGACTTTTGAAATCCTCGGGCAAGTCAAATAGTCTGCAGAAATAGTATTGGGCACTGTGTATATTCATGAAAATGGCTAAAATTGTGGTTATTTACCTTCTAATGTCCTTTCACCAACCAACTTATAAACCAAATTAATCGTGGTTAAGATATAATCGTCGATTATAAATCACCTTTAATCTCACCCATTGAGATTACTTACTCCAACATATTAATACCCCTATTCCTTAAAAAAGAAGACACTTTTTTCTTTTGCAAAACTCTCTACAAAAATGATTCGTCTTCAAAACCCTCAAACCTCTGTTTCAAAACTTGAAAAATCTTCAAAATGGCTCTATCCATCTATGCGAAGCTTGCGGAAACCAACAAGCCATGGTACGAGAACGTCATTTCTTTCAAAGGAACCTCAAATTCCACACACAAAGAGGAAGCTCTTCACATGTTGAGGCTTGCAAAGCTTACACGACTTGTCGGAAACCAACCCGATGGAGAAAACACAAAAGAGGTAATCGAATTTGTGAAAAATACGCAATTAGATGATGACAATTACATTGAGTCTAAGATTGCTGTTACGCATTTAGCTCATGGTGAGAAGTATGTGGAATTTATGCGTGAGCTGTTTATTATTCTGAAGAATTTAAATGCTGCGTATGAGCTAAATAGTCTGGGAAAAGACCCTACTTTGTATATGATAGGAAGGGAGCAAGAGTATTTGGACAAAATTGCTGAGAAGCATGTTAAATTTGAAGCTACTCTTAACAAGTGTGTACTAAAACCCAAATACAGAGTATTGTTGGATATTGTGATCAAGTGTCTACCAAGTTCTTCAGGAAGCTTTGAGCAAATTAGTAGGCCAAAATTGAGGTTGATGGCTGCTATTGAAGATTCTCCGAAAAGGGATTTTAATTGGCTGCATTTCTTGATAAAATGCATAAGTGATCAAGCCAAGCATCTCAACCAAGAAGGTGATGTTGTGGTAACCAAAGGCAGAATCATGCATGCCACTAAAATTTCATATATTCTGAAAGCTTTTTGTGAAGAAGAACACATCTTTGTGAACTCTAAGGCATTTCCAACTTCCAAGGTGATATTCAGGAAGTTGAAAACCCAAAGGAGGAAGAAGGAAAAAGCCTCTGAGACAGTTCAGGAGGAGATAGCTGAGGAATAATCTGAGGAAGAGATTCCCTCTCCTGAACCTGTGAAGAAATCTGCCAGATTAGAGAAGAAGAAAGTCCCTGAGTCAAGCTCAGTGGAAGGAAAGTAGGAAAGAGGAAAAGTCATGCTGAAGTTGAAGAAAGAAGCGGGAGAAAAACTGAGGACAAAGGCTTTGGCCCCTAAGAAGAGAAGGAAGCCGATGAAGCTGAGTCCAAGGAAACTCAGTCTAAGGCTCAAGTCGGGATGAAATCACCACTGCAAGTGTTGGCTTAGGTGGTGAAGAATATAGGTGAACAGGAAGCCTCTGAGGAAGAGAATGTATTTTCAGAGGTGATGGAAACATCACTTGGGACTGACAAGATCTCTCAAGAAATCTTCAAAGGCTCACTCTAAATCACTGAAGAAAGTCAATCTCAGATCCCACCTGTTCTGACCTCCGATCCGAAGGAAATTCAGGACCCTCTGGATGTTCTATTAAATGAACCATATCTGGATCCTTCAGATCTAGAGTTGATTAAATCTGAACCCACCTTTGAAGAACAACCATGTCCTCCCACTTTGAAGAAAAGAGGAGCTGAAGAAACTGAGTGGAGAAGCAAGGGGGAACGGTTCATTTTGGACAGATACCCTGAACTTGCAACTTACCCTGATCTTCAGGATATGTTTATCAGGTTGAGAACGACTGCCTATATCCTTAACCAGACTCTTCCCGACATGCTGAACATAGCATCTTTCAGAGGTGAAGAGTGGTGGAGTGCTGAAACTGCTGATTTGACTGAATTCTCAGGTTTCAGGAAGACAAAACTCAGGATTAAGGTTGCTGAGTTTGATGAACTTGTCAAGAAGAAAATTGCTAAGAGAAAGAATGCTGAGGCTGGGGAGCCAAGTTCACAAGAAAAGGGAGGTGAAGGAGAAAAAGGAGGATAGAGAGAAGATGAAGCTGAAAAGGAACCTGGGTTAGAGAAGGAAACTCAGAAAGAGAAAGAGCTTGTAAAGGAGAAAGAAGCTGAGCCAGAAACGGCTGCTGATACTGATACCTAACATCCTCAGACTGAAGTTAGCACTCTTCAGGTACCTTTTGGCACTAGTATAAATTATGTCAAAGTTACTGAAGTATATATCTTTAACTCTGTTGATTGTGGTATGCAAGCTGAGGCTCATTTGGAGCACACTACTCAGTTGGAGGAAATTGTGCAGACTCCAATGATTGATTCTACACCAATCCTGGATGAGTTTAAGAAAGTAGAGCCACTGGTGGAGAAGATGACTCAGATGGAAGTTGTACTTGCTGAGCAATCTCAGAAATTGACCAGCCTGAGTTCATCCATTGATATACAAACTGTTCAAACTAGACTGGAAGAGAAGATTGCAGCTTTCGATACTAAAGTTGATGAAGTGGGAGAAAAGGTTGCTGAGAGCCTAGAGAAGAAATACCAAGATAGAACTGTCTATCTTGAGATCAAGCTCACTTAGAAGAACCGAGAAATGATTAAGATAGGTGTTCAAGAAATGAGCTCTATTCTCATGGCCAAGATGATAGATTTGATGCATTAAGCATTTTCTACTCAGTTTGCCCCGATTGCTGAAGAGGTCTCCATTGCCAAAAAATACCTAAGAAGATTGGAGGATGAACACGACCATTTGGCTGGAGAAGTAAGGACAATAGGCAAGGAACAATTCCACATGGATGCTGCTCTATCTCAGATTCTCCCAAGGTATGGTTTCAAAAAGGGGGAAAGGACATCTCATTCTTCTAAAGGGGAGTTGGATAATTCGCTGAAGAAAACCTTGGAGAAAAAGGCTCAGGAAGAAATTGAGGCTGAAAAGATTCTGATGGCTCTGAAACAAATTGGGGGTACTGAGAAGCTAAAATTCAGGGAGCCAGAAGAAACGGAATATGTTCAGATAGATGAGCAAGCCACTCAGGAAGCTCTTGATGCAAAAATGCTTGAAAGAAGAAGCACTGAGATGAGCAAGACTAGTGAAGCTCATGCCAGACCTGAGAAGAGAAAGGCAGTAGCCTTTGTGGAGACTGAGAAGAAAAAGAAAAAGAAGGTTGCTAGGCCGTTTTAGAGGAAGTTAGTTGTGGACTTTGGAGAAACTGAGACATCTGAAGAAGAACCTGAGGCTGAAAAAGCTGCTGAAACTGGACCAAAACCTCAGCCAGGTGACTTTGATACAAAGAAGACTTTGAAAGCCCTTCAGATTGAGAAAGAAAAGAAAACAACTACTTCTGTCTCTGGTGCACCTTTGAACAAGAAGAAGAAAGAAGAAGAGCAGAAAAGGAGGGGAGTCTTCAGGAAATTCAAAAGCAGAAGAAGAGGAACTGTGAAAGTTCAGAAATGGCCACACATTGATAAGTGGATTCAATCCATATCAATGATGCTTGGGAAGAAATCAAGAGAACATGCTGGCTCTACCATGAGATTCTAAGGGAATGGAGAGGAAGCAGTTCAGACAGCAATGAAGCCTTCCTAGAATATCTTCTGACCTTTTATCCTAAGTATCTGCAGAAGTGGATAAATTTTGCAGATGAGCACAACACTCAGATTGTTGCTCCTGGGCCATACATGTATCCTGCTTCTAGGTTTGAAAATGGATTTGTGAATGAGGCAGTCATCTCTCAGGAAATTGCGCATTTTGCTGCTCAGTTGTGTTTAACTGGAAACCACCCTGAGATCATCAAACATAGGGATGAACTGAAGAAGAGGTATTTCGGGATGTTCAATCTGGAAGTCCCTAAAGATGAGATAGAAGAGCACTGAAGATTGAAGTTCAGTTGTTTTGTTGTTGTTGATCAGTTCTATTTTCATCTTTTCATTGTAACATGTAATTCTCTATCTTACATTAATGAAAATGCTCTTATGTGTGTTGATCAACAAAAAGGATAATATCTCATTATCTTCTATTTGAACTGCTTTTCATACTGATCTGATGGTGTATCTTTTCTAAAAGATAAACTGAAACATGTGATAGGTAAGGTTTTCTTAAAATGTAATAGATGGTTTTGACATCATCAAAAAGGGGGAAATTGTTGGGAGATGAATTTAATATAAGAAGAAATGATTTTGATTAGATCTCAAAACCCCTGAGTATGACATGTTCAGAATAATCTAAGGTAGACTAGTATACAGGTCTCAGTATAGTTAGTTCAAGAAATATCTGCAAAGTGTATAGTCATCAGATATCTTTGAGTTTATAGGTTAGGCGTACAACTGAGGGGGAACTCAGTGAACCTGGTAAAACATCTGAATAGTCAGAAGAATCTGGAAGACTTAGAAGAAACTGAAGTACAAGATCGGATTGAAGACTCAGATCAACCTGAAGACCTAAAAACCTGAAGAGTGTCTACTGAGGACAAATCGACTCAGAGAATCTTGAACATCTATGAGAAATAAATGTTGTCCAAAATATTGATTGCAGACAAAAGGAACTAAAACTAAGTGTTCTTTAAGGTTGTCTCATTCAGAGAGATTGACCTAAAAGAGTCGTTTTGTTTGTCTTTATTCACTGAAGGCAAGAACCAATCAGAGAGAGACAACACTGTACTTCACTGATACAGAAAGCGACATGTCACTGAGGATATCAGATGTACTGAATTCCAGACTTCAAAAATTAAGTGATTGGCTGCATTGGTTACATATTACCTAAACCATGCAAGGACATGTTCAAACCCTAAAATAGTTGTTTATCACTAACCAAATAAGGAAACCCTTGATGCTATCTCTTCCAACGGATAGTTTTTCAAGAGTGACCTTGGTGAGTTGCCTATAAATACGAGTGATCTTCACCATTACACGGTTACGGGAAATCAAGCAACTCAAGAGCTCATTCATATTCAAGTTTATACTGTGAAGCACTCGAAACCCTAAGAATTTCCCAAGTGTTTCATATTTGAAGAGAGCTCATTCACTAAGCCTAGATTCAAGCATATTCAAAGCTTAGTAAGAGATATCCTAGTCTTTTTACCTGTGTTTGATTTGTAAAAGGATATCTCACCCGAGTTGGAAACCAACCAAACCCAAACCCTATCTGTTAGGTAGTTTGTGTGTGTAGTTGTTGGAAAGTGAGAGTTGTAAAGAGTGAATAAGCTACAGGAGTTCAGCTTGAAAGCTCTAGAGAAGAAGTTAGTAAGCAGCCTGTGTTCAGCCTGAAAGCTTGTGTGTGTTGAGTTAGTAAGCTGCAGTGTAGTTCAGCCTGCAAACTCATAGTGGAAAGTTAGTAAGTTGTTGTGTTCATTCTGAAAGCTTTAGGTAGTAGTAGTAGTGAGTTAAGGAATTTCTCTGATGATCAGAGAGAGTGGATGTAGGAGCTTGAGTCTCTAAACCATTATAATTTGCTGTGTTGTTTGCTTTCTGTTCTGCATTATATCTGTTGCATATTTTCACTGAAAGCATACTGAGTTTTCTGAAATTCAGTTGGACCAATCCACTGAGTTTGCATTGAATTGATCACAGCATTAACCACTATTTACTGAGGACTAAAAGATTTTCAGCAAGTTAAAACGAGTATAAACTTAGGGCCTACACATTCCGCACTCTAGATAAGCTAGTATAGATAGTTGTCAAACTATTCAACTCTTCTGAGTAATCAGTAAGATTGTTATCTACTCCAAGCTTATTTGGACTCTTTTTTTTTTAAACTCAGATCAGTTGGGCTAATCTGAATTCTCTAAAAGCCGCTCAGTGTTATTGTCTCTATAGACTTTGACTCAGAGCATTTTGTGCTTCTCAGGACAACCTGACTCACTGATCACTGTTTGGTGAATTTTTTTAAAAATCACTATACACGTGTATTCCCCCCCATACACATGTGAAACTCGTTTTCCCCGGGACCAATATCCATGATGAACTTTTCCTCTCTTCCAACATTCTTGTGGGGATACTCACTCCAAACCTCAATCTACATTGTGAATATGATTCCATCCAAATCAGTTGAGCATACGCCATACGAGCTATAGCATGGCAAGAAGCCAAATTTATCTCACATGAAAACGTGGGGTTGTCCCGCGTTTGTGAAGAAAATACTCACTGATAAGTTGGAATCAAAAGGTGGAAAGGGTTACTTTGTGGGATATCTTAAGGAAACTAGAGGATATTATTTATATCTCTCTGAGAAACAAGCAGTGATTGTTTCTAGGCAAGCCAAATTCCTTGAAGAAGACTACGTCTTCAAGGAACAAGGCCTTAAGACGATAGAACTTGAAGAAATTCAAGAACCACAAATTAACAAGGAGACTGGTGTCTTGTCAAAGGAACATGCCAAAGAATCAGTGGGAGCATTCAACAGCTCACATGGTGGAAGTTTATCACTAAGTGATCCCCTTTTAGCCAATGGAAGCGTAATTGGAGTTGAACTGCCCGAGCAACGAACTCCAAGTATGCTGAATGAGAAAATCATAGTTCAAACTCCCGCTCAAGAGGCATCCAAAAGTGCTCAAGGAGCATCCGGAAGTGTCGCACCTGAGGCCTCCCCTGGTCAACGATGAAATCACTACACCACAAAATTTTCACAGTCAGAATGTGCAGCCTGAACAACCACAACTCCGTAAGTCCACTAGAGTTCGTAATCTAATCACTAGATATTATGGTTTCCTCGTGGAGGAACATGATGACGTGGAGATACCGGATAAAGACGAACCTATAACTTACACTGAGGCAACATTAGATGTTGACTCAAAGAAGTGGCATGAAGCCATGAAATTCGAGATGGACTCGATGTACATCAATCAAGTTTGGGACTTGGTTGAGTTGCCTAAAGGGGTTAGACCTATAGGTTGCAAATGGGTCTTCAAGCGTAAGACTGATGCAAATGGCAAAGTACAAACCTACAAGGCTAGGTTGGTGGCGAAAGGTCATAGTCAATGCGAAGGCATTGACTATGAAGAGACTTTTCACCAGTTGCTAAGATCAAGTCCATTTGAATTCTACTTGTGGTAGCAGCATATCTAGATTATGAGATTAGGCAGATGGACGTCAAAACAGCTTTCCTCAATGGCAACATTGATAAGGAAGTGTTTATGACACAACCTGAAGGTTTTATATCAAAGCCAAAATCTAATCTTGTGTGCAAGCTTAAACAAACCATTTATGGATTGAAGCAAGCTTCTAGGAGATGGATTATTCGTTTTGATAAGGCTATCAAATCATTTGACTTCATCAGAAACTCGAAAGATCCATGCGTCTATCGGAAATACAATGGGAAGAATATTGTCTTCATAGTTGTGTATGTTGATGGCATACTCATTATGGGAAACAATATCCAACTCATGCAGTACGTGAAAGAATGGTTGTCAAAGACCTTCATGATGAAGGATCTTGGTGAAGTCTGCTACGTCTTAGGGATCAAGATCCATAGGGATAGATCCAATAGGATGTTGGGGTTGTCACAGTCCACCTTTGTACACAAGGTGTTGAAGCGATTTGCGATGGAGAACTCTAAGAGAGGTACTCTGCCGGCATGTCATGGGATAAAGCTGTTTAAGAAGGATTGTCCTTCTACAGACGCTAATATCCAGCGCATGAAGGATATATCATATGCATATGCAATTAGATCCATCATGTACGTTATAACTTGCACTAGGCTAAATGTGGCTTTCGCTGTCAGCACCACTGGTAGATACCAACAGAATCTGGGTGAACCTCACTGGATTGCTGTCAAGAACATTCTTAAGTACCTCAGACGTACTAAAGGTTGCTTTCTGGTCTACGGAGGATAATCAGAGCCGGTTGCCATTGGCTATGCTGACGCAAGTTTCCAATCTGACTGTGATGATTACAAATCTCAGTCAGGCTATGTGTTCACTCTCAATGGTGGGGCGGTTAGTTGGAACAGTTCCAAACAAGATACTACCGCAGATTCAACAACCGAAGCTGAGTACATTACTGCGGCGGAAGCTGCCAAAGAAGTTGTCTGGATAAAACAGTTCTTAAAATAACTAGGGGTAGTTCCGAGTGCCAGCAGTCCAATAAAGTTATATTGTGACAACACTAGTGCGGTTGCGCAAGCTAAGGAACCGAGATCCAATAACAAAAACAAGCATGTACAGAGGCGTTATCACTTGATAAGAGAGATAATGGCTAGAGGAGAGATAGAGTTAGAACGTGTACCCACGGAGGATAATCTGGCTAATCCTTTCACCAAGGGTTTGAGTGTTCATATACACACTAGACATTTTAATGGTCTAGGGGTTAGACATGTAGGTGATTGGCTCTAGTTCAAGTGGGAGATTGTTAGTGTTAGTGTCCTAGAGACAATCCATTATAAGGACAGAATACTCAGATAATATTCAGTGTTGGTTTAATGTTATTATTTATTTAATATTAAATATATGGTGTTGCACTTATTAGAATATTATGTTTTATTGTTTGCATTTGTTCTTATCTGTGTTCCCTTAAGCATGATTCTCAAATAGCTCCAATCGAGGATCATCAAGAATGGGATATTGATGATGCAATGGAGATTGATGTGCGATCTGCATCATACTCTTAGAGAGTGTAGTAAGATCTCACTTACTACGTGATACTAGGTATGTCATGATGGATGCACAAATACCTTTGAGGGTATTGGTATATTTGTGTCTACGAGTATCTCGGTTAGTGGGAGCGATGCAATACTCTTTTGACTTGAGGTCAATATGCACGAAATGTGTGGAGTGATGAACTTTGACCATGACCGATGCTTGCACCCTTCCATGGGTAGATATGGCTTGGATTGGGTTCATCACGAAGTGCATGTGCATGGTAGTTGAGCCAAGAAAAGGATTCATTCCTCAAAGTGGATTTAGAGAGAATACTCATCTTCTCATCATATTGGATCAAAGTCATTGGCCAATGCATGTCAACTTGGACTTTGTGGCCAAGTGTGATACGAGTGATCAATTAGTGATTAGAGATAAATTGATTAAGTTATTTGAATAGACACTTCATCATGTTCAAGACTAATCGAGTATTCATGAATGAAAGGAGGAAATCGCAATAGCCCATGTTACAGTTAAAGGTAGTTGCACGTTTCTCGCAATGTACCTCATATATATAGAATGTCTGATTTATTGTCTAGGGTTAAATTAAGACCATTAGTTTGACTAATCGCTTTATATATGAGGGCCTATGGGTCACACAACAAGTAGTCATATTTACGGATTATAGTTGGTTGATTAAATGTTAAATTGGATTTAATATTTAATTTATGGAGAATTAATCAATAATGGATTAATATGGAATTAATTATTATTAATATTTAATTAAATTAGATTTAATTAAATAGGAATTCCCAACAATAATATATGGAATATTATTGTAGGATTTAATGAATATATGAAAATAAATCGTTGAGATTTGACATATATGAGAATTAAATCCATAGAGATTTTATATGTAGGAAATAAATCTAAGAGATTTATTCAAATAAATATTAGGGATTTTATTTCCCAAACAGGTTAGCTTAAGATTTAAGTTGAGCCTCTCCTATATATATGAGCTCTTGGGAATCCATAAAACGGTTGTTCCAATTCTCTCCATAAAATCTAGAGTTTGAATTTTCCTAGCAAATTCATCTCGGGATTCAACGCTGGCAAATCTGTGCAAGTCTGTGAACGGGGATTGCGTGGATATCATAGTTGAGAAATCTACTTTTGAATTACTGTAGGATTTCTTGTTATGTTTATTCGTAATCGTTTATGCAATTATATGTCCGTTGTTGGTGAACTGTTTAATTCCGCTGTGCATGTATTACGTGTTTACGTGCCTCTAAATTCCAACAAGCAGTCATACCTATCCCTTCAACCAGAAATCCAGGACATCTGCACCTGAAAAACATTGGATTAAAAGAAGATAGACAAATCAGAAAAATCCCAACTCTTCTGATTCATCCAAGGTTCACACTCGTAATTATACTAATCAGAAAGCACATGAAGAGATGTATGATTATGTAGATGCTTATGGGAGATAAATTAGGCCTTATGATCTTGATGATTACTATAGAAGTGCCATGTTTGTTGGGATCTCAAAAGGTAATACTAAACCCTCAGGACCCAATCCTACACGGGTACCTAAAGCCTAATTTGATTTTAGGTTCGTGTGGGTTTGGCCAATAACGGAGGTGTACAAGCAACTATCTGGTACATCGATAGTGGATGCTCAAGGCACATGACTGGCAACAAACATCTCCTCAGTTTATACGTGGAACAAGAACGCCCACGTGTACTCTTTGGTGACGATACCTTTGGTTTTACCAGAGGGTTCGACACCTTAGTCAATGATGATGTACAGGTTACTGGAGTCTCGTATGTTGATGGTTTAAAGCATAACCTGTTATCAGTTTCACAATTCTGCGACAACGGATTCAGTGTTGAGTTCTCAACAGATTGGTGCACTATCAGAAATCGAGCTACTCAACAGATATTGCTCAATGGTTCTAGGAACGGAACTATCTACACTGCAGATTGGGACAGTTCTCCAAGAAATGCATGCCTGATTGTTAAGAGTTCCAAAAGCAACAGTTGGCTCTGGCACAAGAGAATGAGTCATCTGAACTTTAAGACTCTTAACAAGATAGCAATTATGTCCTTGGTTGAGGGACTCCCGAATGAAGTTTTCTCTAAGGATCAGACATGTGCCGCATATTAAAAGGGAAAGCAAGTCAGGGCTTCATTCAAATGGATTCCTTCACCTCCATCTAGCAGAGTAGTGCAACTGCTTCATATGGATTTATTCGGACCAGTTACACTACTTAGTTTCAGCGGATGCAAATACACTCTGGTGATTGTGGATGACTTCTCCAAGTTCACCTGGGTTGTATTCTTGTATAAGAAGAATGAAACTACTACAAAGATACCTGAGTTGCTCAAGAGATTACAGAATGAGAAAGGTGTCAGCGTTGTGAAAATCAGATCAGATAAGGGAACAGAATTCTTGAATTCTTTCATAGCTGATTTTTTGAAGGAGTTTGGGATACAGCATGAGACATCAACCGCCAGAACGCCACAACAGAATGGTGTAGCAGAAAGGAGGAACAGAACACTCAAAGAAGCTGCTCGCACAATCTTGGCTGAACATGCAACTCCAAACCGTTTCTGGGCAGAAGCAATCAACACTGCATGTCACACTCAGAACAGATGTTCTCTGACTAAGACTCACTTCAAAACACCCTATAAACTGTGGAAGGGCACAAAACCTTGTGTTTCTTACTTCCATGATTTTGGGTGCAAGTGTTTTATTCACAACAATGGGAAGAGTCGGTTGAAAACCTTTGAAGTTAAGTCAGATGAAGGTATATTCTTAGGATATTCCTCAATCAGCAAAGCTTTCAAGTAGTTCAACAGGCGAAATCTAGTTGTGGAGGAGACACCTCATGAGGTCTTTGATGAGACATCTTCTGAACAAAGGAAATCTGCCGCAGAACAAGCCGTACCACATCAATAAGTACCTGATGCTCAGAAAATGGATCAGTTGAGTATAAAAGAAAAGAAATCAGATCACGTCACTGTGTATGTGCCTAACTTTGATCTTGATGATTCACCAGATCAGTCAGACCCTAAGGTACGTACAACTGTCGATGAAGAAGCTGGTACAGCTGAGATAGTAGCAACTGAACCATCTGGTTCAGGGGGAACACCTGTTGTTCCGGCGAACAGATTTCAGCACATGATGAGTCCAACATCAGCTGAGATATGTCCATGCCAAGTGGATCCTACTGAAGTACCTCTCCCAATCTCTAGTGACGACTCACTATTATAATAGGATGATGATCTCCAAACTGATGTAAATCAGCGAAGAAGGACCTGGATAACCAGTCATCTAACTGACCTGATCATCGAAGACTCGTCTGATAGAGTTCAAACTAGACATCAGATTGGTGAAAGTGCAATGTATCGTTGTTATATGTCTTTGAAGGAACCCCTCATAGTTGAAGAAGTTCTAGCTGATGCAAGCTGGATACTAGCCATGCAAGAAGAACTAGAGCAGTTTGAAAGGAATCAAGTTTGGGAACTTGTAGACAGACCAACGCACCAAGATGTGATTGGCACTAAGTGGGTCATCAAGAACAAGAAGGATGAGCACAATGTGATAACCAGAAATAAGGCAAGACTTGTTGCTAAGGAATAGTCACAATCAGAAGGGATTGATTATGATGAAACCTTTGCACCAGTCGCTCGCCTTGAAGCCATTCGGCTGTTTCTGGATTATGCTCCTCACAGAGGGTTTATTGTGTATCATATGGATGTAAAGAGTGCATTTTTAAACGGGGTACTAGCTGAGGAAGTTTATGTTGAACAACCTTCTGGCTTTGAAATGAGCAACCAGGTGTACCATTTAAGAAAAGCTCTTTATGGACTGAAACAGGCTCCCAGAGCTTGGTATGATACATTATCTCAGTTCTTGTTAGACAATGGGTTCACTAAGGGACTGATAGACAGAAACTTGTTCAGAATTGAAGACGGAGAAGATATTCTGATTGTTCAGATCTATGTGGATGATATTATCTTCGGATCTCCCAATAAGAACTTATATGAGAAGTTCAGCAAGCTAATGCAAGGTAAATTCGAGATGTCCATGATGGGTCAGATGAACTACTTCCTAGGTCTTCAAGTAAGATAAAGTACTGAAGGGATATTCATCTATCAGGCCAAGTACACCAGAAATCTGTTGGCTAAGTATGGAATTCAAAACTGCAAGACTGCCAGAATTCCAATGATGACTTCCTTCAAGATGGATCCAGACGAGAATGGTCAGAAAACTAATCAAAAAGAGTATAGGGCTCTCATTGGATCATTATTATACATGACTGCCAGCAGACTAGATATAACATTTTCAGTAGGTGTATGTGCCAGATTTCAGGTAAATCCAATGCAAAGCCACCTGGAAGCAGCTAAGCGGATTCTTACGTATCTGAAGAGGATAGTTAACCTTGGGTTATACTACCCATCAGATGATAATCTAGAGCTTAGTGGGTACACTGATTCTTATTATGGATGTTGCATAATAGACAGAAAATCAACTTCACGTACATGTCAGTTTTTGGGAAATAAGCTGGTCTCTTGGTTTTCAAAGAAAACAGACTTCTGTTACCACATCTACTATTGAAAAGAGATATATGGTCACAGAAGTTGTTGTTCTTTACCGCTCGGCTTTGTCAAGAATTTGAGGATTATAACATTATAGCTACAAATGTGCCTATCTTCTATGACAGTAATAGTGCTATTGCTATCACTCAGAACCCAGTCCTACACACCAGATGCAAGCACGTGGACATCAGACATCATTTTATCAGAGACCATGTGGAAAAGAAGAACATCAGAATGGAAAAGATCCATACTGATAAGTAGAAAGGTGATATCTTAACAAAGCCGCTAGCTGAAGTCAAATTTAGAGAACTTGCAATGAGCTAGGACTTATGGACTTAGGAGACGATGCACCAGAATTCTTTGGTGGATTGGTCTCCAAGACCAGTTGGTTAAGAAATTGACCATAAAACAGGATCCGTTGAGTATTGGAGCCTCAACTGATCAGAAAGGATCAATCGGGGACTGATCAGAAAAGGGATAGCAGTTGAAGGGGGAACTTTAACTAATCAGATAGGATAAGGAGAAACCGTATCAGAAAGAAAGAGTATTGTTGGGAAAAGTTTTGAGGTTTAGGCAACAGTAAATAAGATCAACAAAAATTAGATAAGTCAGACTCGACATAAGTGGTAACTAGTTGATTACGATATCAATCAGTCAGATACGTTTTCAGATTTCATTTACCTGATCTCACTTACCTGAGATCTTTATCTGATTTCTTTACATGTGCACATTACTTTATGACGTCATGCCTGCAAGCATTAAATGCGGACGTGGGATTTATGTATTAAATGCATTAATTGCTAGTTTTTAAGTCCAAAAGTCGGCCGCTTTTTAACCTCGATTGCACGATTAAGTTACTTTTCAACCGTTTAATCTTGACCATCCGATTTAAAAAAAGGATACTCAAGAATACAAAAATATTCGTGCAAAATGTTTTTCCCTCCCACCTATTTAAACCCTAAACTTAGTCTGAAAAACCTTTCAGTTTCCTACTATCAAAAAAATCAGACTTAGAAAATTTTCCAGAAAACTTACACACTACACTTCGAAGTGATTCAACTTTTTGCAAATCTTAATCTTCAATATCGCTCTTTCTGGTAATATACAACCTATGCTATTATATGAATTTATTCTAGGGTTATAGGAAATATGATATGCTATACTGTTCATATGTTCGTGATTTTAATGAATTTAATTTATAATATGCTTGATACTCTGCAAACTATGAACAATATGCATAATTGGGGATACTATCTGTGCAAATGCTTCACATATTGCCCTAATGTACTATTTTTACTTAAATTCTTACGGATTTTGAAAGCCCTAATTAAAGGTATGTATGTGTTTGTAGAAATGGCAACTTCAAAGGCTACCCCTGAAGTTTGTGATTATGCGTCGAAGATAAAAGATGTCATCGATGAGAAGTATGTCATCTTCACAGCAACCACGGATCCTGAATCTCTTGAGATTCTAGAATGCATTCGTGCCAGTGGATTAGAACAGTTCTGATATAGACATTTGGACAATGTATATATCATTGAATCACTAGAGTTTCTGCGAAACCTAAAGGAAACAAACAACAAAGAACTTTATTCTTTTGTTGGAGGATCGAGGATCGATGTTTCTAATGATGATTTGAGAAGGATATTTAGTCTACCAGCAGGAAGGAACACTCCTGATGAGTTCACAACTGGGATGACAGATAAAGAGTATCTTCAAAAGGTACTTTTCAGGCCAGCCAACAGCCATCAAATCACTAACGTGAAGGTGCCCTATCTAAAGAGGTGTTAGTGTTAGTGTCCTAGAGACAATCCTTTATATGTACATAATACTAAGATAATATTAAGTGTTGGTTTAATATTATTGTTTATTTAATATTAAATGTATTGTATTACACTTGTTAGAATATTATGTTTGATTGTTTGCATTTGTTCTTATCTGTGTTCCCCTGAATCACTGCTGTCATTGGGCATGTGAGAACTCAGATTACTTAAGCATGATTCTCAAATAGCCCCGATCAAGGATCATCAAGAAAGGGATATTGAGGATGCAATGGAGATTGGTGTGCCATCTGCATCATACTCTTAGAGACTGTAGTAAGATCTCACTTACTACGAGATATTAGATATCTCATGATGGATGCACAAATACCTTAGAGGGTATTGGTATACTCATTCGAGAAACCGTTTGATGTAGTTCCACTATATGTGTCTATGGGTGTCTCGATTAGTGGGAGCGATGCGATACTCCTTTGTCTTGAGGTCAATACGTACTACATGGTGGAGTGATGAACTTTGACCATGACCGACGCTTGCACCCTTCCATGGGTATATATGGCTTGGATTGGGTTCATCACGAAGTGCATTTGCGTGGTAGTTGAGCCAAAAAAATGATTCATTCCTCAAAGTAGATTTAGAGAGAATACTCACCTTCTCATCATAATTGGATCAAAGTCATTGACCAGTGCACGTCAACTTGGACTTTCTGGCCAAGTGTGACATAAGCGATCAATTAGTGATTGGAGATAAAGTGATTAAGTTATTTGAATAGACAATTCATCATGTTAAAGACTAATCGAGTATTCGTGAATGAAATGAGGAAATCGTAATAGCCTATGTTACAGTTACAGGTAGTTGCACGTTTCTCGCAACGTACCTCATATATTGAGAAAGTCTAATTTATTGTCTAGGGTTCAATTAAGACCGTTAGTTTGACTAATCGCTCGATATATGAGGGCATATGGGTCACACAACAAGTAGTTCCCTTTTACGGATTATAGTTGGTTGATTAAATGTTAAATTGGATTTAATATTTAATTTATGGAGAATTGATTAATAATGGATTAATTTGGAATTAATTATTATTAATATTTAATTAAATAGATTTAATTAAATAGGAAATCCCAACAATAATATATGGAATATTATTGTAGGATTTAATATATATATAGAAATAAATCGTAGAGATTTGACATATATGGGAATTAAATACGTAGAGATTTTATATGTAGGAAATAAATCTAAGAGATTTATTTAAATAAAGATTAGGGATTTTATTTCCAAATCAGGTTACCTTAAGATTTAAGCTGGACCTCTCATATATATATGACCTCTTGGGAATCCATAATACGGTTTTTCATATTTTATTCATAAAATCTAGATTAGGAATTTTCCTAGCAAATTTTGTCTCAGATTCAACGCTGGCAAATTTGTGCAAATCTGTTCACGGGTATTACGTGGATACCGTAGTTGAGAAATCTGCTATCGAATTACTGTAAGATTTCTCGTTATGATTATTCGTTCTTGTTTATGCAATTAATTGTTTGTTGTTGGTGAACTATTTTATTCCGCTGCGCATGTATTACGTGTTTACGTGCCTCTATATTCCAACAGTGGTATCAGAGCTCCAGGCTCTTGTTTTTAATTGCATATTAAAATTGGTTTTAGAATATATTTTTTTTAAAACCTAGGGGCACGGTTATTTGATGAAACTACACCCCCTTTATTTTATTTGGCTGCTCGGTTTTTGCCTTCATCCCCAATCCCATATTAGGGTTTCCCATTCCTGGGGATTCGCCGCTGCTCGCTCCACCAGACCACGGTCGGCGGCGCTACGCCGCGTCGCTGAAGGCCGGCACTAGGAGCCACAACTCGCGAAACGTGCGAAAGCCCAAAGCATCGGTTGCTACTCCATCCTGATGTGAATCGTCTCTGAGATGCTTCCCTGTTTCACCTCTTTTCACGGCGGTGCGCCTCGCTCTCTTCTTCTCGTTTCTTGGCGGTGCGCCACTGATTCATCCTGATTAAGGTTTTCGATGCTTGGGCATTTTTGAGACTTGACCGGTGTGTCCATCTCGATACGTTACAAGGCAGTGTGCCACCGGAATCGAGACGAATCAGTGGCGGCATGCTGCCGACTCGATGTTCCTCTATTTTTTGTTCTGGTTTTGAACCATTCGGACCAAGGGGCGGTGGCTCCGCATGCGTCCCTTCCGCTTCGTTCGTACAAGGCAGCGAGTCATCCGCACGCGAGGCGTGGCGGTGGTGACTCGAGCCTGTTCGTGGCCATGCTTCACCGCGTCGTTTTGCCTGTTTCTTGTCTCCCTTATGACTCTATATGAATCTGGACTGTATTTTTTTTTGGTTCATGAATGGGTTAATTGGGACTGATTAACTACATTAATCTGTTGATTTTTGGGATATTGATGAGGCGATTAATCTGGAATTTGGTAATTTGGGTGTTCATTTTTCGGGTGGGATTCGATTTGGAAAGGGTGATGATGTTGGAGGGCTGTTTTGCAAATTCGATTTAAGACAGGCCCTCCCGTGCAAATTTTAAAATAAATTAAATTAATATTGGAATTTTATTAGTTTAATTCTGAAATTAAATTGGTTGGACCGAGACGATTAATTGGATTAATCAAAATTTAATAATCTTAAAATTGATTTTTTAATGAATTTAGAATTCGGTTTTTCTAAAAGGTTTATTAAAACACACTATTAACTTGTTTGAATTAGTTAACGCAAGTTAAATCCGCATTATAATTATTTGGGTAGGCGGCGCCCAATATTTGTCGGGCCGTATTAAATGCTTGGGTAGACTGCGCCCAAATATTTATTAGTCCGTAATTGCTCAAATATGACTTAGATATCATTATGGATCTCGATTAAGCAATTAATACCCCACCTTTAAAAGTGTTCCTCACTAAAATATGGTTTTCTCATTAACTTGATGCGATGTCTTCCATCAAAGTTAAAAGTAAACCAGAGATTTCGTTCCGATGAGTAATTAAAGACCCTCGTCTTTTGCTCGGATCTACATTGGCTTTTATAGGTACATGTAATGTCACCGTTTGATGGTTGTAAACCAACTTAACTTTGTTTCACTAGCCCTCGTGGGAACAAAAGGAAAGGGACATCAGTCGAACTAGGTTCGACAAACTAGGAATTGCAGTTTGCAATTGGTTTAGAGACCTACCAGTTATACTATTGTAATGATCAGCCCTCGCTGGGATTATGACAGTAGTAATGTGGATCCTAGTCCATTATGATTTATATTATATATAAATTTGTACTTTTCCGATGAGGTTTTTAAGTATGTGAAAATAATGGAAACAAAATAATATTTAAAGGCCATATTTATTTTGATTACTGAATATTGATCATAGGAATTATGTGTTTTAATTCCCTTTTTATTGTATTTCTCTAGGATTGTTGAAATGAATAACTTGTCATTGAGAAGCGTTTTGGAAACGAACAAATTGGTTGGGCCAAATTTTCTCGACTGGCACCGAAACGTTCGTTTGGTGCTCAGGAAAGAAAAGATTGAACACGTGTTGGACACGCCAATCCCTGCTACCCTGGAGACTGGTACTGAAGAGGCTGAAGCGTTTGACGCTACAGCTCAGAAGAAGCGTCAAGAGGATGCTTCCCAGGCTCAGTGTGTTATGCTACTCGGGATGACTCCCGAATTGCAAAGGCAGCATGAGAAGATGCTCCCCTTCGAGATGATTAAGCATCCGAAGGATCTCTTTAATTCTGAATCTTGTTCCAAGATTTATGAAGTGATGAGAAATCTGTTTAGATGTCGATTGTCTGAGGGAGGGAAGGTTTCTCCTCATGTGTTAAAGACAACCAAGAATTTTCCTCATCTGGTAGACCATCCAGGTGTGAGAGAGCAGGTAGCTGAAATCCTATTCTGGAGAGATATCAGACTACAAGATATCGAGGATTTCTTGCTCTCACTGGAGGCGATGGGCAGTGATGATTTTGTCACTCTGAAACTGAGGATGAAGAATCTGGCCGGACTATCTAGTGCTACTGAGTTGGCAACAAATGATGATGTTTCCTGGTTGGTGAATAAGAAGATGGGATTTCTGGAGGATGCTGATTGGGAATTTAAGCAAGCTGCCGATGAACTAGTTGAGGGTGAACCAAATGAGACCCTAACTGGTGAGGCACAAACATCTGCACCGGTGGTAGTAATTCCACCTGAGACCCTGGACCAAGTTTCGATGACTATTCTGGATAGGGTTAAGGCATCTATGGAAGATCAGTTCAACATTGTAGCAGCAAATCTGTTGAATCAGATAGACGAGAGAACCTCTAAGCTGGTTGAATCTGAAAGAAATCAAACTACCGCAAAACTAATAGAAATGCATTCAGATGTTGCATTAAACGAGATGAAGAGGGTGGAACTGCTGTTGGAGAAACTGGGTTTGGAAGTCTCCATGTTATCTGATGTCAGAGTACTTTTTGAGGAGGCATACAAATCCCTGATGCAGGCAGATTCAAGCTTTGAGGTTGCTGTGAAACGCTTTGAAACTTATGTTTCTATTACCAAGAAGGCCCTGGAAGAAGCTGTATCAAAAATGCTTCGACCTGCTCCATCCACCTCATTTGTTCAGATATAATCCTTGGAGGCAGACGAGCTTAAGAAGGAGATGCTCTGTCAGTTCAAAAATCTGGAGAAAAACCTCAGAAACCTTTTTTATGCAACCAAATATGGGGAAAGAGAGCCATCAGAAAAATAAGCTACCCCATTTGCCCCATCTAGTCAACTGACTATTTTATCTGGACCTACTCAAGCTAAAGTTCAAGACTCTGAACTAGTCGAGCTGTTCACAACAATTGAAGAACACACTAAACAACTGGACATTTAGGATAAAGCCTTATCTGAACAGTAATCTACAATGACAGATCTGACTGCAAGAGTTGATAAGATTGAGGATTGTTCAGAAAAAGTTGCAAACAGAAGAAGAGGCAAGGAGTCTGGAACTTGCAAAGAAACTGGAAGAAAAAGAAGCAGCAGAGGTAGAAGCTCCAAAAAGAAGGCAACTGAAAGGGAAGCAAACGAAGCGACCTGTTGTTCAGAAAACTATTGTAACAAGATCTAAAATGTTGTTATCTAAGGTACAGATCAGGGAACAAGAAGATCAGGCCAAACGGAGAAAGGTCATTGATGAGGCCACCAAGAGGAAGAAGCTGAGGGATGCAGCTGGCCTAGATCGAGCATTCAGAAGAAAGCAGAAGAAGAAGGCTGCCGCAGGTGAGGACGAGACCTGGGTTGAGAATGCCTTACCTGCTTCTGTTAATGAAATCCTGGTCTGTAGAGAAGAACTTCATGATCCATGGAGAGTGATAAAGACAGACTGGTTATGCGATGTCTTCACGATCCAGAGAGTCCCAGAAGAGAAAGATGACAATTTGTTTGATGAAACTTTTCTGGACTGGCTTAAGACAAAGTATCCAGTTTTCTATAAGGAGGTCATGAGGGAAGGGCAGAATATGGCGTTGAGACCAACTGCTCCAAGGTACGAATACCTGATCCCTCCTCTTAAAAGGAATCAAGAGTATGATCCAGTGGAATTCAGAAGAGCATACATTGATGCACTGGAACGAGGGAACATTATTGAAGAATATCACCAACAGGAAGTACTCAGAAGGATGTATGACATCTTCCAAATTCCTGAAGGCTTGAGAGATAAGAAGAAATCAGGAGATGGGTCTTAGATCAGGAGTTAGGTAATTTTTGCTTATCATTTCTTGTACTTGTAAACTGTAATATTGATCAATGAAATGATTTACCTTTCTGATCTTAAGACAACTTCTCATTGTCTTCTGATTTCTGTTTCTGTACTTTACATTTCTTGGTATCTGTTTTTCTGATTAATTGTTTTGGTTCCATCAAAAAGGGGGAAATTGTTGGGAAATTTGTAGTTTTGATGGAAGTTCCAAAACAGGTTATAATAGGACCAGTTAGGCCTGTTAGCTGACTGATGAATTAGAAATCAGGATAGAATGACCAGCTGAGATGTATAGACAGCTGATGTAATAGATAGGTCACATATTGAGGGGGAACTCAATATGTATAGGTTAAGTCTTGAAGAAGATCAGAAGACTAGAAGATCATCTAGTCAGATAACCAGGTGAAGATCAGAAGATCAAGTAACATGCTGTAGAATCAGAAGACCTGAAGATCAGATGACCACCAGGTAACAAGACTCAGAAGACCAGAAGACCTACATCAGAAGAAGTGAAGAAGAGTCTGCAAGTTGTGCTAAGACAACCTGCATCAGAAGACTCAATCAGGTAGACTGATCAGTTTGGATTGATTAGGTCAGCTCAAATCAGGTGACAACCAGAGGTTCATCAAGTCATACGAGTTCATCAGGCAAGAAGAATGTCAACCTAAGTTGGTAAATCAAACACTGAATAAGTGTACTTGATAACCAATGAGAGCAAGACACGTATGTACGGAGCTGACATTGCAGGACGAAGTGCTTCAGAGTCAAACGGCTAGAAAGGACAAGCATATATGCTTTCAACCATTCCACCTCTGTGCACGTCGAATCAAGCCTGCAAACCTACCTAAAATAGATCGAAATTCGAACTGCTCTCCAACGGCTAGTTCGATTTTGTGCCTATATATATGGGATCAAACCTTCATAGTAAGGTTACGAAAATTATCATCAAGCTCAAGCTATCCACAATTTCCGCACGAAGAACACAAAATTGAAGAATATTTCTAAGTGTTCATCCCATAGTTCTTAGCATAGAAATCTTATCCTTCAGCCTTAGGCTACTCAAATACTAGGATAGATTTCCAGTTGGAACACAACAAATCTTATACCCAAACCAACAGTTAGGTTAAGTTTGTTTTAGCAAGATTTCAGACTAGTGTTTCTAATTCTGACTTCGGGGATTGGTTGAGTGAGAACTCTTGAAACATATGTTGTACAGTGTTGGACTAACACATTAATCTAAGTCTATTTGGTTAGTTTGTGCCCCTGCTGATAGGGAAGAGTGGATGTAGGACAAGTTGTCTGAACCACTGTTGGGAAATTTGTAGTTTTGATGGAAGTTCCAAAACAGTTGTAATAGGACCAGTCGAACCTATTAGTCGACTGATGATGATAGGAGACCAGCAGAACTTGTTAGATAGCTGATGTATTAGACTAGGTCACATATTGAGGGAGAACTCAACATGTATAGGTTCAGATCAGTAGCGAAGATCAGAAGTAAAGATCAGAAATGAAGATCAGTAGCGAAGATCAGAAATAGAGATCAGAAGTGAAGAACAGAAGACCTGTAGAAGAACATTAGCAGAGCCGATAAGTTGAAGCTAAGACAACCTTATCAGAAGACTCGAGTTTACTGATCAGTTACATACTGATCAGATGGAGCTAAGTCAGAAATGTGATAAGTATATCTACTTACCAAAGACATACGATTGTCATCAGACTAGTAGAATGTTAAACTGCTTGCTTTACAAGGCCCCGATTCAGTGTACTTGTTAGCCACTAAGAATTCGACATGTATGTACGGATCTGACTATGCAGGATATGGCGTATTGGCCTAAACGGCTAGAAAGGACAAAATTGCACGAAGACGGCATGGCCTTTCTGAGCACGTCAAATCAAGCCTGCAAGCTACCTAAAATAGACCAAAATTTGAATTTCTCTCCAACGGCTAGTTCGATTTCGTGCCTATAAATATGGGATCAAACCTTCATAGTAAGGACTGAAATTATCATCAAGCTCAAGCACAAGCAAATTTCCGCACGAAGAACACAAACTCAAGATTTATTCTTAAGTGTTCATCCCATTGTTCTTAGCATAGAATATTTATCCTCCAGCCTTAGGCTACTTAGAAGGATTAGACATGTGCCGCATGTCAGAAGGAAAAACAAGTAAAAGCTTCATTCAAAGGGATACCTTCTCCTCCATCCAGCAGAGTACTGCAACTGCTCCATATGGATCTATTTGGACCAGTTACGCCTCTCAGTTTCAGTGGACACAAATTCACTCTGGTGGTCATGGACGATTACTCCAAGTTCACCTGGGTTGTATTCTTGTATAAGAAGAGTGAAACTACAACAAAGTTACCTAAACTTCTCAAGAAGATTCAGAATGAGAAGGGTCTCAGCATAGTGAAAATCAGATCAGATAAAGGTACAGAATTCTTGAACCAATTTATATCTGATTTTTTCTCTGAGTTTGGTATACAACATGAGACATCAGCTGCCAGAACACCACAATAAAATGGCATAGCAGAAAGGAGAAACAGAACACTTAAAGAAACTGCACACATGATGTTAGCTGAACATGCAACACAAAGCCATTTCTGGGCAGAAGCTATCAACACTGCTTGTCACACGCAGAACAGATGTTCTCTGACTAGATTCACTTTAAAACACCTTATGAACTGTGGAAGGGCAGAAAACCTTGTGTTTCCTACTTTGATGTGTTCGGGTGCAAGTGTTTCATACACAACAATGGGAAGAGTCAGTTGAGAACCTTCGATGCCAAGTCAGATGAGGGTATATTCTTAGGATATTCCTCTACCAGCAAAGCATTTAGGGTTTTCAACAAACGAACCCTAGTTATGGAAGAAACACCTCATGTGGTCTTTGATGAGTCAACATCTGATCAAGAGAAATCTGCCGCAGAACAAGATGTACTAGACAAACCAAATTCACTGAAAATGGATCAGTTAAGGCTTAAAGAAAAGGATCCAAAATACATCACTGTATATGTTCCTAACTTTGACCTTGACGATTCACCAGGTCAGTCAGACCCCAAGGTACGTACAACTATCAGTGAAGAACCTGGTACAGCTGAGATAGTAACAACTGAACCATCTGGTTCAGGGGGAACACCAGATGTTCCAGCTGACAGACTTCAGCACATGATGAGTCCAACATCAGCACATGATGAGTGCAATGTATTGTTGTTATCTGTCTTTGAAGGAACCACTAACTGTTGAAGAAGCTCTACAAGATGCAAGCTGGATTCAAGCCATGCAAGAAGAACTAGAGCAGTTTGAGAGAAATCAAGTTTGGGAACTTGTAGACAGACCAACTCATCAAGATGTGATTGGTACTAATTGGGTCTTCAAGAACAAGAAGGATGAGCACAATGTGATAACCAGAAATAAGGCAAGACTTGTTGCTAAGGGATATTCACAATCAGAAGGGATTGATTATGATGAAACTTTTGCACCAGTCGCTCGCCTGGAAGCCATTCGGCTGTTTCTGGCTTATGCAGCTCATGGGGGATTTACTGTGTATCAGATGGATGTAAAGAGTGCATTCTTAAATGGGGTACTAGCTGAGGAAGTTTATGTTGAACAACCTCCTGGCTTTGAAATGAGCAACCAAGTGTACCGTTTAAGAAAAGCTCTTTATGGACTAAAACAGGCTCCTAGAGCATGGTATGATACACTATCCCAGTTCTTGACAGAAAATGGCTTCATCAAAGGATTAATTGATAGGACAATGTTCAGAATTGAAGATGGAGAAGATATTTTGATGGTTCAGATCTACGTGGACGACATAATCTTTGGCTCTCCCAATCAGAAGCTATGCGAGAAATTCAGTAAGCTGATGCAAGGGAAATTTGAGATGTCCATGATGGGTCAGATGAGCTACTTTCTAGGTCTTCAAGTCAAGCAAGCTCACACTGGGATCTTCATCTGTCAGGCGAAGTACACAAGGAATTTGTTGGCTAAGTATGGTGTTCAGAATTGTAAGGAAGCCAGAATTCCAATGATGACTTCTTTCAGAATGGACCCAGATGAAGGTGGTAAGAAAACTAATCAGAAAGAGTATAGGGATTTGATTGGATCTCTGCTATGCCATACTGCCAGCAGACCAGATATAACCTTCGCAGTAGGTGTATGTGCTAGATTTTAGGCAAATTCGAAGCAAAGTCACCTGGAAGCAGCTAAGCGGATTCTCAAGTATCTGAAGGGTATTGTACACCTTGGTTTATGGTATCCAGCTGATGATAATCTAAAGCTCAGTGGGTACTCTGATTCTAATTATGGAGGTTGTAGGATAGACAGAAAATCAACCTCGGGAACATGTTAGTTTTTGGGGAGTAAACTAGTCTCTTTGTTCTCTAAGAGGCAGACATCTGTTGTCACATCTACTACTAAAGCAGAATATATGGCCGCAGGAAGCTGTTGCTCCCAACTGCTCTGGCTATGTCAGCAGCTGAGGGATTATAACATTGTAGCTACAAATGTGTCTATTTTCTGTGACAGTAATAGTGTAATTGCTATCACTCAGAATCCAGTTCTACACACGAGATGCAAGCATCTGGACATCAGACATCACTTCATGCAGAAAAGAAGAACATCAGAATGGAAAAGATCCATACTGATAAGCAAAGAGCTGATATCTTAACCAAACCCCTAGCTGAAGTCAGATTTAGAGAATTGTGAAACGAGCTAGGATTACAGGATCTTGGAGAAGAAGCACCAGAATACTTACTTTGGTGGTCTGATTTCCAACACCAGTTGGTTAAGGAACTGACCAAGTAAAAAGATCAGATGAAGGGGGAACATCATCTGATCAGGAGAGATCAGTAGGTAAGCTAATCAGAAAAGGGAATAACTGGTAATGAGGGATCTTCAATTGATAAGAATTGACACATCATAAATCAGAAAAGAATCATAGGAATCTACACATGTGGTAATTGACTGATTACAATATCAGTCAATCAGATACGTATTCCTGATTCCCTGCTATTTTTTGTTTTCATTTATGTATTGTTTGCATATATATTAATATATAAATGACATAGTACTGACTCTTCATTAAAGGCGGACGCGAGGCCCATATATTAAATGCATTAATTACGCACTTTTAAATCCCAAAAGTTGTGGTCTATGTTTTCCTTGACCGCGTGATTTTAACCTTTTAAAACCGCCTCATTTCCACCATTGATCAAACGTAGGCATCGTTTTGATTTCCGCATTCGAAAATGATTGTGTTTTTCCCTCTCGATTAAAAACCCCAAAATTCACAACACTTCATCACTTTCACAATCTCTAAAAACCCCAAAATTTTCTCTGCTACATTCATATTCTCTCACTACTATTCAAAAGCAATTCACCAAAATTTTATTGTCAAAATCAATTGTTGCTTTCTACTGGTAATTAATTTAGGGTTTGAGCTTCATTTCCTATGCTTAAGAATGTATTGCACAATTTTTGCTTAAATTTACAAATCTAATATCTTTCTTTCGCAGAAATGGCACCAAAGGCAAAGCAAGTTGCAGAAACTGCAAATTCTTCGTCACAAGTCTTACCGGAACTGGAGCATCCAATTTTTCGAAACTTTGCGGACGAAGTGATAGAGGAACGGTGCGTTAATTTTATAACAACCACAGACTCCGAGTCTCTGGAAATTTTGGAGCTTTTAAGAAGAAATGATTTAAAGACCTACTGTTCTGCGAGTGCCGATTCCATACTTTTGGATGGTTCTCTCGAATTTCTTTACAATTTGAGAGACCATGAGGGTGTTTTGTATTCGGAGGTGCAAGGTGAGCATCTGGAAATTACCGATGAAGATCTGCACAAAATTTTTCGACTACCGGCACCGGCCGATGGGATTATGCCAGATGCATACCGAATCGAAGAAGACAATGCTATCATCAAACACCTTCTCCAACCGGCCGATTCACATCACACTAAGGGTTTCAAGAAACCTATGCTGAAAAGGAAATACCGCCTTCTATTCGACATCGTACAGAAGGTGATTGCTGGTATAACCTACAGTTTTGATGCAGTCACGCAAGAAAAGGTTCAGATTATGTCTGCCATCATTGATAAAGAAAAGATCAACTGACTTGAGTATCTGAAGAGGAGGCTGCTGGAGGAATCAGAAAAGTTTGTGGAAGATGGAGGCAAGATTGTCCTCAGTGCAAAAATCACTATGCTGCACAAGGTGTCCTTAATTTTGATCGATATGCTGAAGGACCGTGAATGGAGTGAGGATGAAATGATCCCGTACATTCTTGCTCACAAGAAGATGCTGATCAGCGACAAGCCAATTTCTGGACTTGTTGATGATGATGGGGAGGTTGCTGTTAAACCAGCAACAGAAGTGCGCAAGAAAGGGACAACTGGCCAGAAGAGGAAAGCTGTTGTGAGGAAACCAGAGAAAGGGATTACTATGAAAGAACCAGCTCAACCAGCTGCGAAAAGAACTATGTCAGCACCGAGTGCTCCAATTGCTGGTAAAGGAAAGAGGAAAGAGCTGAAACTGGTGGATGAACAAACTGATTCTGAAGATGATATCCCACTCAGCAGATTGCCCCCGAAGGGAACTGGTCAGGTTTCGAAGGCTACTCCGCCTGCTGCTGCTCAAGCTGCACCTGTGTCAATTGAACCTGCTCAACCTGATGTCTCCTCCAGTACACCATTGGTTGATCCTGATCCACTTACGGTTGTACCATTCTCTCCATCATTCTCTTCTGAACCAGAACCAGAAGTTATTTCTTTTACCGAAAAGTTCATCAGAAGGAGGCTAGAGAAAATGTTGGAGGACAGATATCCAAAATTGTCAATCAAACAGGATGCCAAAGCTGCAGTTCTTGATGTGCTCACATGGAGAGACATCATATTGAAGAAATTCGAAGATTTTGGTACAGTTCTGGAACAGAAAGGTGGAGTACATCCGTTTCTGGAATATGAGCTGCAAATGAGGAAGTTAGCTGGAGTTGAAACTGCTCCCGATTTAATATCTGATGATGTTGTGGCTGGTCTGATCACAAGACATCTGGGGATGCCAGATACCCCAATGCACCGAGAGCTCACACACAAAATGGTCAGATACAGTCCTACCATGCAGCAAATGAAGATGGTTGACGAGGAAATCAGCTCTGGTGGACCTATCTAGGTTGAAGATATTTTTGAGCAGATGGCTGATACTGAACAGACGGCGAAAGAGATGAAGATTGTGGAAGAGCCAGACGAGTCTAAAGGAGCTGCCGATGAAGCTGGTGCGAGAGATGCGGCAAAGTCCCCGTCAGCTGGGGCACAATCAGCTGAGCACTTCATAGATCTGACTGCTGGAGGGAGTCAAGTTGAGGAAATGGAGGTCGAAGGCCCCTCATCATCAGCTGTTCAGGTCATGCAGATTCTCCAAACTTCTCCATCATTTGAGGAGAATCTGATGAAGTATATCAAGAACACATTCCATGCGAACATGGCAAATATGTTCAGGGATGATGTTAGCTTTTTCATTCTCAAGCAGATTGAGACCGCCATCAGAACCGAAAGGGAATATGTATCCAAGACTTGTATGCGTATGAGTGAAGATCTTAGGGATACTACTGTGCACAAAATGCTGGAAATGACTCAGCAGATGGCCAAGATAGAAGAAAGCAGAAATCGTCAGTTCACCTTGATGATGGATGAGCAGATGGCCAAGATGAGCAAGGCACAAGATGACTTAAATGCTGCAACCAAGAGGGTGAGCTCGTCTGCTGATAAGCTGGATGGACTGTTCGACAAAGTCAGCTCCATAGTGGACAAAGCTCAAACGTCTATGCTGGCAGTTGTTGAATATGCTCAACCTAATCCCAGTATTGAGTCTCTTGCTCTCTGGAATTTAAAACGGGGCCTAAAAGCGTAGATTGGCAACCTCTGTACTGAGCTGAAAGCTCTTTTTGAGGGAACCAAAAAGGGGGAAGAAGAGAAGGATGCTGAGGTTCAGGGTAGACTGAATCAAGTAGAAAACTTTGTAGCTGGCATTCAAATAACTCTTGAGAAGAAACAAATGAAGAAAGATGCAAAGAAAGTTGCAGAGTTGGAACAAGCAGAAGTAATTTCTTCTTCTACGGAATCTGATGACCATGCCAGAAAAGGGAAGAAACCAGTCATAAAGAAGAATAAAGCTATTGAACAAAAGAAGGTTGATCCAGAGAAACAGCTGCAACTAGAAGATGAAGCATGCCTTGATAAAGCTTACAAGCTGAAGATGAAGAAAGGTCTGGTTGCTGGAGCGGGTGAAGGTTCACACTTTGTAGAGCCTACTCTGGATGCTGATGTGGATCTGATTGTACGACCAGATAAGAATATGGTCAAACAGTGGAAACTAATCAAAGGTGAATGGTAGATATCAGCATACATCAACAAAGTTATTCCAACCACTAAAGACAAGAATGAAATATTCAGAGACTGGTTAAGTAACAAACACCCGGTATTCTATGACAATGTTATGAGAGAAGCAAAGAAGCTGAGCTGCACACCTATTGCGCCAGAGATTGAAGTCATAGATTACAAGAAGACTCCGGATGGGAAACTGGACAAAATCGTCTTCCATGCAACTCTCTACAAATGCCTAGCCCAAGATGACATTATTGATGAAGAAAAAGTTGCAGAAATAAAGGCCAAGCTTTTTGACTTATGTGTTGTTCCTATGGAAGAGAGATATTAAAGTTCTTCAGAAGACCTATGTAAGATCAGAATAGGATATTCTCATTATGTACTTGTACTGCTACATCATCCTTAATGAAATATGTATTTTTCTGATCTTAAGACAAACTCTCATTGTCTTCTGATTTACTGTCTCTCTTACTTATTTGTCTAACTAATATTCAGCATCCTGTTTGTTAAATGTTTTGTTTCCATCAAAAAGGGGGAAATTGTTGGGAAATTTGTAGTTTTGATGGAAGTTCTAAAACAGTTGTAATAGGACCAGTCGAACCTGTTAGTCGACTGATGATGATAGGAGACCAGCTGAACTTGTTAGACAGCTGATGTATTAGACTAGGTCACATATTGAGGGGGAACTCAATATGTATAGGTTCAGATCAGTAGCGAAGATCAGAAGCAAAGATCAAAAACGAAGATCAGTAGCGAAGATCAGAAACAGAGATCAAGAAGAGAAGAACAGAAGACCTGTAGAAGAACATCAGCAGAGCCGATAGGTTGAAGCTAAGACAACCTTATCAGAAGACTCAAGTTTACTGATCAGTTACATACTGATCAGATGGAGCTAAGTCAGAAATGTGATAAGCATATCTACTTATCAAAAACATACAATTGTCATCAGACCAGAAGAATGTTAAACTGCTGGCTTTACAAGGCGCCGATTCAATGTACTTGTTAGCCACTAAGAATTCGACACGTATGTACGGATCTGACTACGCAGGATATGGCGTATCGGCCCAAACGGCTAGAAAGGACAAAATTGCACGAAGACGGCATGGCCTTTCTGAGCACGTCAAATCAAGCCTGGAAGCTACCTAAAATAGACCGAAATTCGAATTTCCCTCCAACGGCTAGTTCGATTTTGTGCCTATAAATATGGGATCAAACCTTCATAATAAGGACGGAAATTATCATCAAGCTCAAGCACAAGCAAATTTCAGCACGAAGAACACAAACTCAAGATTTATTCTTAAGTATTCATCCCATTGTTCTTAGCATAGAATATTTATCCTCCAGCCTTAGGCTACTTAGAAGATAGGATAGTATTCAGTTGGAACATTACAAATATTATACCCAAACAAAAGTTAGGTTAAGTTTGTTATAGCAAGATTTTAGTCTAGGGTTTCTAAATCTGATTTCTGGGATTGGTTGAGTGAGAACTTGTGAAACATCTGTTGGTTGTACTGTGTTGGACTAACACATTAAACTAAGTCCAGTTGTTAAGTTGGTGCCCCTGCTGATAGGGAAGAGTGGACGTAGGACAAGTTGTCCGAACCACTATAAATTTGTGTGCCTTTACTTTGCTTTACACTTATCTGCACACTACTCTTTTTTATCTGCATGCTTATTCTGTACCTGGATCAGATTAACATCAAGCTTCTGATCTGATTAGCTTGACATTTTTGTCATCTGATTTGAACAAGATTGGTCAGAATCTTTGTTTGAGTAAAACTGGTTTTCACACGGGTTAACTAATCTTCTGCACCATCAGTTAAACGGATAGACGTCTAACTGATCTGCTTGACATATCAGTAAGTCAGATATCAGTCCATATTGATTCACCCCGCACTCTGATCGGGATTACTTGCTTACACACTTGATCCACGAAAAAGTTTTGGAAGTCTATTCACCCCTCCCCTCTAGACTTCCACCCTCACTAAAACCCATTCGGGACCTACAACCACTATAAAAATCTGGTGTGCCTTTATCTGATTTACCTACTTTACACTATCTGCACACACCTATTTAAGTATTACATGCATATTCTAAGTCTGGATCAGATTTGCATCAAGCAATTGATCTGATCAGTTTGACACTTTGTCATCTGATCTGAAACAGATTATTTAGAATCAGATTTAGTAAACTGGTTTTTCACACGGGTTAAACTTATCTTCCGCACATCAGTTAAGCTGATAGACACCGAACTAATCTGCCCTGCGATCAGTAAGTTGGATATCAGTCCAAATTGATTCACTCGCACTCTGATCAGGCAACTTGCTATTCACACCTGATCCCACTAAAAAGTTTCAGAAGTCTATTCTCCCCTCTCCTCTAGACTTCTGCCTCACTAAAACCCGTTTGGGACCTACAATTGTAGTAAAAACTTTACGATAATTTTATTACCTTGTGGTAAAAAATCTTTTTGAAATTTCATTTCAATATAAATTTGACAAAAATGCCCTTCAATTACACTTTTCATGGTGCAGACTGCATCGATGCGATGGATCTGACACAAGTGAACAGTGCCCGAAATTTGAACAGTTCTCCGTAAGTGCAAATTCTTTACCGTTAGTGCAAATATTTGGCCCATGGTGCAAATTTCATTTATCGCTAATGTAAATTCTTAACCATTAGTGCAAATCTTTGTGTATATCTTTTGACTCATTTTTTAATCTATTTTTGCCCTCTTCTTATATCTTACTTTTAAAAAAAATCTCTGCACCTCTTTAAATTTGAATTTTAAATTTAATAATTACTCTAATTTTAAATTTAATAGTTGTTCTTCTAATTTTGTGAATGGTTTGCACTTGTTTGTCAATGTTCTGTACTGATTTGTGATTGATTTGCACTTGTCAATGTTTTGCACTGATGGGTGAATAATTTGCACTAGTTTGTGAATAGTTTGCATTTTGTGTGTGAATGGTTTTAACTTGTGTATTGATGTTCATTGATGAATTCCATTATAACTTGAAATAAGAACTAGAAACGTAAGTTCTACAAAATGAAACAGGAACAAATACGAATTGAGGAAAATTTAAGCAATACGAACCCCAATTCTGCTCCAAAATCACACCCCAACCTAGGTGTCACACAAATCATAATACCTTTTAAATAAAACAACTAATGCCTTTCAATAAAATAACTAATACCTTTTAATAAAACACCTAATACCGTTCAATGAAACAACTAATGCAATACCTAATACCTTTCAATGAAACAATTAATACATTTTTTTTACAACAAAAATGAAACATCTAATGCATTTTGTGTGCGAATGGTTTGCACTTGTGTATTGATGTTCAATGATGAATTTCATTATAACTTGAATTAAGAACAAGAAATATAAGTGCTATATAATTAAATAAGAACAAACACGAATGTGCACAAATCAAAAACCCAAAAACTTGCGAACTCCTCCATTTTCCAGCTCCAAACCAACTTGAGATGGCCGCCTCCACCAAAGAGGTTTTACAGAATGAGGGAGAGGGAGAGAAGTTGAAAATTTAGAGAGAAAGAGATTGAGTTTGAAAATGAGGGTGGAATGAGGAATTGTGATATATAAAAATGTTGTAGAGAGAGGGATTTGACCAGTGGGTGACGGAGAAAGGAACTAAGGGATAATTATATTGGGTTCTTTACTAGGAACTACAAAAATGTATAGCATAACTCTAATAACTACAAAAACGTTTTGTAGTTTACTTTTAGCTACAAAGAGTCTACAATACCCTTTTCCTATATTTTGAATCACATGTGCAGAAAAAACTGAACAAATGCATAATATTTATTGTGTTGTGTAGAAATTACTGAACAATTGCATAATATTTATTGTGTTGTGTAGAAAATACTGAACAATTATGGATGGATTGCTTGGTTCTGATTTCATTTGCAATAAAAAAAAGGTAGCCAGAAAACCATCGAATTTTTCGATTGAAAAATTATCAGATTAATTACTAGTATAAATTAAACTAATTGCAGCAAAATAAAACAACACGAGTCTCACTCACGTATGAGTCCTTTATCCCCCTCCCACCCCCAAAAAAATCTGTGAAACAAGCGAATGAAACTACATATCCGTCGAGTCTCACTCACTCCTTAATATAGACAAAAAAATATCTCATACCCACCTTAAAAAACTCCAATTGAACAACTCTATTAAAATGTTCAGAAAAAAATTGCTCTATTAACATGTTTAGAAAAAAAAACTGAACAACTCTATTAAAATGTTGAACATGATCAGAAAAAAAAAACTGAACAACTGAACATGTTATACAGATCTGAAAGCAACTAACACTGAAAATTGAACAACTGAACATCTTCAACAAATTTACAGATCTCAAATCCACAACGTCGGAGATACAAATCTTTTCTTGAATGGTCGAGCGTTGGCGGAATCGGGCTGGATTCGGCGATCAACCGTGGCTATCGACGAGTGCATCACCACCATTGCATTCTCTTTGCCTCATCATTGCGGCTATAACAACTTTTTGAACTCAAAATCGTGATTCCACAATCAAGTTTTTCACCAATCCGTATTTAACCACAGCAAATCAATGGAATGAAAACCTAAGAGGGAGAGAGTGGGCTGGGCGTATCATTTTGTGAAGAGAGAGAGAGAGAAAAGATGGAAAAATTGAGAGAAAGAAAGAATGAAGACCTGCACTATTATTTTCAATTGCTATATGATTTGATGGTTTCACCATTAATTAAATTGTTTGTTCAAAGGCCAGTTTTGTGATAAGGGTAATAATGTCCAATTTTGGTACCTTTTGTAGTTATGGGTAATGTGCACTTTATAGTTGTAGTTTTTAGAATTATTGAGTAATATTGAGTAATATTGTGTAGCTAAGGGTAATAATCCCAATTATATTAGAAGGTAAGGGAGAGTAGCCACTTAGCACTAGAATGCAATTATCTCTAAATTATTTCAAGCATCTTGCAAGTAGTATGGTTTAGCAATTTATTCTTTTAAGCATCCTTTTAAATATTCACCTCTTAGAAATATTTAAAAGATTCATTTATTTAACTTATCCAACTTATGATTGATTTTTTTTTAAGTGATAATATTTTCCATTAAAAATGATGTATCAATCAGTTTTCACTAATGACCGAGATTCACTATTAACTGGTGAGATTAATCTCCTATTAGTAGTTGGATTAGATGTTGATTTAATGGAGCTCCACCTCACGCAGGGGCGGTGCGACGTGTATTCCTTGGGTGGCCATGCCCCCCCCACCCCCCCTATTTTTTCACTTTGCTATGACATTGTATATGTTATTAAAAATTAAATTTGAGAGTTAGTGGATATTGGAAGTTGAAAGTGGGAGTTGCAGATACATTTCACTAACCCCAAACAATTGTCAACCCATTTATTATATATACATCCACCTAAATTAATGTTTTAACCTAACATACCTGGTTCAATTTTTATATTTTTTTCTTTTAAATTATAAATATTTTTTTATAGACAAATAAAGAATAAATAGTTAATATTTTTTATAAAAAGAATATATCAAAGGTTCAATATGTGAATTAAATCCATTAATTGAAAACAACATTACAAAATAAAATGTGATTTTTTTTACGAACGGTCAATTAATGTGTTATATTGAAAAGTAAGTTTCAAAGAATTATGTAAACACTTAATTGTTGATTTTCATGATATGCGAGAGAAACTTTATATATTTTAATAAAAGAACATATTTACGTATTTTGAGATATTTAATCATGAACATTGATATATTTTAATACAAATATAAAATATCTAAATTTTATAATCGAAGATATATTAGTGTTGGACTATATTAATTGGTCCCCCTTTGCCCAGGTTCCTGCCTCCGCCCCTGACCTCACGAATTGATATCTATGAGATGGTCTCACACCAAAATTTGTCTAAAAATAAATAATGTTATGAATAAATAACCAAAGGAGAATATAAAGGTTATCGAGAACCCCAATAATGCAACAATATAAAGTTTCTTTTTCTTTTTTCAAGTGTAGACATATGATCCACTTAAGATTCAATGACAATACAAACGTCTCTAAAAATAGAGGTTGATAGATGGAAGCAAAAGTTACTTTATAAATGAGTGCCGATTTCTCTTTTTTTTTTTAAGGAATAAGTGCCGATTTATTTATTTTAACTAAAAGCGTGCAATTTATTGCACTGAAATTTGTGATTTGTTACACACTTTGCACATTTTTATATAACAGTTCGCAAATTTCAGTACAATCTTTGCACATTTCAGTGTAACGAGTGTCAAGTTTCACTGCAACAAGTTTCAAACTTCTTTATACGTTTCAGCGTAATAAGTTATAAGTTTCAATACAACAAGTTGTAAATTTTTAAAATATATTATAAAATGCACCGTACAAATGGTGTGACTTAGTCTAGGTTAATTATTAGTTGTATATATGTCCCTCAAATTTCCTTTATAACTTTCATTAAACCTATAATGCATGTGAGTAGGTCCCATTCAACATGGATCAACAAGGCCCAAGAAGTCGCCAAAAAAACGCTTTGAACGATCGAACTCCCACGTGCAAGTCAACAAAGACCATGTTATCGATTCCCTCTCAATATTTTCTCCTCAAAATTAGTTACACTTAATCGTGTATTGTTAGATAATCTCATGGGCAAAGAAAGAATATTAGTAATTTGCTGCATTATTATACGCATCACTAATAATATATCTTGACCTCGGTTTTCTTCATTTGAGCCAGGTATATATTATTTGTTAATTTGTTGACTATTTACTCTTTCAATTTCTTTCTCCAAAGCATAAGTGTATCCTATGTTCATTCGACGACTACTCCTTTTCAGGGATCCTATGACATGTTAATATTATAATCAGCATGCATATTCAAGCAATATGTTAATTATTATCCTTTAGAAGGAGAATTTTAAACTTGTAAGATTATATATATCACGTATAACGATTCATACTTGATCAATTAATATAAAAAAATAAGAGTTACACTCTTATAAATCAATTCTTTTACATAAACTCTATCACTTTTATGTGAAATAACTATCACCATTATGCAAAAATAACTCAATTATTTAAAAATATAAAACACTTTGTACTTAGTGAATTTTTTTTGTGCATAACAGTAACAATTTTATGCATAATAATGATAATTTTTATGTATAAAATTGTAAATAAATTAAAAACTAAGTTTACTGTAATGAATTTCGGTTTACATATTTTTTTGTCAATAAATAAATAAAATTAGTTGATAAATAAATGAGTAAGAAACATTTAATTAATTTTAATATGCGTCACAGCCCATGTTACATTATACTATCTCATTGAAAATTTTATCTTCAAAAAATTGCCTAATGTATGACAACTTACATTGTGATTGAACAAGATGTTATGATTTTTATATAAATAACACAATATAATAAATTAAATGAATCTAATCAAATCCATCTCTTATCACATTGTGTGCATTTTCATATTAGCACAAATTTAATTTAAAAAATATTTATTAGCATTTGAGTAGATAACGTAATTTTTAATTAAGGGAGTTGCAATACTCTTTTCTATTTTACAGTTAATTTATTTTTAAGGTTAAATAATAAGATTAGATGTAATTTATAAATGTTGTGAGAATAAAGTTATAAAAGTAACTTTAATTTATTGATATTTTTTGTAGTAGCAATTGAGTATGAGCTAGATCGACCTTTTTTACAATGTAACAATTGAGTATGGGAGGGGGAAGCATATGAGATGGTGTCATATACTCTACCCGTCTTGTTTTTAATTGCTCAAAATTTGTTTATACTCAATTATATAAAATAATTATATCATTTTAAACTCTACCCTCAAAACATTTAAAAAATTACACATAATGTCATTACTAACTTTTCTTACATTAAAATCAACTTTATTCTTTTTTATTAAGTATTAACACCATATGTCATTATTTTACCATTTAACCCTTATCAAAAAATAATTTATACTAATAAATAATTCTCACTGTAAATCACTCTTAAACAGTAAATATGCCAACGAATTCGGAATAGAGGTAGTATAATTTTTGTTACATGTAATGGACAAAATCACCCTCAAATATAAAACAATTTTCTCTTTTAATATTAATAGACAAATCTCCTATTAAAACTCATACTATCATTTTAATTTTAGCAATTAAACACAGGTTGGAAGGAGTACTACATTTCATAAAATTTCTGTTTTACTTTTTAAAAACTCCACTACTATACTGATTGAAAAATATCTTTTTTTTCAGCATAATATTACAATAAAAGAAAAACGTCCATCACTTCATAAATATAGAGACATATACATTACTCATATATTACACCACTTGTTTACTATAATATTTATACACATGCTACTCCAAAAAATATTGTGCTACTCTCGATTAACCTTTTGTATGATATTTGCCTTATTTCTCGATTAACTTACGTTTTCTTTGTCCTACTTTCTGATAATTTGGTTTCATGGGGAACATACTAAGGGTTGAATGGATCAAAAACTATGGTTGAATCTTTGGAGACCATAACCTCGGATGCTGCCCATAAGTTTGCAGCTTCTGTCAAGTTGGATCCGATTTTGGAAGTCGAAGCTTCATTACAATCCGAGAAGTATTTTCCAGTTACATCAACCATTCTTGGATTTGTGGCTACATAACATGTAGTAGCAGCTGCCTGCATTTATCAACAACCGAATTCATCTTCAACATCAAATTGCATTTGCTAGCTGTATGTGAGTATTTTTTATAAGCCAACATGATGTATGTATCTCAATCGGATCATTTTATATATGAGGTTTGCAACTCTGATGTTGGACGAATGTATACAAGAATTTGCCTACATTCAATGATCAACCGAGTTGGTATTTTTTCCAAGAATCTTCTTGTAATGCAAATACTTAGTATTTTATTCGTCCAACATCGCTGTTACAGCCTCATATATAAAATTATAAAGTGATTTTTAAGAAGAGGTATGATATATATATCTTTCCTCTATTATATGTTTCTTTAAAAATTACTTTATCATTTTAAATACTAATAAAAAACTCGCTCACTAAAACACGAGAAAACAGTAACTGTGAACAAAGAATTTGGATGGAGAACGTAAGCAAATTCTTGTATATATCAATTGATCATTTAAAAATATTAATTATTTTCACTGAATAGCATTATCTGCTTTCAATATATATAACAATATTAGTTGATGTTATTCACCAAATAATATTAGGTGTGCAACAATTGATATTTTTAGCTAAGTGTTTACCTGGGGAATGGTCTTCAAGAGCTTGGAAGCCAAAAAGAAGACCAAATCTGCATAAAAAAGAAGTTTAAAATCCATTGGAATTTATATTTATTGGAAAAATCAATAAGGTAAATAAATAAATTAATTGATTAATTAATTTATCTGTACCTGTGATTGGGCCTTCACGGTCCCTAGTAAGTCTGGTTCTCACAATTCCAGGATGGACACAATTCACCGTAACGTTGGCATCCATTTCCTGCAAACGTTATTTATTCACAAAAATATTAATTAAATTAATTGCTGTTTCTTTTATGCGTTGTGCCGGGATATTAAACCATATTTTCCATAAAAGCAAAAGGGTAATAGTATTTGGGTGATTCACCCAATGAATACTGTTAATTATTTTTGTACTCTTAATAAAAAAAGTGATAAAATTTATTACTTATTTCATTAAGAATACAACGGTCATTTCATAATATAAAATGACTGGACTATTTCTATGATCCGGGTGAATCTGAACATTTAACAACGTTAAAAACAAAATGAGAAAGCAACAAAAACACACTTTTCAGCAATTCTAAGAGAGAGAGACTTGCCGTGAGTCTGCGGGCAAGTTCGTTGGTATGCAAAACGTTGGCCAGCTTCGACAGAGCATACGCACGCGTACCGTCGTATTCTCTGTTTAATTAACAACCAAATTATTAGAATAAAGTCAAACATATAATTGCGACTTATATTAACTCTTTCTCATTTATTTATGTAGCTTTCGGCAGCATCCCAGGATCATTACACCAATTTCTTATTTTTATTAATAAAATTGTTTTTTTTTAATCAGAAAAGCGAATTTTGTTATAAATAAATGTAAATGTACTCCTACTTCTTATCTCTTAAAAAAATTAGCCCAACATCTACTCTCATTTTTCACAAAGACCAATAAATATTATTTTATTATGTTTTAAATGTAGAATTTTATCATAAAATTCTTAATATATTCTTATTTATTGAATGACAAAATGAAAATGTTGTATTCCAATGTGTAGTATTAAATATGAGCATTTTAAACTATGTATATCCATCTAAAAAGAAAATAGAATAATTTGAGACAGTTTTTTTTTTTTTTTTAAAAGGAAATTTTTTTATTATGTATTTATCAAAGTTCAAAAAATGTAAAAGTAAGTTTTTTTTATTGAATATATTCTTATGAATTTTTGTGAGATGCGAAGTTATTACCTATTAAATTAATTCAGCGATGATTTCTTTTGATTAATTGATGTATTTATGTTATATATTCTTTATGTATTTTTTTTATTATGTATTCTTAAATTGAGCTATGATTTCTTTTAATTAATTGATGAGAAAGGGGTTAGAAACACATCTAAAAAGAAGTTAGACTGTTACTCGTCCATTCTTTAGGCCTTCAATAGTGTCACTGCTATTACTATTTAAAAGGACGAATTCAATACTCCCTCCGCCCCAATTTTTTTTCACATTTATGTTTTTATCGTATTTTAGCAAGCAAATTATTTATAAGTATTTGAAATGATAAAATAACTTTTAAGAAGGGGTATGATAAATCTACATTTCCTCTGATATATCCCTCCTTAAAAGTTACTTTATCATTTTAAATATTAATAAAAAAATTATTTTCCAAAACACGAAAAAACAGTAAATGTAAAAAAAGAGTTGGGACTTGGGACAGAGGGAGATGATTACTAACTATGTTGCAGTTGTCATCATAAATATGCTACTATAGTTATCTAAAGTATGTCTCATGTGCATCTAGGTATACCGTGCACTCATAGATCCTTTTAAAATCATGCAACTTGTTTATACTGAATTGTGCAATTATTTTTTTATATTAATAATTTCACGATTCATTGTAAAATAAATTGCGTCTTTCAATATAACATGTATGATTTAAAATGCACTATGAGTACACGGTGTACCTGGATGCATACATGACTTAGCCCGTAATCTATTCAAATAATAAATGTACTCCCTCCCTCCCAAAAAAATTGTCCAATTTCTTTTTTTGGGACGTCCCACAAATATTTATATACCTAAAAAAGAAAATTTCTTACTATATTTTATCCTCACAATATTCACATATTTACAACAAATGTCATTATTTTTGTTCTCTACATATACACTAAATCCATTTAATTTATTTATTTTATTATAGATATAAACTTATTATATTACCCTCAACACTCCACTTATTACCTCTTTTTTTAATATGCGTATCATAAAGTTGGGGTAAATATTTATGAGATAGGATGAGGTATAAAACAATAAGAATATGCATGTGTGAAACAATTTCTGAAAAATAACAAGTTTATTCAAGATGGAAAATTATGATTTTAAATTATTAGTGGTAGTAAAATCAAAAGAGACCAATTTATCAATTAGTCAACGAAAACTATAAATAAATAAATTAAATTAGCAAATAATAACAAACCTCTTATTCTTGGTAATTATGCAAAGATAACGAATCAAATCGCCCGAAAACCAGCCGTGAATACTCGACGACACATTCACTATCCTTCCTTGCACACCGCTTCTTTTCCCCGTCTCCATCATTTTCTTCAACAATAGTTTCGTTAATAAAAAATGACCTATCAATTAATTACAAGATAAAAATAATAAGACAAAGTCTAATATGAAAATTTTCATATATGAAATTTTTTTAATTTATAACCAAATTCTGTAATTCGTGGAGGTAAGATAAAATTAAATGGTTCATGGTTCACTCGGCCCAAGTGGTTCATGGTTCAACTGTCCCCGAATATGTCATAATTTAGAGTTCATTATTTAGTGTTTAGAATGTAGATGGTTGATTTACCTCAATTTTATAAATTTTTATACATAAATTTTTTTACACTATAGCTACTCAAATAATAAATAGATTAAATCAGTACATGCAAAATGCAATTCATATATATTTGCATAATAATGTCTGTTGCCTTACCTAAATAATTAGTAGCAAATGTCATCTCAATTCCGTCCTCGGATACACCATGATCATACGAGAATTTGCCCGCGTTATTTCTATAAAGGCCGAAAAGGGAAGCGTATAGTATTAAATTGCGCATTAAAATATAAAATACACAATTTTCATACACTGTCCCAAACTTAATTTTACAGTTTTTTTTTTGGGCGTCTCATACTTAACTGGCAATTCTCTTAAATAGAAATACCCACTTTATCACATAAAATACTAATAAACAACTTTTTTCCATCTCCAACTATTCATCACTTTATCACTTTACCACATAAAATACTAATAAACAACTCTTTCTACCCAAATTATTTTATCACTTTTTCTTAAAACCCAAGTACACAGTAACGGTAAGATTAAGTTTGGGAAGGCGGGGTACTTTAATAGACAATAATGTAAATATTATAAAACACTACATAAATGTAATTGGAGGAAATTCAAAATTATGTTAATATCAATTTGTACTTTACTCAAACTTGAAATGTGTACTTTTTTTTTTTTTTTTTTAAATGAATTAGGTCTATGCTATAAATTTAAATTATTTGACTCATTATATTAATTGTTAACATATTTTTTTAATTCATTAAACTTACCAATATCATACATTTGATTAATTTAAATGTTATAAATTCAAAATAAAATTCATAATATGAACCAATTTATACAAGTTTTTGCCATTTTCTTTTTATATGATTGCAACATTAATACACGAAATTGACCGATTTCACCATAAACTCTATGCAATTTTTAATTTAAATATTAATTAAAAAATTAAAATACTATCACTATGTAAACGTAAATAGAGGAAATTACAAATTGATTTATACCAATTTGCAATATCATAACCCTTTTTTCAAATTGTAATTTTTTTCAATCGGATTCCAACATGTACTATATGCGAAATTGATTAAATCCCACTTTATCTCTATTTTTGTGTTACTCTCAGGCCATCTTTTTGTGATATTAAAATGAATAGAATTTAGTTTTACAGTACATGATGCAATCCGATATAAAAAATTATAAAAATTACAAATTGAAAGAATAAATATAATAAAAATTTTAAAAAAAATATTATGTTAGAGAAAAGGTGAGGAAAGTTAATTTACATGAGAAGATTGAGAGGCAAATTGAGAGACTCAAAGTGGGCGACAAATCGTCGAACAGAGTCGAGTTTGCTAAGATCGAGACTCATCACAATAATCTCCGAGTCAGGAAACTCGGCGTGTATACGCGCCTTTGTTTCCTCGGCGGCTTTGAGGCGCCGAGCCGGTAACACCAGCCGAGCCCCCCGCTTCGCCAACACCCGAGCCGTCTCCGCCCCTATTCCCGATGTCGCCCCTGTTATCCCCATATTTTTCACTTAAATTAAAAAATGAAATACCACTCCTTTTCTTTTAAATTTTGTGTTAACATTATTTTGAAATTACCGGTGATTATGGCGGTGACGTGGCGGAGATCGGAGCCGACGTCGGTGACTTCCTCGGCGGTGGATTTTGAAGAGAAACCGCTCGCTCCGGCGGTTCCGATGAGGTACTTTACGGTTTCAAGCATTTTTTTGGAAAGAGTGAGAGAAAGTTTGTTACCAAACGAAGGAAGAAAGTATGGAAACTGGAAAGGGTGAGAAAGAGAGTCAACAGGCACAGGCTAGGAAAAGTGGAGCAGTAGGCTATGCCTCTTTATTGTAGCTTTTGCAGGCCTTGTATATATATATATATAGAGATAGTGTAGGTATATGTGGTTTGGGATTCGGGTTTTTAGAGGTGGTGGAGAGTGGGGGCGGAAATCTAGCAATCTTTATTTTTTTTTTTGTGGAAGACGAGAAATTCTCCCCACACGTATCGTTGACTCTTCAGTCGGGGACTTTTCAATGCAAGAGGGCAGAATTAAGGATCGAAGGATGTCAAGAGCATGAATACATGAAAAGAGAATCAAGATAATTCAATTAGCGAAAAACTTATAATATTTAAATGGAGAGCAATTTTATTTTATAATGATGAATGGTGGGGATTTTGGGAATCAATTACGATAGGATTACATCTTTGTCATTAATTGATTGAGATTAATTTTTTTTTAATGATTCTAGATTTTTTTTTTAAATAAAGTCTTTTGTGCATTAGGTGCATAGTGCACTAAATAGTATATACATCCATCTGATATAAGTTTTTTTTTTTTTTTTCTAATTTAAAAAATAATAATAAAATATATACTATCCATCTGATATAAGTTTTTTATTTTTTTTTTCTAATTTAAAAAATAATAAAAAATAATGAAAATGAATGTAGTTTTGGATATTGAGAGAGAGGAAAAAAATATATGGAGTGAGTGGAGCAGTGAATGACATTCTTTGTAATATTATGTGAAAGTGAGGATAAAAATTATGGGTAGTGGAGTTACGTTTTCCATTTATAAAAATAGAAAACTTATTACTCCTATTATTCACATGAAAAATGAAAGAGAAATTTCTAGTAGGACGGAGTGAGTATTTTTTAAAAATATAATTTTTTAAAATATTTGAATCATTTAATTTATTTTATATTAAATAAATTGAACATTTAATAAAATAAGTTGAATGTTAAAAAAAATTAATTACACATTTTAAAAATATAATTGAGTTGGATGATGAAATTGATATCGATCATAATGAAGTTTAAATAGCATTTGACTATACTATAACTAACTTTTGGCGAGGTTAGTTTCGACTGTCCAAGATTTACCATTGACCGATTATTCTTGATAATTAAATTGAAGAATCTTTTTCCAATTAAAAATGTTGTGAGTAAGAAATTGTATAATTATTGGGGAATCAAGATCGAAGTAGAAGTGATTTCATTATTTTATATTGTACTAACTTTTGAAGAAATATAGTTCTAATTATGATAGGAAGAAATATTTAAAATATTTTTTTTTCTCTTATTTTAACTTGATTTGAGTTTTTAAATTAGTCAGGTTAAATCTCTTATGCATTCAGGTGCACTGTGCACTCATATTGCATTTTAAAATCATATAACTTATTATTTTGAAATATGCAACTTGTTTTACTGAATCGTGCAACTGAGTGCACAATGCATCGGAATATATATTCACTCATTAATTTTGTTGTGCCTCATTTGAGAGTGACTCAAGTAAACGTATTTTACGACAGTGTCTTAATTATTATATATATATATATATATATATATATATATATAATAATTACAAAGAAATTATTGTTTAACGAGGGTAACAACAAGAGTTTAGTACCATCTCGAAAAAAGATCTTACTATAATATGATTTACGAATGACAACAAGGTTCAATAAACTCTATCCATGCTAAATGATCATATCATAAATGACTACACTCATTGCTAAGCCCTTGTCATATAGCGAGGGTACTTAACCCTTGTTAAAAGTGAGTGCAACTATCCTTGCTAAGCCTTAATTTTTTTTCTATTAATTTTAAAATAAATTACCCTCGCTAAAAAATAAAAAATAAAAAGTGTCCCATTCAAGGCCTCCGGCCACTGGGCTACCATTTTGAACATAGTTATTGTTGGGAAAGTTTATAGTTTTGATGAAAGTTTCAAAACACGTGTAATGCCGAACTTATTAGTCGGCTGATGATTATATAGAAAATCAACTGACCATGTTAGACAGTTGTTGTAATTAGATTTAGGTCATATATAGAGAGAGAACTCAGTATATCAGATCAATCTTGTGAAGAACATAAGACATGAAGAACACAAGACATTGAAGCTCAGAAAACCTTATCTTATGCACACAACAAGGAGTCTCAACATTGTTTCTAAGTCGGTCTTGAGATCAAACTCGAGTTAGCATATCGGACTGGTCTGATGCTAACAAAGGTGCGAGGTCACATGGCTTATTTAAAGGCTAATCAAGTCAGAGCACATGAAGAATTCTATCAAGTCATACCTGGTCAAACAGATGGAATATGAAGAAAGGTCTGATTAAGTGCCTTTTATCTGTACTTGCCAACCCACCAAAGATCGGGACGTATGTATGGAGTCTAGTGAGCTAAGATATGAAGTATCAGGGACAAACGACTTGAAAGGACAAATCTACCTACTTATAGCAAAGCCACCATACAACATCACTTCATAGCCTAACCCATACCTTAAATAGGTTGAAATTCGAATTGTTCTCCAACGACACTTCCGAAATTCTTCCTATAAATATGGATGAATTCCTTCAGAACTCAACACAGAAATTACCAAGCACTCAAGCTATTCAAGCATTTACGTAAGAAAACTCAAGCAAATATTCAAATATATTCTTAGTGTTCATCCAAACCCTACTCAGATCTAAATATTCTCATTCGAGCTTAAGGTTGATTATTGTAAGAGATATTTCACTAGAATTGGAACACACAAACAAACCTTTATACAAAACCTGTTAGGAAGTTTGAAAGCAAGTCTATAAGTTAGTAAGATTGTAGAATGGGATAGAAATGGATCTCTATAAAAATCTAGTGAGCTAGTTGATCTTGTAAGAAGATCGATTGTAGGGAAGAGTGGACATAAGAGTGTTCATCGTACCACTATAAAAATTGTGTGCTCTTTACTGTTTTTGATTATCTGTCATAACTCGTCTTGTTGGGAAATTTATAGTTTTGATGAAAGTGCCAAAACAGTTGTAATAGGACCAGTCAGACCTGTTAGCTGACTGATGATCTAGAATCAGGATAGGTGGACCAGTTGATAATTGTTGTATAGAGCAACTATTGTAATAATAGATCACATATTGAAGGGGAACTCAATATATATCAGGATAGTCTAGAAGATCAGGTTCAAATCTGAAGAACTGAAGTTTGTCAACGGAAGACTAAGAAACTGATTTATCAGTTTCTATCAAGATCAGAAACCATCTGAAGTCCAGAAGAAGATAACAAGATTAAGAAGATTTTCTAAAGATCTACATCAGATTAGCATCAGAATAGTCAGTAAGTTGTGCTAAGATAACTTACATCAGAAGACTTAACAAGATAGATAAATTTGTTGTAACTGATCAGGTCAGTTCAACCAGGTGACAATCGAGTGTCAACCTAAGACATACAAATCGATCAGACATTCAGAACTAACAAGAATGAAGAATGACGAGCGCCGAATATGTGTACTTGTCAGCTAATGAGAGATCGACACGTATGTACGGAACTGATAAAGACAGGATGTGAAGCTTCAGAGTTCAATGACTAGAAAGGACAAGTTAGCACACATTTAGCCATGCCGTCTCTGAACACATCAAGACAAGTTAGCACACATTTAGCCATGTCATCTCTGAACACATCAAGACAAGTTAGCACGCATTTAGCCATGCCGTCTCTGAACACATCAAGTCAATCTTGCACACCTACCTTAAATAGACCAAAATTTGAATTGCTCTCCAACGGCTAGTTCGATTTCGTGCCTATAATTATGGGATCAAACCTTCAGAGTAAGGTTACGGAAATTATACTCAAGCTTAAGTTCATCAAGCAATTTCCTCACCAAGAACACCAAGAACTTAAGAAATATTCTAAGTGTTCATCCCATAGGTTCTTAGCAAGAAATATTATTCTTTAACTTTAGGCTACTCAAATACTAGGATAGATTTCTAGTTATAAACCATAGAAATCTTACCCCAAACCGAGTGTTAGGTTAAGTTTGTTTAGCAAGATTTCAAGCTACGAATTTCTAGCCTTGATTTCTGGGATTGTTGAGTGAGAACTCCATAAACATCTGTTTGTACTGTGTTTGGACTAACACACAAAACTAAGTCTAGTTCGGTAGTAAGTGCCCCTGCTGATAGGGAAGAGTGGACGTATGACAAATTGTCCGAACCACTATAAATCTTGTGTGCTTACCTGCCTTACACTATCTGCACACTACTTTTCTGATAAGCTATCATGCATATTCTAAGAGGAGGTCAGTTCTGCATCAAGCAGCTGATCTGATCAGTTTGACCTTTGTCATCTGACCTGATACAGAAACCTTAGAATCTTATTTACTAAATTGGTTTTTCACACGGGTAAAACTTAGCTTCCGCACAATCAGTTAAACTGATAGACACCAAACTGATCAGCTTACCAGCGATCAGTAGGTTGGATATTAGTCTGTACTGATCCTCACTCGCACTCTATATCAGTTAACCGGCCATCACAACTGATCAGCTTCCCATCATGGCTTCCTTCAAGATGGATCCAGACGAGAATGGTCAGAAAACTAATCACAAAGAGTATAGTGCTCTAATTGGATCATTTATATACTTGACTACCAGTAGACCAGATATAACTTTTGTAGTAGGTGTATGTGCCAGATTTCAGGCAAATCCAATTCAAAGCCACCTGGAAGCTGTTGGGGTTATACTGAAAAGTATGCTTTTACTTTGTATAACCAAACTGGATTTCTTATTTATTTACTGAAATAATCTATTAATCACTGTTGCATTAAATATGAATGAATGTTATATATATTTATTGCGAACCCATTCAATAAGTTAAGTACGTATTACGTTGTAGTTAATTTGGTGATACCATGTTGTACCATGGAATATCCCCACCTGGTGTAGTCAATAGAAGCGACTTTGATGGAAATGGGAGGTTGTAGAATGACTTCCTCATGAAGCAGAGGAGGTCGCACATCGGTTTAAGGAGAAGAGGGTCGCTATCGACCTTGAGGAAGGCTGCAGGCCGGAAGCGGCCTCCAGCGGCTGTAATTGGTAGAGATACGAATAACTGAGCGCGGATATCGCGGGGTAGGTAAGGCAAGTGCATCCGGATACGGATATCACAGATTCAGCCGAGGAAACCCTAGATTTGGCGGCAGAAGCTTGGCAAGCCCGCTAAGAGAAGCCCACGAAGGAGAAAACCCCTCTATAAATACAACATGTAACTCTCATTGTAAATACACGAAAATTCTAGGACTTTAGGCAAAAAATATAGTGAAATACTCCTGGCTTGGGCGCCCCCAGACGTAGTCTTATTCATAAGACGAACTGGGTAACCAAACTCACAGCGCATCTCCATATTTGTTATTTGTTATCTGTTTGATCCATTTTCATAATCATGTTGTCCTAGATATAAAATCGAGGTCACAACATTGGCGCCGTCTGTGGGAACAGTTCTGTCGATTTACTAAAAATCTACAGGAAACCCGAAATCTCTAATGGCGATCAATCAAGGTAACAATCCCCGAAATGAGACCGACAACCGCGACGGTGTGGAAGCCTCTATGAGCTCGCATCGCTCTCATCCAGTTATCCCATAGGCCACCCCCGACTGGTGGAACCTCGTCCAAACACCAGAGGATGCAAAGGCCATCCTGGCCGTCCTCAACAAAAAGCTTCTCGTCTTCGACGAGGAGGATGAACAGCCACCCGCCAAGAAAGCGGCACCCAATCCGGGGACCTCTAAGGGCAAGAACGCCCTTATCGAGAAAGGGCGTTCCACCGGCCAACTGGAATACGATCCAGTGAAGCACCCCATCTTTCGGAATCGTAGGCTCCTGGAAAGGCCGGCGAGGTCGGGTAACGTGTTCGAGCGACTTGGGGAATAAGAGACCCAAAAGGCCCCTATGGCCGCTTAAGATGAGGCACAATCTCAGCCCCATCGCGCCGACTAGATAGAGCGACACCTGGTCATGGCCCTGAATCTGCACCACAACGAGCTACCGAGAGGGTCAGCAATCCATCAAGGCGACCCACCGACGACTTTCCCCCCCAGGGATCATCGCGACATCAAGATCGATGCGCTAGCCAAAATGGTCCAGCGACTTCTCGAGCGAGCTGAGAACCAGGGCAGCCCGGCAGGGGCGGACCGTGACCTTGTCATTCCAGATTCTCCCCTCGGGACCACAGTCACTTTGGCTCCTACCCAAAGGAAAATCAACACCGCAGCTCTAGATCGCTACAGCGGAAGCACGGACCCGAAGGTCCACGTGGCCAAGTATAACTCCTACATGGCTTCCATGGGAGCCACAGATGCCACCAAGTGCAGGCTGTTTTCCTTAACCTTGAGCGACCAGGCCCACCAATGGTTCACCTCACTACCACCGTTCTCTATAGAATCGTTCACCGAGCTCGCTAGGTAATTCCTGATCCATTTCACGGCCTTGGCTCCACGACCTGCGACCAAGCAGCGACTCATGAACATACAGCAGGCAGATGATGAGTCTGATCGATCCTACATCGAAAGGATCGACAAACTCATATTGGAGGGGGATCCCATTGGTGACATGGCAAAAGTGCTCGGGGCTGTTTCCGGACTCAAGAAGGGGACCAAGCTATGGCGGCGGATGACCACCGAGTATCCAATCAGCTATAATGACTTCCGGAGACGGGCGAGCGACATCATCCACGCTTTCGAGCTACTGGAAGTGAGACTCTCCGACGACAGGGAGGTCGTCAATACAAAGAAAAGCTCCAAGAAAGCCAGTAATCACTATAAGGCTCCGGGCAGCTTCAAGCCCCTCGAAGAAAGCATTCCAGTAAAGTTGATGGAAGTTTTAGGCATGACTCCAGGGAACGTGTTCAATCAGATCAAGGACCGAGAGCTACTCCTCCCGCCTCGGCCAATAAAGAACAAGGGCAAGGCAAACCCTAACAAGTACTGTGCCTTCCACGAGCAAACCGGACATTATACCAGCGAGTGCAAGGATCTGCTCCCACAGCTCTGGAGGTTGTACGAGGATGGGATATTGGATGAGTTCATCAAACGACCTCAGAGGAACCAAGAGCGAGACCAAAGAGGTCGCCAACAAGCGAACCCGCAAGCCGAACATGCTCCGAGGAATGCCAGTCAGGGAGAACGGCCAGTACCGCCCATGCCCAAAGACGTGGGAGGTCGCGTGATACACACTCTATCCCCGCTCGGAACAGTAGGGGGACTTTCTATAACCGCCTCATCCAAAAGGCATCTGAAGGCGGAGATAAGGGAAATTGAGAATGCCAGGAAAATGGTGCTACCCATTTTCATGGTAGGAGAGGAGTCCAGCACAATCGAGTTCGGCGAAAAGGACAAGGTCGGAGTAGTCTACCCCAATGTCGATCCCCTTGTGATCAGAGCCAATATCATGGGCACCACCGTATGCCGCTTGTTAGTGGATGGGGGAGCCTTCTGCAACATACTCTTCAGGAAGACCCTGGATCAGCTCGGAGATTACGACGCATATATCACCCCATGCTACCACGCCGTGAAAGGATTCGGGGACGCAACAGTAAAGCCGACAGGGATGATCTGACTTGCTGTAGAATTGGTCTCCACTCTGAATGAAGAAGTTAAGGCCACTAGGCTTTTAAATTTCCTAGTTGTCGACCTCCCAAGCTCCTACAATGGGTTCCTCGGGAGGCCTATTGAACATGAATTCGAGGCTGCATCCTCAACTTTCTGTTTCTGTGTAAAGTTTCCCACCAAAAATGGGCTGGTCGGCACCGTCAAAGGTGACCAAGTTGATGCAAGAGGTTGTTTGGTTTATCCCTCGTCTCAGTTAAATTCCGCACCAATATCTAGCAAACAAATATTTGTAATAGATAACGATAAGCAAAGTGAATCTTTAAATAATGAAACGAGCAGGAAAAGAGGTCGCGATTACCTCGACCCAAGATTGGGGCCTGAACCAGAAGAATTTTTACTCGAAGTAGAAATAGATGATACCCAAAGGGCCATCCCGGGGAAGACCTCGAGAAAGTCAAAGTGGACCTAGCCCGTCCAGATCTTGAAGTATTAATCGGCTCAAAGATACCAGACGACCTGAAGGGGGAAGTCATCGACTTTCTCAAAAAGAATCTAGACGCCTTTGCTTGGTCGCACAAAGACATGGTAGGGATCGATCCAGAAGTCGCGTGCCATAAGCTACACATAGACCCAGCCCGGAAACCGATAGCTCAGAAGAGGCAAAAATTTGGTCCCGAAAAATATGCAGCACTAGCCGAAGAGGTGAAGAAGCTGCTGGACAATAACTTGATCACTCAAGCAGATCAACCCCAATGGGTGGCCAACGCCATTGTAGTAAAAAAATCCAATGGGACTTGGCGGCTATGCATCGACTTCACAGATCTCAATAGCGCATGCCCAAAAGATTTCTTTCCAATGCCCCACATCGACCACCTGATAGATAACACAGCAGGGCATGAGATAATGTCCTTCATGGATGCCTTTGCAGACTACCACCAGATAGTCATGTATGAACCTGACAGGCAGCATACCTCGTTCCTAACAGAGAAGAACATCTACTGCTGGAAGAGGATGCATTTTGTCTTGAAAAATGCAGGGGCAACATATCAGAGGCTGGTCAACCACATGCTTACCGACCTCATAGGGAAGTCGGTGGAAGTCTATGTCGATGACATAGTCATCAAAAGCTTAAAATCTGAGGACCACTTAACCCACTTGGCCCAAACTTTCGATATCCTAAGAGAGTTCAACATGCGACTAAACCCCGAAGAAGTGCAATTTTGGAGTCGAATCTGGGAAGTTTTTAGGACACCTGGTGAGAAAACGAGGAATCGAGGCGAACCCCTCCAAAGTCAAAGCCATATTAGACATGGGGGCGCCCCGAAATGTGAAGGAAGTACAATAACTCACAGGATGCCTGGCCGCCCTAAATCGATTCATCTCCCGAATGGGGGATAAGTGCAAGCCGTTGTTCGACACCATCCGGAAAAAGTCGAAGTTGAATGGACACACGAAAGTCAGGAAGCTTTCAGCAAGATCAAAGCTTACCTGACGGATGTAAGCATTCTGTCGAAACCAATTCTGGGGGAGAAACTTTTCCTATACCTCGCGACCTCTGAAATAGCTTTGAGCGGAGTACTAGTTCGGGTGGAGGATAGGAACGAGCTCCCAATCTACTTCGTCAGCCAGACACTAAACGAAACTGAACAACGATATCCGATCCTGGAAAAACTGGCATACGCGCTGGTTATGAGCATAAGGAAATTAAGGCCTTATTTTTTCGACCACCAAGTTGAAGTATTGACTTCCACACCCCTGAGGTACATCTTGCACCGGCCAGACACGTCGGGGAGATGCCTCAAATGGGCAATTGAGGTTGGTCAATACGGGGTAACCTACGCGCCTCGACCTGCCATTAAAGCCCAAGCCCTAGCCGACTTCATCGTGGAACTTACATTCCCAACCGAAGCCGGAGGCTTGAATGGCCCACCCTGGGAATTGTTCGTGGACGGATCTGTGACCTCCCATAGGTCGGGGTCCAATATAGTTTTAACAAGCCCAGAGGGGACCTCGTTCCAGAATGCCATCACCTTCGATTTCCCCGCAACCAACAATGAGGCCAAATACGAAGCGCTTGTCAGTGGCCTAGAAATGTCAATAGCAATGGGTGTCAGAAGACTACAAGTTCACACAGACTCCCAACTCGTAGCCTACCAGATTTCTGGAGAGTATGAGGCAAGGGAGGACCGAATGACAGCCTACCAGCTGGTAGTGAAAATATTATGCAAAAAATTCGACCAAATCCATGTCAAGTTAATCCCAAGAGAGAAGAACTCGCGAGCCATTGCCCTAGCACGACTAGCGATGTCCGAAGGATCAGCAGAAATGAAGGATGTCACCATCACGACATTACCCCACCTATCCACCAAACACGCGGAGGTTGCAAACCTAGAAGACCCGAAATCAAGCTGGATGACACCCATCATCAAGTATCTGACAACAGGCCTTCTGCCGACAGATAGGGTCCAGGCTCGGCAGCTGCAATTGCGAGCAGCAAGATACACTATGGTCCAGGCCGAGCTGTACAAGCGCGGCTTCAGCATGCCCGTACTCCGGTGCATCACACCCGAACAGGGGCAAATAATCCTACGTGAAATACATGAGGGGGCATGCGGAAACCACACCGGGAGGGAGTCACTGGCCCACAAAACCACAAGACAGGGATACTTTTGGCCCACGCTAAGGGCATATGCCATCATCTTCGCTCGCAAATGCCACAAATGCCAAATCCACGCCCCATCCATCAAACAAGCACCGGAAGAACTCACAAGTATCCTCAGCCCCTGGCCATTTGCAAAGTGGGGGATAGACATCATTGGCCCACTCCCAACAGTGCCAGGCTCGGTCAAATACACCCTAGTAGCAGTAGATTACTTTACAAAGTGGGCAGAGGCAGAGGCACTGTCGACCATAGATCAGAACCAAGTCATCAAGTTCATATGGCGGAACATCATATGCAGATTTGGTTTACCACAAGCCATCATATCAGACAATGGCAAGCAGTTCGACGGCCTCAAGGTCGAGGCTTTCTTCAAGAAGTGGAAAATCACGAAGCTCTTCTCAACCCCATACCACCCGCAGTCAAATGGACAGGTCGTGGCCGTGAACAAAATCATCAAGCACACTCTCAAAGCCAAGATCGAGGGTGCCAAGGGGAAGTGGGCTAGCGAGCTCCCAAACGTTCTATGGGCCTATAGAACGACCTGCAGAAATTCAACTGGAGAAACCCCCTACTCACTAGACTTCGGGACCTAAGCAGTGGTCCCCACGGAAATCGACTTCCCCAGCCTCCGAACAAGTCAGGTCGCCTTCGGCCAGAATGATGAGGCCCTAACCAGAAATCTCGATCTGCTCGAGGAAAAATGACTAGAAGCTAACATGAGGAATGCCAGATACAAACAAAGGTCGAAAAAGTACTACAACTCCAAAGTACGCTCTGGCGATTCAGAGAAGGCGATTTGGTACTCAAGAAGATACTCGGCGAATCGAAGGGGACCCTCGGGCCAAATTGGGAGGGCCCATTCAAAGTCTCAAAGATCTTACCTAATGGAGCATACTAGCTCGAGCTACCAGATGGAACCAAAGCTCAATACCCATGGGACGCGACACACTTGTGGAAGTATTATCAGTGAAATTATACCCTTGTAACCAGTTATTTATCGGAAATATTAATAATATCTTCTCCTTAATCTCGAAATCATTGTGTGAAACCCAAAGGGGCTATGTAAAGAAAATATAAACCACCCGAGGTACGACCTTTGACACACCGAGGGGAGAATCGGCACCCTGCAAGGGGCGACCTCCCTCGACTTTGTAAGATGACCAGATAAACAAAGTCCCAACAATAAAGTCGCATTACAACAAGACGACGTGGACAAGTAAATTTTAAGTCGCATAAGAGAAATGAAAGGTCGACACAACATGGTAAAAGAAAAGGAACTTCATTAATATAACTAAAAGGGGGCCCGAAGGCGAGTACATTAAAAAAGGGCCCGAAGGCGAGTACATTAAAAGAGGCCCGCAGGCCGATACATCAAAAATGAAAAAGAGATGAAAAATCGAAAGGCTCCGCCCCTCAGGGTCCCACCGAACCCCCTTCCACATTCCCTTCCGTGGCCGCAACCTCCAACACAGGGGCCTCAGGAGCCAACTCCGACTCCAACTGAGCGACCTCCGCCTCGGCAGCGACCTCCTCCTCCGGGATCGGACGTACAATCCGAGAGGGATTAGCAAAGAAGGAGAGGTCGATGCCCATATCCTCCAAGTCCTTGATCTCCAGGAAGACCGTGGGGGTGGGAGGATAGTCGCGGACGTAGTCCGCCAATTCGGCGACAACAGGAGTAAGGTCGCCCGCAGGATTCGCCTTGTGAAAAGCCCGGATGGCTCCAGCATAGGCCATCACATAGGCGAAGTTGGCATTGAGCTCCTCAGTCCGCTTGAAGTCGCCTTCTTTCTCAGCCAGTGTCCTCCCAGCCTCGGCCAGCTCGCCCTCCAGACGGGCCACCTTCGCTCTCCACTCCCCCTCCGCCTCAGCCATGCGCCCCTCAGAGTCGGAGAGCTTTTTGAGAAGGTCGGAGTTGGAGGACTCCAACCTCTTCTGGGCATCAGCCGCAGTGACCAGCATCTTGGCCTGATCAGCGACCCGAGCCTGCGACTTCCTGTGCGCCTCCAGCTCGGCCTCCAGTTGAGCACTGGTCTTCTCGAGGTAGAAGACTGCCTTTTGAGAATGAGCAAGGGCCGAGTACAGGTTGCCCATCACGTTCTATCGGTGGGCATTGCTATGGTCGGTCTGTGTCCACCCGCGGGTCAGGTTCTACAGAGTCCTCCGGAGGTAGGCTGGCCAGCTCTCAGGGACCCCAGCCGGGACGATGTGTCCCGACCTCAAGAAGCTTAAGGCCTCAGGGCCAAACTTATGAGGAGTTAGCTCCGGGCTGCGAAAAAGATCTCGAGGTCAGCAAAAGAGAGGTGTACAATAAAATAAAGTAATCTGGTTAGACACTTACTCATTGATGCGGTCGGTAACCCAGCCCAACCACGAGTCATCCTCTGGAAGTCGATCCCCCAGGGAGACGGAGGCGGGCTGCGAGGAGGAGCGGGAGTGCGACCTCCCGACGTTAGTGTGGGGCTCCTCCCTCGCCTTCTTCCGGGGAGGTTTGGAGGCAGCCTCCTTCTGCTTTCTCTTGCCGCGGTCGACAGCCGAGGGACCCGATGAGGTCTAGCTCGGAGGAGGGAGGTCGGCAGCCTGGGCGTGCCTCATCTGACCAAGCACCGATTTCTTCCTAGTGGCCATCACTGATGCTGAAGGTTGGCGGTGGTAAACCGGGATGTCAGGATCTGCGCGATGGAGAGATCAGGCGACTCACAAAAAACATGAGTAATGATGGTGGGAATAGTCAAGTTGAAGGGTGAACACTCACAGGGGATTCTCAAGTGCCGGGGGTAGGTGTAGAGTCCGGCCTTCAACCGATCGAGCTCGGAGTTGAGGGCGTTGACATCGCGAAGGCCTATCTCGGTGTTTCGAACAGTTTTGAATGCCTCCTGGAAGTCCCAAAATAAGTCAGTGGTCGAGGGCGCGAACACTGTAAAAAGAAAATAAGAATTAGATCAGTACGACCTCAGAAGTATGCAAGTGATAGTTTACCATGTTCAACTCGGGGTGCATAGTCCGTGGGGACCCGATAGGCAATGTGCTCGAGGGGTCCATTGACTCCCAGGCGCCCCCGACAAACCACCACTTTTGGTGCCAGTCCATGACCTTGTTCAGGATCCCACTCACGAGCTCCCTGCCCTTGCGAAGTCGCACGACATTATAGCCACCGGCCTGAAAGATCGGCGACATCACATAGGCAATCTCTCCCGGAGTCGGCATCCGATGTAGCCCGGCCAAACCAGGGACAATCATCGTCGACAAGATGTAACTCCGGCCGTTAGGAGTGATCTGCGTGAGGCTCTGGTTCCAGGCCGCCAACAGGTGAGAGATCACCGGATGAAGGGGAAAGTGAATCCCAGCCTCCATCGAATGCTCGTTGATGGCTATCATCCCAGGAGGTGGCTGGTAGGCACTTTCCTCGGAGGTCGCCCCATAAAAGTGTACATCCCGGGGCACCTTGTATAGTCGGCGGAGAGAGCGCACATGTCGATCAGTCAAGGTCGACCTATACCGGGGCAGGTCGGAGGCCATATAGTCGGATCTGACCGACTTCCGATATGAGCTCTCAGGTCGCTGGTAGGGGGCCTCGGCTGAGTAAGATTGATAATCGAAGGCCCGCACATAAGCCCCATAGTCTCGGGTCGGAGCCGAGGTGCAGGCGGGCTCCTCCCGTTCCGATGCGGCCGGGCGGAATACGCTGGGGTCTAGAGGAGGAAGGTGGGTGATGTCTTCCAGGTCTTGAAGGAACCTCTCGTCCACCCCTTCGGTGTCACGGGCGATGCGCCAGATCGCGGCGGATGGAGACCCGCCCTCAATGCCAGCGGTGAAGTGAGAGGCACGGAGTTGCTGGAGTTGTGCTATGGCGACATTGTCCTCGTCCGAAGACGAAGAAGCCGGAGGGCGCGGGGCAGTAGAGGCGGAAGAGCCGGAAGCCATAGTAGAAGGATGAAGAAAAGGGGGGATTACCTGGAGATGGTCTCGTCGGAGTCTTGCCGGAGTAGGAGGAGCTTGGGTACGAAAGAAAACTATAGCTGCGCGCGAAAGGAAAAGTGGCAACGAGTGTATAACCCTAGCCTTTTTATAGAAGGAAGCGGGGGTCGAGTTGCAATAAAGATAAAAGTCAAACCTCTCCCAGGGAAACGAGGTCGCACAGATCACGCGTGACGTGCACCGTGCTCACCGATTGGAGAGACTTGCGGCACATGGCCTCATCCGTCTGCAATATCATCATGGCGAATCCGTCGAATCTCGTACGAATCAGCGCGACTATTTATCTTCTCACAGATACCCAAGTGCCTCGGGAATGCTTCCCGAGGTCGATCCTTAACAAGTCGCTTAAGATTGCAGATCAAGTCCAGGCCCCGATGCTTGCACGCGACCTAGACTTGAGGGGCAATTGTTTTACCATGGAATATCCCACCTGGTGTAGTCAATAGAAGCGACTTTGATCGAAATGGGAGGTCGTAGAATGACTTCCTCATGAAGCAGAGGAGGTCGCACATCGGTTTGAGGAGAAGAAGGTCGCCATCGACCTTGAGGAAGGCTGCAGGCCGGAAGCGGCCTCCAGCGGCTGTAATTGGTAAAGATACGAATAACTGAGCGCGGATATCGTGGGGTAGGTAAGGCAAGTGCATCCGGATGTTGATATCACAGATTCAGCCGAGGAAACCCTAGATTTGGCGGCAGAAGCTTGGCAAGCCCGCTAAGAGAAGCCCACGAAGGAGAAAAACCCTAGTTTCAGGTCTATAAATACAACATGTAACTCTCATTGTAAAGACACGAAAAATCTAGGACTTTAGGCATAAAATATAGTGAAATACTCCTGGCTTGGGCGCCCCCAGACGTAGTCTTATTCAAAAGACGAACTGGGTAACCAAACTCACAGCGCATCTCCATATTTGTTATTTGTTATCTGTTTGATCCATTTCATAATCATGTTGTCTTAGATATAGAATCGAGGTCACAACATACCAGATCACAGAAGATCAAATTAATAGCTCCTCGTAATTAAGTACAAATTCACAACCCAGATGGAAATGAACAAATCATCATGAAAGGTTGAAGTATAAGGCTCAGATTGGCTTGTCTTGAACAAGAGATTATACTAGTGCATTTAGATGCACTGAATAAGGACCTACGGGAGGATAAATTCTTCGGTTCTTAATATACAAGAATTAGACCTCAGTGGTGTGTTATTTATTAATCTCCGTCCCTTAAATAGGACCGTGTGGAATTAATAACTATTGCTTTGACTTATGATAGGAAGAGAGTCAATGTGATTCGATACCTTATATCGTGGGCAATATTATTAATTAAATGACGATTGCTGACATTTAATACGGAGAATCGTGTGCAAGTACGTCTTGCTTGATTTGTCCCCTTGGTTGGCTCAGAATCTTTATCATACCAAATATTGCAAGTGGAAATTTATTTCCGGTATGGATAATAACGTTGAGCTGTCTTTACTCAAAGGACAAAGATATTAATTAATATAAAGCTTGTTCAGTAGCTTAATTAATTAATGGACTAAGATAATCTTAAACGCGGGAAATAATAACCGGGAGCCATATTAACAGTAATATGGGTTAAGATGGATAGTGCAATATTAGTTATGTAGTGGGATTAATTAATATTTATGAGCTTGAATAATATTGTGGCTCAATATTGGAAATTCAAGATCCATTGGAAGATCCAATCTCATTTCCCTAAATGCCCCTCAAGTAGCCCAAACATAAAGTCCAATAACTGAAAAATGTGTTTAAAATAAAATAAAATATTGTTGCCTATTTTTCCTATATTTTTCGAAAATAAATAAATAAAGAGGGAGAAATATTTTCTTTGAATTTTGTTATGGAATGAAGATAAGTATTCTTGGAATACAAGATTATCTCATTAAATTCAAGAAATCTCCCACTTGGTTATTTATTAAGTAAATTTTCAAAAATTCCATAACAATAAGAAGGAGAAGATTTTGTTGGGAGATATTTTGGGAAACAGAATATATTAGATATATTCAAGATTGTTTCTTGGAGAAGAAGCAAGGAAATTTCCCAATGCCCCAATTGACCTAAATTTTCGTCCCCCCTTATTATAAATAGGAGATGAAAAATGAAAACACAGAAATTGATTTTTTCGGAAAAATATCAGCGTCGACGAAATATCAATGAATTTTGAAACGTCGACAGATTGTGCAATTCCATGTGTTAGAAAAATTAGAAATCCACAAAGGTGGTGCAACATAATTTTATTTTTCCTTTTGTTAATTATTCGCGAGCATCCTACCACTGGATTGTTGGACAAGGATGAGGGAATACTTGAGAAGGTCTTTTGGTGTGTTCGTGTGAATGAGATCCATCTTCTCAACGGTTGTCTCTACAAGAGGTACGTAATCTCGTAACTCCTAGATTCCGCATGCTTAGGATTTACGTGGATTATGTGTACGCATTATTTTTTATTTGCTTATTAATTATTATGTTGAATTAACTTAGGATTAATTCATGTTAGTAATTATTTGATTAATTTAAATATGTATTTAAAATCATCTCGAATAGATCCGGGCACCCATAATTTCCCAACAGAAGCAACTAAGCGGATTCTTAAGTACCTGAAGGGGATAGTAAACCTTGGTTTATTCTAACCATCAGATGATAATCTAGAGCTTAGTGGATACTCTGATTCTGATTATGGAGGTTGCAAAATATATAGAAAATCAACCTCAGGTACATGTCAGTTCTTAGGTAGTAAACTGGTCTCTTGGTTCTCAAAGAAACAGACATCTATTGCCACATCTACTACTGAAGATTAATACATGGCCGCAGGAAGCTGTTGCTCCTAACTACTCTGGCTTAGTCAACAACTGAGGGATTATAACATTGTAGCTACGAATGTCATATATTCTGTGATAGTAATAGTGCTATTGCAATTACTCAGAACCCAGTTCTGCATACAAGGTGCAAACATGTGGACATCAAACATCACTTTATAAGAGATTATGTTGAAAAGAAGAACATCAGAATGGAAAAGATCCATACTGATAAGCAAAGAGATGATATCTTAACCAAGCCACTAGCTGAAGTCAGATTTAGAGAACTATCAGTTGAGCTAGAGCTTCTGGACTTGGGATAAAATGCACAAGAATTCTTTGGTGGTTTGGTCTCTAAGACCAGTTGGTTAAGAAACTGACCAAGGAAGAGAAATCAGTTGAAGGAGGAACCTCAATTGATAAGATGAGATCAGTTGGATACTGATCAGATAAATGGATAACAGTTGAAGGGGAACTTCAACTGATAAGGTTGGATCAGGTTATCTGATCAGAATAGTGGAACATTGTTGGGAAAACTTTGAGGAATAGGCTACAATTAGTAAGATCGACAGAATTCAGACAAGCCAGATCAGACCAAGTGGTAACTGATTGATTACGATATCAATCATTCAGATACGCTTTATGTCTTATATTATCTAAGCTTATCCATCTCTATGTTATCATTACTGTGCGCATTACTTTATGACGTCATGCCCGCAAGCATTAAACACAGACGTGGAGTTTTTATATTAAATGCATTTATTATGCGTTTTTATGTCCAAAAATTTGTAAGTTTTTAATCCTCAACCGCACGATTAACACACTTTTTAACCACTCAATCTCAACCATCCGAGTTCAAACTCGGATACTTGAGTATCACTAGGTTTCGTGCAAAATATTTTTCCCTCCCACTATTTAAACCCTAGGTCTATATCCAAAAAACCATTCGCACTTCCAAACTATTCACAGTTACCATACAAAGAACAAATATTTTTCTATTTGCAAAAAAAAAATATTCCTTCATCGTTCTCAAGCAATTCTTTTCAAAATCCTTATCAATACTCGAATCGCTATCTGGTAATTATTTTATTGTACTAGTGCATACTTTTATTTCTGGGGTCTCATAAGTTTGTGTATTTGCGTATATGACCTATGGATCCAAAACTCTGGGAAATAGATCTATATTAAGTTTTAGTCCTGTTGTTGTTGAAAATCTTTGCTATGTGACTTATTGAATAAAACGGCATGCGTAACTGCTTAGTTATGTGATTATGTGATTAATATGCAAAATATTTTACACTCATACACAACCTAAATGTTTGTTTATGTACAAATATGGCTAAAGTCACAACTATCCAAAGAATGGGCAAGAAGGTCTGCAACTTTGCAACAATGGTGAAGGATATTATCGATGAAAAGTACGTCATATTCACCACCACCAAAAATCCTGAATCACTGGAGATTTTGGATTGCTTGCGTGCATCGGGGCTAGATCAATTCTACTATAGACATCAGGATGTTGTCTATATGTACGGATCTCTCAAATTCTTGTACAATCTGGAGGAGACCGCAGATAAGCAACTGGAATCATCTATTGGAGGTACACGAATCACGGTGACCGACGATGATTTAAGAAGGATTTTCGGGCTTCCATTGGGAAGGAACGCTCCAGATGAATATAAGCCAGCGGTTAGCGAGAAGGAATTTCTACAAATAGTTTTATTGAGACTGGCTAACAAAGAGCAAGTGATAAACGTCAAAATGCCCTTTCTGTGGAGGAAATATAGATTGTTGTTCGAGATTATATCGAAGGTTATCTTGGGAACCTCATTCAACCCAGATGGTCTCACAGGTGCAAAGCAAAGAATAATGACTGCCATCATCGAGAAAGCACAAGATATGAACTGGCTTGGGACTTTTAAGCACAGGCTGTTGCAAGAGACTGATAAATTCGGTGTGAATGACAAGAATGAGGTCTACCTGACGAAGAAGAATTTGCAACATCCACAAGGTGTCGATGATTCAGGCAGACAAGATGCCAAACTATCCATGGGCTGAGGAAGGAAATAAGCCCTATCTGGCAAGGAATAAGGCACTTCTTTTGAAGGATGCAGTGATTCCAGGACAAACTGATGATGATCCAGGACCATATGTGCCAAAACCCAAGGCCAAGAAAGCAAAGGCTGCTACCTCATCTGTACAATCCGAAGCACAAGAAAATGCCCTCCTAAGAGAAAGATGAAGAGGAAGCACATGGCATCAATGCCAGCAAGAACTTCTACTGATACTAGTGAGAAGAAACAAAAGAAGCTGACCTCTATGTTGAAGGTGACTGGGAAACCGTAAGAAGGGTTGATAGACATCCCTTCTGATGAGGAGCTAACTATCTATGATGTTCGTGAGACTGGTTCAGGTGAGGATCAACCGCACCTTGCGGAAGTCGAACATCAAGTCTCTCACTGCTGAGCAAGTTGAGGAGATACCTGGTTTAGATCGACCAGTTGGTGAGCAAGAGATTGGGATATCTGGTGAGAAAGAGTCTTCTGAGCTTCAGATGGATATCGTTGAAGAATCGGCTCAGAAAGATGTAGGAAGAAAATATGACAAATCTGAACCTTCTGATTCAGCCAATCTGAGCACTCTCTTCAAAAAAGCCCCTCTCACTTAGCCCCGTTCGAAATCTCCAACTCCCACTTCAAAAACACCTTCTCCATCTCATGTCTCTGTATCATCATCCTCTTCAGCTCTATCTGAATCCACATCCTCATCTTACACTAAGATTGACTCATCTCACCAGGCAGATAAATCAACCCCTGAGGACCAACAACCTCAGGAAACACTCTTTGTGTCCATTGACTACAATCCTTTCAACAAGAGAGTTGTCTTTGAAAGTCCTGAATCTGAATCTCCCATTCCCTCACCCAGGCGACCTTCTCCTCCTCCGAGGCAACCATCTCCTCCTCCCACCAAATCATATGCAAAAAAATTCTTAACGAGCAGTATAGGCTCACACATGACTGACAAATACCCATAACTTAATGGCTTACCAGTTCGGGAATAAGTTTTGGAGATTTTACTCTGGAGAGATGTGAGGTTGGAGAAGATTGAGAACTTTGTTCTGTTGATGACCAGCATGGGTGGCACAGATGCCTTTGTTGATTTTGAATGACAGATGCGCACTTTTGCAAAAGTTACCAGCCCAATTGAGTTACAATCAGAGTTGGCTGAATGGAATCTGGTCAATCGTTTGCTGGGTTTTCTAGAGGTGGAACCAGATCAACACATCATTATTTCGACAATTGGTGATAAACCTACCGAGGAACCAGCTGAGGGTGCTACAGATGAGGTCCTAGCTGGTGAGGCATCAACATCTGAGAAGGCAGTCGTCATTCCACCTGAAACCCTAGATCATCTTTTGAAGATTATTCAAGATGGGGTGAAGGTATCTGTTGAAGCCCAATTCTACACAATGGCGACAAATTTGATGAATCAGATGGAGGAAAGGACCAAGCAGTTGGTTAAATCTGAGAGAAGCCACACAGCTGCAAAATTGATTGATCTGTACTCAGAAGTTGCTGAAAGGAGATGAAGCGAATCGAGCTGCTCACTAAAAAGCTCGGGGACGAAGTGTCCACTCTTTCTGATGTTAGAATACTGTTGGAGGAGGTTTAAAGTCTCTAACGAAGGCAGATACAAGTTTTGATGCTGCATGGAGACGATTTGAAACCTCCATATTTATGTGCAAAGAAAGCTACGGAGGATCTTTGTCTCTCGAATGCTTTGACCAGCTCCATCTACCTCGTCTATTCAGATCACACCTTTGGAGGTAGAAGAGCTAAAACAGGAGATGTTAAAGCAATTCGGAAATCTGGAACGAAAAATCTCACACCTTTTTTATGAAACCAAAAAGGTGGAAGGAGAAGAGTTAGAAAAACAGCAAGCCACATCTCTGGTGCTAAAGATGTTACTGCTGGTGGTCCTTCATCTGCCTTGATTCTATCATCTGGTCCTCCCATGGTTCACATGCCAACAACTCATGCTACTATTGGTGTCGTTCCTGACACAGAGCTTGTTGATCTCTTCTTAACCATGTCAGAACACAGTCGAACCATTGAAGAACATGGGAAATCTATTGATGATAAGGCCAAGACCCTTGGAGAGACTATCTCTAGGGTAAATAAGATTGAAGAGTTCTCTTCTGTTGTTCAAAAAGAGATTGAAGCCACTGAACAAAAGAGAAGTCTGAAGTTGGCAAGAAGACTTGAAGCTGAATAGAATGTCGAAGAACAACAGATAAGGCAAAAAAGAGAGTGCCAACAAGATCAGTTTCTGAGAAGAAGAGAGAAAAAGAAGAGTTGGCAAGGAAGAAGAAACACAAGGACTCTGCCGGCCTGGCACAGACGTTTACCAAAAGACAGAATAGGAAGAAGGCTATTGCTGCTGCTGCTGGTAAAGATGATTCGTCTGATGAATCATGGTATGAAAGATCACTACCAGCTGAGGTGGAAGACATAATGAAATTCAATCAGAACATTTCAAAATGGGGATAGATAAAAGGAGAATGGCTGATTGATGTTTACGTCATCCAGATCATTGTAGAAGACCCAGATCAGGAAAAGTTCAACGATGACTTTCTGATTTGGATGGAAGCAAGGTACAACTCCTTCTACAAGGAACTGATGAAAGAAGCCAAGATTCTAACAAGTATATTCATTGCATCTCGATATCAGCATATCCCCTCATCCTGCAGAGCAAATAATTCCTTCGATCCAGTGGTGTTTCAAGATGTCTTCTATCAATGTCTTTAGAGAGAAGGAATTACAAGATCTGAAGTTGAACGGGAGAAAGATGTCTTAAAGAGATTCTATGATATTTTCAACATACCTGAAGATAAGAGAGACATTGTTTAGTTTTATCATAACACTGTTTTTAAGATCAGATGGTAGGTTTTTCTATTTTCTCTGTACTTGTAATATCTGCATATTATTAATGAGAAGCAATATCTTTCTGATCTTAAGACAACTCCTAATTGTCTTCTGATTTCTTGTGTGTGTTCTTTGCATTTCGGTTATCTATTTTTCTGTTTACTGTTTTGGTTCCATCAAAAAGGGAGAAATTGTTGGGAAATTTATAGTTTTGATGGAAGTTCCAAAATAGATGTAATAGGACCAGTCATGCCTGTTAGCTGACTGATGAATTAGAAATCAGAATCGGATGACCAGCTGAGATGTTTAGACATCTGATGTAACAAATAGGTCACATATTGAGGGGGAACTCAATATGTATAGGTTAAGTCTTGAAGAAGATCAGATTAGTCAGATGATTAGGTGGGACATCAAGCAGAAGACTCAGAAGCCTTGAAGATCGGAAGACTAGTTCTTTACGAGACCAGAAGACTTTCAGAAGGCCTACAATCAGGAGAACACCAGAAGAGTCAGTGAGTTGAGCTAAGACAACTTACATCAGAAGACTCAACCAGGTAGACTGATTAGGCCAATTCAATCAGGTAACATGCAAGTGTTTACCCAAGACGTACAAGTTGATCAGACAAGAAGAATGTCAACCTAAGTTGGTGAATCAAGCACCAAATAAGTGTACTTAAGATCTAATGAGAGCAAGACACGTACGTACGGAACTGACGATGCAGGATAAAGGAGTTTCAGAGTCAAACGACTACAAAGGACAACGAAGCGGGAATTTAGCCATGACACCTCTGAGCACGTCAAATCAGACCTGCATACCTACTTTAAATAAATCGAAATTCGAATCGCGCTCCAACGAATAGTTCAATTTCGTGCCTATATATATGGGATCAAACCTTCAGAGTAACGTTATAGAAATTATAATCAAGCTCAAGCTACAAGCAATTTCTGCAAGAACACCAAGATCAAGCAAATATTCTAAGTTTTCATCCCATAGGTTCTTATCAAGAAACCTTATCCTTTAGCTTTAGGCTACTCAAATACTTGGATAGATTTTCAGTTGGAAACCATACAAATATTACCCCAAACTAGTGTTAGGTTAAGTTTGTTTAGCAAGATTTCAAAGTTAGTGTTAGTGTCCTAGAGACAATCCATTGTAAGGACATAATACTCAGATAATATTCAGTATTGATTTAATATTATTGTTTATTTAATATTAAATATATATTACATTGCACTTATTAAAATATTATGTTTGATTGTTTGCATTTATTCATATATGTATTCCCTTGAGTCACTGCTGTCATTGAGTGTGTGAGAACTCAGATGACTTAAGCATGATTCTCAAATAGCCCCGATCAAGGATCATCAAGAATGGGATATTGATGATGCAATGGAGATTGGTGTGCGATCTGCATCATACTCTTAGAGAGTGTAGTAAGATCTCACTTACTACGAGATACTAGGTATCTCATGATGGATGCACAAATACCTTAGAGGGTATTGGTATACACATTCGAGAAACCGTTTGATGTAGTTCCACTATATGTGTCTACGGGTGTCTCGGTTAGTGGGAGCGATGCGATACTCCTTTGACTTGAGGTCAATACGCACGACATGTGTAGAGTGATGAACTTTGATCATGACCGATGCTTGCACCCTTCCATGGGTAGATATGGCTTGGATTGGGTTCATCGTGAAGTGCATGTGCTTGGTAGTTGAGCCAAGAAAATGATTCATTCCTAAAAGTGGATTTAGAGAGAATACTCATCTTCTTATCATAATTGGATCAAAGTCATTGGCCAATGCACGTCAACTTGGACTTTGTGGCCAAGTGTGACATAAGTGATCAATTAGTGATTAGAGATAAATTGATTAAGTTATTTGAATAGACACTTCATCATGTTCAAGACTAATCGAGTATTCGCGAATGAAAGGAGGAAATAACAATAACCCATGTTTCAGTTACAGGTAGTTGCACATTTCCTCGCAACGTACCTCATATATTGAGAATGTCTGATTTATTGTCTAGGGTTCAATTAAGACCGTTAGTTTGACTAATCACTCGATATATGAGGGCCTATGGGTCACACCACAAGTAATGGTTGTTTACTAATTATAGTTGTTTGATTAAATGTTAAATTAGATTTAATATTTAATTTATGAAGAATAAATTAATAATAGATTAATTTGGAATTAATTATTATTAATATTTAATTAAATTAGATTTAATTAGATAAGAATTCCCAATAATAATATTTGGAATATTATTGTAGGATTTAATATATATGGAAACAAATCGTAGAAATTTGTCATATATGGAATTTAAATCAAGTAGATATATATATGGGAAATAAATCTAAGAGATTTATTTAAATAAAAGATTATGGACTTTATTTCCTAATTAGATTGGCTTGAGACTTAAGATAATCCTCTCCTATATATATGAGCTCTTGGGAAATTCATAATAAGTGAATTCATCTCCATAAAATCTCTAAGTTAGAATTTTCCTAGTAAATTCATCTCGGGGATTCAACGCTGGCAGATCTGTGTGAGTTAGTAAACGACTATTACGTGGATATCAGAGTAGAGGAATCCGTGTACGAATTGCTATAAGAATTATGTTTACGTTTACTCGTATTTAATTATGCAATTAACTGTTCGTTGTTGGTGAACTGTTCTATTCCACTGAACATGTATTACGTGTTTCAGTGCCTCTATTTTCCAACATTCAAGCTAGGGTTTGTAGTCTTGATTTCTGGGATTGTTGAGTGAGAACTCCATAAACATCTGTTGTACTGTGTTTGGACTAACACATAAAACTAAGTCTAGTTCGGTAGTAAGTGCCCCTGCTGATAGGGAAGAGTGGACGTAGGACAAGTTGTCCGAACCACTATAAATCTTGTGTGCTTACCTATTTTACATTATCTACACACTACTGTTTTATTGAGTTAACATGCATATTCTAAGAAGAGACCAGTTCTGCATCAAGCAACTGATCTGATTAGTTTGACAATTAGTCATATGATCTGATTCAGAAACCTTAGAATCTGATCCACTAAAAAACTGGTTTTTCACATGGGTAAAACTTAGCTTCCGCACAATCAGTTAAACTAATAGACATCAAACTGATCTGCTTTCCAACAATCAGTAGGTTGGATATCAGTATGTACTGATACTCACACGCACTCTATATCAGTTAACGTGCCCGTCAACCGATCACAAGAAAACTTTTGGAAGTCTATTCACCCCTACCCTCTAGACTTCCACCTCACTGAAACCCATTTAGTACCTATGTATTAATATATTAAAAGTTTGAGTCCTCGCTGGGATCTGGGCGGAGATCCCCGTGGGGCAGTGAATACTAACCCATCCTTGCCTTTGGGATGTATCTTTTCCCCATCTCCACCTCGTTCTGGCCGGGTCCCGGCAATGAACAGGTATTCTCCGCCCCACTTATATCCCTAACTGTGAGTGAGGATAAAATACGCTAGAAAAAACTAATGTTGGTCTGTTGGAAGAGTCACCAGTTCCGCTGCGACCAACACCTCACCATTAGCAAACGCAAATAAGACTCTTACCATTTTAAAAAAAATCTAGAACGCAAACATCGTCGTTTGGTTTAGGGATGGGTAGTTAACCCACACTAATCCTAATCATTTTTAAATAAAATATTTAACCTTCGTCATAAACATTGTTACTAACGAGTGTATAAGTATCTCTCATTGTGGTCCTCTATAAACAACGAATTTTTTGTAGTGCAAGATGCTTATGATGATGAGATTTTAATTAATGAAAGTCTAAATGAATAAAAATAACTCGTATTATTTAGTGAAAATGATTAATATCATTTAAATATACTCACCAGTTGCAGGATGCAAATAGTGTATACAATAATTTGTTTACAACGTTTAATACTTGTGTGTACCAGTTATATTGTTCAATATTGTTGATATTGCACGGATGTTGTTCCATATGTTGGATAACATTCTGCACACCATCATAAATTTTCCCTTTCTCCTAACATTGACTCAGTTTTAATAGATGTGTTTTTCTATGTTTCCTACATTGCAGGTAGATGACAATTCGGTTTTATTGTCAGGCGGTTGCATTGTGGATGAGTGAGAATAGAAAGATCATGGGTGGTTACATCAAGATCACAGAGTTCATGGTGGAGAGTTTCAAGGCTATCCAAGCCGACTGGATATTGTAGGTCCCGAACAGGTTTTAGTGAGGCAGAAGTCTAGAGGGGAGGGGTGAATAGACTTCTGAAACTTTTTGTGAGATCAGGTGTGAAAAGCAAGTTTCTTGATCAGAGTGCGAGTGAATAAGTGTGGACTGATATCGAACTTACTGATCGCTTGAGAGCAGATCAGTTCGGTGTCTATCAGCTTAACTGAAAGTGTGGAAGATAAGATTAACCCGTGTGAAAAACCAGTTTACCAAATCAAATTCTAAGTTTTCTGAATCATATCAGATGACGAAGTGCCAAACTGATCAAATCAGCCGCTTGATGCAAATCTGATCCATTCTTAGAATATGCATGTAATCTTTTAACAAGTTGTGTAAAACAGATAAAGCACACAAGATTTATAGTGGTTCTGACACCTGTCCTACGTCCACTCTTCCCTATCAGCAGGGGCACCCACTAACAAACTGGACATAGATTAATGTGTTAGTCCAACACAATACAATAGATGTTTCAAGAGTTCTCACTCAACCAATCCCAGAAATCAGAACTAGAAACCCTAGTCTGAGATCTTGCTAAACAAACTTAACCTAATACTTGGTTTGGGTATAAGATTTAAGTTGTTCCAACTGCAATTCTATCCTAGTATTTGAGTAGCTTAACACTAAAGGATAAGAATTCTTGCTAAGAACTATGAGATGAAAACTTAGAAATATTCTTGAGTTCTTAGTGTTCTTCATTGCGGAAATAGCTTGTGTTTGAGCTTTGAATTATTTCTGTAACCTTACTCTGAAGGTTTGATCCCATATATATAGGCACAAAATCGAGTTAGCCGTTGGAGAGCAATTCGAATTTCGGTCTATTTAAGGTAGGTATGCGAGCTGATTTGGCGTGCTCGAGGCGGCATGGCCAAATCGTCTTAAATCGTCCTTTATAAGCCGTTTGACTCGAACCGCTTTGTCTGGAATATCGGTTAAAATGCGTCGTGTCTCTCTCTCATTGGTTGTCAAGTACACTTATTCGGTGCTTGATTCACCAACTTAGGTTGACATTCTTCTTGTCTGAAAGACTTGTACGCCTTGAGTAAACACTTGCGTGTTATCCGATTGAACCGGTACGATCTGGTGATCTATCTACCTGGTTGAGTCTTCTGATGTAAGTTGTCTTAGCTCAACTTACTTACTCATCTGGTGTTCTTCTGATGTAGGTCTTCATAAGGTCTTCTGGTCTTCAAGTCTTCTAAGTCTTCTTCTTGATGTCTCACCTGACTTCCTGACTTATCTGATCTTCTGATATTCTGAGCTGACTTACCTTATACATATTGAGTTCCCCCTCAATATGTGACCTATCTATTACATCAGCTGGTCATCCTATTCTGATATCTAAGTCATCAGTCAACTAACAGTTCTGACTGATCCTATTACATCTATTTTGGAACTTCCATCAAAACTATAAATTTCCCAACAATTTCCCCTTTTTTTATTGAACCAAAACAGTTAATCAGAAAAATAGATAACATAAAATGTAAAGAACACAAACAAGAATCAGAAGACAATGAGATGTTGTCTTATTATCAGAAAGGTAATGCATTTCATTTATGAAAATTTGTCATTTACAAGTACAATGAAATAACAAGCACAATTACCTAAAAAATCGATCCTAAGAAAGCTTGATCTTTCGATCTCTTTCTCTGATCTCAATCGTTCTTTGGCTGGGAGGGATCTCAAAGATCTTATACTTTGTTGCAGGAGTTCCCTCAGCCTGTTTTTTTTGAATGATATCTCTTTTTTCAGCAAATTCGAAGAACAAATTCTTAAAAGCGACTGGGTCAAAAGTAAGATTTGGCCTAAGAAAAGGTGTAATGGGCTCAGATCTGGGTGCATTTGGCACCAAAGTCATGATATTCCCTCCGTGCATTACTGCTTTGTAGAATCCTTCATACTTCTTCTCCAGCCAATTCAGAGAATCCGCATCAAACTTGCTTTGGTCTTGTTCTTCTGGCGACAAGAAGGATATATCGTCAACTTGACCCGGTCGGTCTTGATCTATTCCACTACGGCACCAGTCTGACGGCATATCAGAATGCTCAACATCGGGCGAGCAAAGCTCTTTCTTCCTAGTCCATTTCTTGGAAGATAGCTTTTTTGACCTCGTAAATCGACATAGCTCCTATCGATCCAATTTGCTTCGAAGTTTCTTTCTCTTGACTACTTCATCCATCGTTTTTTGTCTTCTGGCTTGTTCTTCTTGCTCTCTTATCCATTCTTTAGACAACAACAATTACGACTGGTCAATTTATTTTACGCATAGGTCTTTTTACCTGCTTCCCTTTCAATTATTTCCTTTTCTTAGCTTTCCGCCTGCTGCTTCTAGTTACGGCGGCATTTCAAGGCTTCTTGGTGATCTTACGCATTCATTCTTTTATGAACAGATGAAGAAAAATCTTCAATCTTGTTAACTCGAGCAGTGAGTTCTCCCATGACCTTGTCCTATATCTCTAGCTGCTTGCTGTGTTCTTCAATCGTCGTGAATAGTTCAACTAGTTCAGTATCTTGGACCTCGACACCTTCCGCGTAAGCTTGTTTGGATCTGCGATGGCGATAACTAGGGTTAGTTGACCTGCTTGGGCAACATGTTTTTCTGATATTTCTCCTTCCCCCTTTTTGGTTGCTAAAAAAAGGTGTGAGAATTTCCTTTCCAGGTTCCCAAATAGCCTGATCAGCTCCTGTTTCAGCTCCTCCACCTCCAAGGCTGTGATCTGGACAGATGAGTAGATGTAGCCGATCCAAGCATTCTCGTCACAACACTCTCAAGAGATGTTTTGGCCTTGCTGATGGAGCTCTCAAATCTTCTCCATACAGCATCAAAATTGATATCAACTTAGACGAGAGACTTATAAACTTCTTCGAAAAAAATTCGCACCTCCGATAGGGATGAAGTCTCAAATCGACTTCGACGAGCGAGTAGCTCTACCCTCTTCATTTCTCTCTCAAAGCCAATCTATGTGTGCATATCTACCAACTTTTTCTTTGTGTGATTCCTTTCAGATTCCACCAATTATCGATTCTCTCCTCCATCCGATTCATCGAGAGATTGCAAAGCGTTGAGCGAGTTTCCATAGTTGCCTTTACCCCATCTTGAATAGTCATCGAAAAAAGATCTAGGGTCTCAATTGGAATCAAAACCATTTTCTCAGATGTTTGTGCTTCACCAGCTAGGGTCTCATCTACCCCATCCTCAGCTAGTTCATCAGCAGCTTGCTCAGATTCAACATATTGTTGAGCAATATCCCAAACTGACTGATCAGTCTCTTCCACATCTGGATATCCCAATTTCTTGTTCACCAGCCACGCAACATCTGCGATCGGGAAGCCAATTACGCATCACTATTCACTCCTACCGGTTGCTTCATCTTGACTTCATATCTACAAATTCGACATTTCCCAATGCCTCCAGTACAATCAGAAAGTCCTCAATTTCTTGTAGCATGATATCCCTCCAGAACAGGATATCAGCTACCTGCTGTCTGACCCCTGGGTGTTCGACCAGATGGGAGAAGTTCTTGTTCAAGTAATTCTCAACCATTCTCCTTAGAAATTTGACCGCCGGTGTGCACCTTTCGTGTGATTAGGGTTCTAGTATGGTTACGGTGTTGAATGGGTTATAGACTCTGAAACAAACATTCATTTACATCGGTCTGTTGAATTTGTGGAGTTGGTTCTCTAGATGGTTCAGGTCGGGCTGTTTCGGGTTCTGATTGCTCGTATGGGGGCTATTCTGGTTGAGAAATAATAGGTTGTATGGGAGAGGGTTGTCTAAGGGGGGAGGGTGATTTGGATTTTTTTGGTGAGGGTGAAGGGGATTTTGAGATAGGGTTTGGTGCTTTGGGTAGATGAGTTGGTTCATGAAAGGGTACCTTAAGCAGGAGCTCAGTAAAAGCGAGAATCAAATGACTCGATTCTCCTGGGCCTCTTCACCTCTTCTTTCCTCATCTCCTCCTTTGCCTTCTCCTTCCAAGGCCTTTTTTACCTCCGTCTCTTCTGGCAGAAAGGGTTTTTTCTTTCTTTCTTGATTGTTTGTTCTGACTGCGGAAAATTTAAATCACTGACCTTCTCCACCAATGGCTCCTCAGCTGATTCCAATATCTCCACATCTCTGTCTTAATCAATCAACCCTCCGGATGACATTCCTAATTTCTTAGGGAGAATGGATGTGAGATTTTTACATTTCTTCTCACTCACATCTTGACTTTTTTGGAAATGCAGTTCTTTATCTGTTTCCGTTTTAAGGGTTTCTTCCGAGGTTAGCCACAGGCCTCGATTACCTGAGATGAAGCTTGTTCCTTGTCTTTCTTTGTTTTTAGGCACGTAGGGCACAAGATCATCATCTCTCGGCCGGAATCTCCGCATCTTTCCACAAGAGAGCTTTATACTTCATTAGATATTGCTTTCTCCCTTGTTCTGACCATCTGTAGTTTGGGATTTTATCGGTCAGAATGATGGAAACCTTATCAATGTTGCAAATTTTCTTCGACAACACTACCCAAGTCTTCTCATCAACCCACGAACTTATGCATTTCTTGGAACAACCCTTTGTTTGAAGAGTCCCCGACCGAGTTCATATCTTGAGCCTTCTCGATTATGGCAGTCATTACCCGTTGCTTCTATTGGGTTAGTGCATCAGGACTGAAAGCAATCCCCAAGATTACCTTTGAGACTATCTCAAACAATAATCGGCATTTTCTCTTCAAGTATGGTTGCTTCACATTTGTCACTTGGTCTATGTTTGCTAGTCTAAACAGAACCTTCTGGAAATACTCTTTATCGCGAATCTGTTGTGAATTCATCGGGAGCATTTCCTCTGGTGGTAGATCAAATATTCTTCACAGATCATCATTCGAAACTTCGATTGATGTTCCCCCAACAGATGATATGAGCCTGTTGGTCCCGGTGCTAACGAGCTCACACGTGTATGGGGGGGGAATACACGTTTTCAGTGATTTTTAAACTTTTCTTTCACTGAGGTCAGATGGGTCAGGTTATCCTGATAATTTTGTCCTGAGAAGCACGTATTGCCCTAAGTCAAAGTCTACTGAGACAATGATCCTGAGCTGCTTTCAGAAGCTTCAGATTAGCCCAACTGATCCTGAATTTATCAGAGATCTTAAGGAGCTTGGATCAGATAATTATCTTACTGAACACTCAGTAGAGTTAGTTCAGTTTGGTAACTATCTGTTCTAGCTACTCAAGTGTGCAGAATGGTTGGCCCTAAGTTTATACTCGTTTTAGCTTTGCTGAAATATCTTCCCTTCAATAAAACAGTGATTAAGGCTGTGACCAATTTGATGCAAGTTCAGTGGATTAGTTCCAACTGAATATCAGTGAAATATGCTTTCAGTGAAAACCATGCAACAGATAATAATGCAGTACAGAAAGCAAAACAACACAGCAATTATAGTGGTTCAGAGACTCAAGCTCCTACGTCCACTCTCTCTGATCTTCAGAGAAATTCCTAAACCACTTCTTAAAGCTTTCAGGCTAACTCACTGTAGCTTACTCACTTTTCTACCTTGAGTTTTACGGTGACTCTCACTGCAGACTTACTAACTCAAACACACAAAAGTGTTCAGACTACCACAAGTAGCTTACTAACTTCTTCTCTAGAGTTTTCTGGCTAACTCACTGTAGCTTACTAACTATTTACAACTCTAACTCACCAACAAAGCATACACAAACTACCTTAACAAAGGGTTTGGGTTTTTGTAGAGTTTTCAACTAGGGTGAGATATCCTTTACAATAAGAACTAATCTGAAAGGCTAGGATATCTCTTCTAAGCTTTGGATATATCTATCAATCTAGGCTTAGAATAGTGAGCTCTCTCCAATGTGAAACACTTGGGAAATTCTAGGGGTTTTCGAGTGCTTCAATTTGCAATAATACGAATGAGCTCTTGAGTTGCTTTGAAATTTTCCGTAACCTCTTAATGTAAAGGGTCTTTGGTAATTATAGGTAACTTCACCAAGGTCACTCTTTGAAAAACTATCTCATTGGAGGAGATAGCTTCATGAGTTTCCTCTTATGGTGTTTGATGAACGACTATATTTAGGGTTTGAACACTCCCTTGCATGTTTTAGGAAATATCTTGATCATGTAGCCAATCACCAATTTTTGCGGTTTGGAACTTAGTACTCTTGACATAATTTTGGGTCTGTCGCTTTTCGATTGTCGGTGAAGTGCTGATGTTGTCTTCCTCTGATTGGTTCTTATCTTCAGTGAATGTAGACAAACAAAACGACTCTTTTTGGTCAATCTCTCTGAATGAGATAACCTGAAACAACACTTAGACTTAGTTCCTTTTGTTCTGCACTAGAATGTTTTGGGCAATATCTACTTTTCTGAACATGTGCGTTTATCTCAGTTTTGTAGTCTTCAGATAGATATTATTACGTGCCTCTGAACATTCGGGTTATCTTTGAGTATTGATATCTTCTCGAAGTCTTGATGACTATCTTGAGTCTTGATGTCTTGAAACTTTCTTCGAGTCTTGATGTCTTGAAAACTTCTTGAGTCTTGATGTCTTGACAACTTCTTCGAAGTCTTGATGTCTTGATTATTTCTTGAGTCTTGATGTCTTGATTACTTCGAGTCTTGATGTCTTTGATTACATCGAGTCTTGATGTCTCGAATCTAACCTGATCTATATCTGCTGACTACACATGGTGCAGATAACTTCCTGAACAATCTATCTTTGAAACCCCGACTCGATCTATCAAGATTATCCCTGAACATGTCATACTCGGGGTTTTGGGATCTAATCAAAACTTCTTTATTAAATTCATCTCCCAACAATTTCCCCCTTTTTGATGATGTCAAAACCAGCTTGTTACATTTAAGAAAACCTAACCTATACTCAGGTTTTAATTTATCTATTACAAACCAAAATGGGAATTTTCCCAACAATTTCCTTAACAATTTGGCATATCAAGACATGTAAAAAGATAATGAGATATTATCTTTTGAGCATAAAGATAAAATTTTCATTGATGTAGGATATGAGTTACAGATTACAATGAAAATAAGAAATAAATTAGAAGAACAAAGTCTCGGTCTTCTTCCACTTCATCCTCTCGCACTTCTAGGTTGAACATCCCGTAGTATCTCTTCTTGATTCATCCCTTGCCTTGATGATATCGGGGTTGTTTCTGTTAGGCCTAATTTGGATGGCATCTTTGGGCTATTTCGAGAAATGGTCGCTTCATTCAGATAGCCATTCTCAAACCTAGGGGCTGGGTACATGTATGGACCAGGGGCTACTATCTGCGTGTTTCCTTCATCTGCCATGTTGATCCAACTTTGCAGGTACTTAGGATAGAATGTCAGTAAGTACTCAATGAAAGCTTCATTCTTATCCGAGCTGCCCCCCCTCCATTCTCTCAGAATCTCATAATAGAACCAGAAGGTTCTCTTGATCTCTTCCCATGCATCATTGAACTGTATAGACATCCACTTGTCAATGTGAGGCCACTTATGAGTCTTTTTTGTACCTCTCCTTTTGCTTAGAAACTTTTTGAATCCACCTCTTCTCTTCTGTTCTTCTTCTTTCTTCTTTCTGATCAGAGGAGCACCAGATACTGAAGCAGCAGTTCTTTTCTCCTTTTCAATTTCCAGGGCCTTTAGAGTCTTCTTGGTATCAAAAATCTCTGGTTGAGTTTCAGTTTCCTTTTCTGGTCCTTCATCTGATTCTTCAAAATCCATAATCAGCTTCCTCTGAGTAGGTTTAACTACCTTTGCTCTTTTCTTCTTTTCAGTTTCAACAAAGGCAACTGCTTTTCTCTTTTCTGGTCTAGCTTGTTCTTCTTCTGCCTTGCTTGTTTCAACCATCCTTCTATCACTAAATTATTTCAGTAATTACTTCCTGAATGGTTTGCTCAGATGTTTGAGTGAAGATAGGTTTCTCAGCTTCTTTGAACTTTAGTTTCTCAGTGGCTTCAATCTCTCTTAAGGCATCAACAATTTTCTTTCCTTCAGCTTCTTTTTGAGCCTTTCTCTCCAAGGTTTGTGCCAACAACTCACTTAATTTGCCACTAGGCCTGTCCCCCTTTTTGGCACCATACCTTGGGAGTAGTTGAGTCAGTGCAGTATCCATATAGTATTGCTCCTTGCTCATACTGCGCACTTCTCCTGCCAACTGATCATGCTCATCTTCTAGCCTCATCATGTAGTTCTTGGCCATTGAGAACTCATCCGAAAGAGGAGCAAACTGCTTTGAGAAGACATCATGCATCATCTCTGTCATCTTGGTCATGAGCAGAGAGCCCATTTCCTCAACAGCTATTTTGATCATCAGATTATTCTTCTCAACCAGCTTGGCTTCAAGCTAAGCAGTTCTTTCTTGATACATCTGCTTCATGTTGGCATTAAGCTCTGTATGTACTCCATCAATCTTTCCATCTAATGTAGTTAATTTACCTGATAGAGTTGTTTGAAGCGTATCAGATGATGAACTCAGGTTCTCCAATTTCTGATTTTGAGCAGCCAAGACTAACTCCATCTGAGTCATTTTATCTGTGAGAATTGTTTGAAGCATGCCTGATGTAGAGCTTAGATTCTCAAGCTTTTGAGATTGACTTTCCAGTATCTCTTCCATCCTTGGCTCTATCTTCTTTAACTCATCCAGGATTAGTGTGAAATCAACCACTGGAGTTTGTACAATATTTTCCAACTGAACTGGGTGCTCCAACTGAGCCTCAGTCTGCATATCATAAACATCATATTTAAAGCTAGGTACTTCAGTAACTTCGGCATAATGTATAATAATGCCAAAAGGGTACCAAGAATGCTAACTTTCGATCCGAGGTTGTACGATATCGGTTGGTTCAAGACATCGATATCTGTCCCCCATCCGATTCTCGGTTTCCTTCTCTTTCTCGATTCATCGTCGAGGTTCCTTCTCCTTCTCCGATTTCTTTTCTGCATCATCTCTCTTATCCTTATCTTTATTTTGATCATGGGAACTGGAAGCATCTACTCCTTCAGTAGCTTTCTTTTCAGCTAGCTTCATTTTCACCAATTCATCAAAATCAACAGCTTTCATTCTTAGCTTGGTTTTCCGAAACACGAGAATTGATCGAGAGAAAGGCATCTCAAAGATTACACCACTCTTCTCCTCTGTATGAAGCAATGTTTAGCATCTCCGGAAGTGTTTGATTCAGAATATACACTGTCATTCTGAGCCTGAAGAACATATCCTGAAGGTCAGGATAGGCATTTAGCTCAGGGTATCTGTCCAAGATGAATTTTCCCCTTGCTTCACCATTCAGGTCTCTTCGCTTCTCCTTCTTCAATCTTGGGCTTTCAGAGCAAGTAGGTTCAGAGTGTATGAGTTCGGTGATGGATCAAGAAATGGTTCATTCGAAGCAGATCCAAGTTCAGCAATTCACGAGATTCTGGGGTGATCGACATCCGAGCAGTCTTTCTTGATGAGGGGATCTCGAGGTCCTTGAAGATTTCTGAGAAATTTTATCCGAGCTCGAGAGGTTTAAGTACCTCGAAAAAAACACGCTCCTCAGTTTCTTGCTCCTGCACATTTGTCACCACCTGAGCAAGAACCTGAAGTGGAGATTTCAACACTTGCTGGCCTTCAGGTTGAGTTTCATCAGTTTCACTGGCCTCCTTCTCAGCAATAGTTTGAAGCCTTCTGCGCCACGAGGGCAGTGCTTTCTTCTTCAGTTTCTCACCTTTCTCCCTTTTAATTTGCATCGGGGCTTTCCCCTAGCTTGTTTGGCTTCTTCATCGGTTTCCTCTTTGATCTCCTCACGAGACTCAGAGTTTTTCTCTTTCTTTCCTCTCAAAGTCTTCTTTGTTGGTTTGAACATGATTTTTGACTTTGGAAAGGAAGTGGAATCGTCAAAGATGTCCTCCTCTTCTCTGCATGTTTCCAATATAAATGCAATCTTGGTTGCATGTAGAATCTTTCCTTTGATAACTATAGAGCCATTCACCTTCTGAATTTGTTTGCTTGATCACTCACCACCTTGATCAAATAGTGCATCCAATTGAATGCCTGGAAGGTGAATCTTCAATCGCCGCCATTAGATTTAACTTAGGAGTGCTTATACATTGAAACTACCGGATCTACTCATGATTCATTTGCTTACAATATCCAACAATACTTTCGATATTTGGAAGCGGATGCCTCTTATTCAGAGTAGCTTCAAACTTTCTTTGGATGATCGGTAATTTTATCCAAATATTCTTGTTCCTACCCATCATGTATACCGTAGGTCTTCACCTCTATCACTTTACTCATATATGACATTGATTCTTAGGAATAATATAAAATTCCCTAACAAAATCCATATATTTGAACCATGCTCCAAATCGCGAGATCAGAATGTCTGAGATTCTATGCAATTCTCATCATCTAAGCGCATATTAGAGATAAACTCAATTACCTCTTTTCGCATATCGGCCTCTGGTTGATTAGCGACCCGAGGCATGTAAGCTTTGCCAAACGAATCATATATGCAACGCCTCCTCCTCGTGAGTTGCATTGGACGTGCTTTCTAGAGAAAGGACATATTCGTACCAAGGTTTATTGGAAATGGCGAGTTTGTCATTATCTGAAAGTGTCATTTTGGAGAATTTCTAGTGAAGGGTTTTGAGATAGGTAAAAATTTACGGGCAATCGAGGGTTTCAAGCCAGTGTTTGTGAAGATGAAGGCTTTTTTTTTTTTGGAATAGGGCTTGGATGGAGTCTTGTAATGGATATAGGATTTTGATTTATGAAAAATCACGTAGATGAAGGTTTTGCCGGTCAAGATTAAAAAACCAAAACTAAAAGCGGTTATTTGAAAGGGCGATTTCGCAAATACTAAGCCGTTAATTTATCCATATTGGTGATTTAATGAAGCAGTGCATTTAATTATTGTTCTGCCGGACCATTGACTTTCCTCGTGGATTTCAAAGGTCAATTGATTATTTCTTGGTGTTTTGTCATTTATTGCCAATGATTCTTTGAGATTGAGATAGACAATAAATGTGGTGCATGAGTAAAAACTTCTCAGGACTAATTTTCTCCATCGGTCTTCTTGAGTTTTGACCTTGATAAAATGTCAAGATAATCTTTAGTACTTGAACCGGGATAAGCGAGTTTCCCAAGACTCGGTGTTCAATTACTCTCAATTTTATCCTGAGTTTTTCAATTAAAAACACGAAAAAACTTCATGCATCTGAAAAACCTTCAATTTTTGATTTGCCTTATTCACACGGATCAACATACCTAATTCAAGCGATAGTTCACGAAATCTTGATTGACCCCAAAGGTTTAGTCAAGATATCGACTCTCTTTGTTTTATCGGTATGAATTTTCTCCATTTTGATGCCTTTCTTCTCAACATGATCTCGATGAAGTGATGTACGATATCAACATGCTTACATCATGTGTGCAATATAAGATTTTGTGTTCCTCGCGTTTATGTATAAACCAAGAGTACCCACCGCTACCAGCTGTTCTTTTGAAAACCATGATATTACTATTTCCAAATTGATGTTCTTTGCATTTCGCCAATTCTATATCTTCCATAATCAGATTCAATACAACCATTTAATCTATGTTAATACCAAATGATACCATAATCCTCATTCACAAAGTAGTTTTAAGATATTTGCACCTTTATACCTATGTGACTAGCTCAGATTA